>VZTD01002508.1:15641-91873 GCA_013397725.1 Rhagologus leucostigma | reverse complement strand
ATGAAGAAGTTCTTCGACTCGCGCCGGGAGCAGGGCGGCTCCGGGCCCGGGTCGGGCACCAGCGGCGGCGGCGGCGGCAGCAGCGGCCCGGGCAGCGGCTACATCGGCCGGGTCTTCAGCATCGGCCGGCACCAGGTCACTGTGGACGAGGTGCTGGCGGAAGGTAAGATCCCGGTGCCTTTCAGAGCGCTCGATGTGTGCTGGTTTTCCTTCCCCAAGCTGAAAGGGAGGCCTTGAGCTGTCCTGGGCACCCAGCCTCCTCCTTGACCCCCAGATCCCCGAATATTTCATTGTCCTTGACAGAATTGCAGCCCAGTATTGTTTGTAAGCTGACGTGTCTGGTCTTCCCGTCTGTAAATCCAATGTGGGTTTGCTGGATTTGCCTTTTTTTTTTAATGCTTTAGAAATTGAGGGGTTTTCAGAAGTTAATTGTTTCCCGCTTCTCCTGAAGTGGGAGTTAAAAAAACCCAAAGAAACCCCCAAACCAAAATTGTCAAATATTTTGGTGCAGAACAAAGCGCTGTAAATAAAGAAAGCAGTGTCTTTCACTCTTAAACTTTCTTCAGCTGTTACCTCCTTTCCTACCTCAAGCAGAGAGGATTCAAACACTGGAGTAAATTCCTTGTAGCTATGTCATCCACATAGGTAGGCTGAGCAGGAGTGGCTGTGACCTAGGATGAGGGATTTCTGTGTGTGTGGGGTTTCTGCATGGGGAAGTGGGGATCCCAATTGCCTTTTTTTTTCCCCCCCCAAATAAAACAGTTAAAGACCTAAAAATGAATCGTAAGGGTTACAGAACTCATAACGTGTGCAGGCCTTGCAGTGCAGGAAGCTGCTGGTGGCATTTGTTTAATTGTAACCAGCTCTGCTGCTTGAACTATCATTTTACATTTCATTTGTTGGGGCTGTAAGGAACCTCCTGGATGGCTCTGGCTGGTAACCTTAGCCTCGACCTTCAGAGAGATGTTGGCCTCCTTAGACCTGCTCCTGGTCCCTCCTGCGCAGCATCCTGGGCAATTTTAGTCAAAACAGTGTTTTGTTTTGATGGCAAAGGAGAGGGGAGCTGCTGGGAGAGAGCTGAGTGGGAGGACCTGTGATGGCTTTTACAGAAAGAGCCCTAAAATGGAAAAGGGACTCTGTGTACGCTGCCTGTGTTCAGGTTTGTAAGAATTCACCATGGTGTACAAGAAAATAGGTCTGTGACTGTTTTTTAGACGTGGTTTCTGATATGTTCTGCTGAGAGGAGCACCGAAACCAGGCTTTTAACTAGTAACTACAGTGATTTTGTTTCTTGAAATTTGCAGTATAGGTTTGCCTTGACTGATATTTCCAAGGCCCTTTTGGCCCTGGAAGCTTAGGACCTACATGAGCTAAACTTGAGAAGCTGTTGGAGTCTCTTTTTAATGCAGGATGGCCTCATCCTGGTAACGTGGGGAGGCAGAGGCTTTTTTTGCTGATGAGTAATCTGCTGGCAGGTTCTGCCCCGTGCTGACAGCCCCGGGAAGCGGAGCCGTGTGTCACCGGGCTCTCCTGCTCGGCAGGGCTGAGCTGCAGCAGAGGTGGAGGTGGTAGCACAGATTGCCTGGGAGAGAAGTGCCTCCTTTCCCTGCCTCGCTGTCCTGGGGGAGCTGCTGCTTGTGGGGGCTTTTCCCTGCAGCTCCTGGTTTCCTGGCTGCCCTGTGGGATGGGGCATGGCCTAGAGCTGGCTGCAGCTCGGGGATCCTCACACACGGGGCCGAGCACACCTGAGAAATAGGTGCTGTGTTCTGTTCCTGTGACGCAGAGGGAGTTCTTCTGGGGAAAGGTGCTGCACAGGTGTGTTCCTCACAGTGAGACTCTGCTGTGGGCAGTCTGAAATCCTTCTGTATGAAGAGTGAAGCCTCCGAGGGGACAAGAGCAAGGTGGTGCGTTGGTTTGCAGGTTGTCACCTTTTTTCGGAACAGAGAGGTGAAAATGCCGTTTCCTCTGTAGGAAAGTTGGGCCAGCATGGGTCAGAAGTGCTGCAGCTCTGCATGCCTGTGGCTGAGTGTGCTGGTAAACAGCCTTTTCTCCCTGACTCAGCTGGAGACCTGGGGAGCTCGTGGGCAGCCCGGTCCCTGCGCTCCTGACGTCTGAAACCTCGGCTGGAAGACCTCTCTGTATCTGCAGTGGTGTTTCAGCAGTGCTGAAAAGGCAACTCTTGGCTATTTCTGCTAAAAGGAAAAGTCCCCTGGGAAGCACTTTGTAGGAGGAGTATCCTGTCTGGGAAGGAAAGACCTCTCATCCCCGTTGCTTTAGGGGGAAGTAGGGAGGCCTGTGTTTTGGTGTAGCATGTGAAACATTAAAAAAAAGAGATGTAAAAGTGGCTTAAAAGAGAGAATCAATGAAGCGATGAATGGTGTGGAGGAGACTTGAGTTGAACCAGAACTTCTGGAATTGAAGTGTTGGGATTTACCTCTGTTAGAGCTGTGCCTGGTCACCCTCAATTCTGCTGAGCAACCCTGCTGACAAGGAGTGTGCCCTGGCTGCAGCACTGCGTGTGCCAGGTGGCAAATGGCTCCATGTGCCTCTGGGCTCTTGTGTAGATCCCCCAAAATACCTGCTGTGGTTAGGTGCACCCCCCACCCCTGAAAAATAGTTGTGTCTGGCTACTTGCCTTCCTGGGCAGAGAGGAACATCCCTTCCTTTTGGAAGGAAGTAGATGGGAATAATATAGAAGGAATTTGAGGGGTTGGTTGTGGTGTTAGGATACTGGTGAATCAGTGGTTTTTTTACAAACAGGGTGTTGCAATAGGTGATTCCTAGTTGGGTCTTTGTAGCTGTCCTCCTCTAATCCATGTAACGGCACAAATAATCTCTTGAAAAATTCCCCTCAAAGTTTGCACAAGGATTATCTCTGGTGGGATGGCAGTACTGCTGGCCCTGGGGGTCTGCAGGGCCAGGTTTAAAGTCACACAGTGCCCCAGTACGGGCTGAGGGGTGTTGTGACTGTTTTGGGGTGAGGGGTGTTTCAGAGCCCGGGAGCTGTTGCAATGTGGGGCTGAGTCAGGCTGCTGTCTCGCTGTTTCCCTTCTGAAAAGAAAACAAAACAGTGTTGGACCAAATCAGATACTGCTCTTTGTTTCTGCCTGTGTGTAGGGAAAAAACCAAAACAACAAAAACCCGCCCCAGAGCCCCACACTGGAGCTGTAGGGAGGTTGGCGTCCCTCGGATGAGGATCAAAGCAGCAGAAACATTGAGAAGGATGTTGCCATAAACTAGGAGTTTGCTAAGGAGTTTGAGAGATGTACCTGTGTGGCAAAGTACCACAAGGCACGGGTACTCCTCTAGCTAAAACAGGGTGGGGATTGCCCCAGTGTCCCATTTCTGAGGGCCTCTGTGTTCTGTGTGACTCTGTACTCACAGTGTTGTAAGAGAGTGTTAAACTGGCCCGAGATGTGTAAACATTGATGGGGCACGTGTTTGAGCAGGGTTTTGTTTGTCTTGCTCTGCTTCTAGCAAAAGGTACAGGCTGCATTTCTGCAGGTCTGTGAAAAGTTACTTTTAAAATCAGTATTATTTTTCTGAAGGTCTTTTCCCCTTAAAGCGTGTAAGTAACGGATTTAGGTTTCATAATTGTTGGATAGCTCACTGAAGTTTTTCAGGTACATGCCTGTGTGCTGGTAGCTAGCGTTGCTTTGAAAGCATTTAATGGTTGATATTGCGAACCAGTGCGAAGTCACCAAGTCATCTTACGTTTGCCAGATGTATTTTTTCCTCTGTTTTGAAAAGAGGGACACTGTGGGATTCATCCTGACTTTCCTTTAGCAGACCTGCAGGCCAGTGCATGTAGGAAGCGTCTGGGAGAGGCTGTGAATGCCCAACCCGTGCCTGGTGGGGAGGGGGGTTCCCTGAGCTGCCCGGTGGTGTGGCTGGGCTGAGTGCAGAGGGTTTCTGCTGACCCCTGCCCTGCTCACCCTTGGCGCCTCCTTTCCTTGCAGCACCATAACCTGAAGTCACTGAAAATAACAACTGATCTTCTTCTAAAATAATTTCACTTTAAGGCAAACCCCATCTGAGGTACATTTTGCAGATTTATATGATCCTCAACCCAATTCCAGCGTGGTTGTGTTCAAGACGTTGCTTTGAAGTGTATTTTGTGAGTTACTGCTTTCTAGCTTCAGCCAGGGGCCAGCTGCTAATCAGCTGACCAGTGACATTTGGATTAAGAATTAAACTGTTTCTCCTCTTGGAATGGGACATGTGATTTTTATTTTTTTATTTTTCCCTGTTGCTTTTTCTGTGTTTCTTGTGAGGCAGAACATGTACTCTGCACTCTGCTCTGCTAGGTAGGATGTTTGATTCTGTGTTCTAGCAGTCTGGTTTTTTGAGAGTAGAAGCTGGGGGAACTTGTGAAGAATCCTAAGGGAGTTATTTGGTAAATGTTGAGGTATCTCAAGTGTTTTGGTGCTTTTAGCAGCACAGCTTTTGCTGGGACAGTGTGTGCTGTGTCCTGAGATGTAATCAGGGAGGAAACGCAGGTGTTAGTGGATTTAAGCGTGTAAGAAGTTGTGTAGGCCAGAGACTGGCCTGGCCTGGCTTGTGAGCTTTGTGCAGCCTGTCAGAGAAGGAGTCTGGGTTGTACCCAGGGGGGCTGGTTCCTTATGTAACAGCTGTGGTAGCTAAAGCTCGTTTAGAGGCAGTGTAACCCCCGGGCAGTCAAGGCAGGGGGAGTCTTCTGCAGTCATCATCCCAGGAAGGAACCTTCCCCGTTAAACCAAAGTAGTTTCTCTTGCAAGCAGTCCTGCTGTGAAGTGGTCAGTTAGTAGAAGAAAGCTTAGTTTTGGAATTCTGGCTGGGGGTAATACATGGTTTAACTCTCCAGCTGGGGTCTTGCAGAAGTGTTCAAATAGCTACAAAGGAACAGGTTGCTACGCTCTGGTTGCGGCAGCAGCTCTGACATTGCGGATCTCAGGAGAACGTGCACTGCCGTGATGTTTTTATTGTGGTGTGGGCCTTCTCCCCTTTGTGCAGGAGCTTGTCAGCAGCTGAGGAGAGCAGGTGGGAAGTTACAAATGTATTGAAGACAAGCTGGAATCCACTCTGGATTTAGCACTTCTTGCCTTCCAAGCTCCATCTACCTGCATTAATCATGGCTAATAAGGGGTCAGGACTGGCTGGGTGCTGCACACTTGTGTTGGGACTGGGAGCTGCTTCCCTTAAAGGTGACTTTTTGTCAGTGTAAATAGTGTTCTGGGCAGGCTGCGGCTGTGCCCGTTGGGAAGGCAGTGTGCCAGCTGCAGGGCTGGTGCTGCGTCTCTGGAAAGTCACAACCAATTTGCCTTCACTTGTGCTGTTTACTTGTGTTCCACATGTGGAAGGAGACAGGAAATCTCTGAGGAGAACATGCCATAAGCAAACTCGGTTTATGGAGGAGTTATCCTCTGATAACAAGAGATAACTAAGTAAGTTTCCCAGGAAAGGGTGCTGGCTTCCTTGGATGGGGGAAGCACAGGATGTTCTTGTTCTGGTATCATGCTGGAAGCGAACCTCCTTGGATCAGATACCGGCTGCTGTACTTTTTGAGAGTCGGAACAATACTGACAGTGATTTACAAGCACAGGGAAAAGATTTGGAAAGGCTTAAGTGAGGCACTGCAAGGTAATTCTCATTTGTGGCTTTCTGTCATTATGGAAACTTTCTCCTTTTGTAGGAGGTCCAGGAATTGCCACTAAATGAAATGAAGGTTACTGTTAGCTGCCTACAGTGTGATGCAGCAGAGTGAAAGCAGAGGGGAGCTGCTGCAGCTCCTCTAATGTGAGGAGCTCTCACTACCCAGAGTATCTGAGCCCTGGCACAGTCTGTGAATGTGTCCTTCCATCCCTTTTGGGGCTGCTGGGAACTTAGATAGGGAGGTGAAGCAATGCAGAGCATGTGTGGCCAAGTCAGGAATTGATCTCTGGCCTTCCAGACTGGGTGCTTTAATTGCAGTCTGTGTTTCCTCTCAAGTGCTGCCTCTCTGTGATTTCAGTGAGCGTGCTCTTGGCACACGTGTGATTTGGGTGTAAATTCACACTTGCTCTGTGGCAGAACCCCTGCTGACACCAGGACCCCAGGCCATGTGTTGCAGGATTGGATTAAAGACATTTTTGGAACAAGATGCTCATAGCATCTGGTTTGCTTCATGATTTTGCAGAAACAAATTACGTACCAGTGACGGGTGATCTCATAGATTAAAAATAAAAAAAGCCATCAGCAGCTGAGTTCCCTGAGCAGGGATTTGCGTGTGCATCCCCCTGCAGCTGAGCTGGAAGCTGGCTGGTGCTGTGATGAGGGCAGGTAGAGCTGATCTTCATTCACTGTTAGTCACACACTGGTTTCCCTTCCCATTAGGTGATCATAGGCCTGTGTTAGGGGGCCCCAAAATATGCCTGTGTGAACTTACAAAGCAATCTGACAAGCTGTTCTTGAGGGTGTGAGAGCAAAATGCAAGATCTTCTGAAACTCTCTAATTGCACAGCTGTTGTTCAGATGATATCTTAGCTCGTCTCTCCTTCTGTAAGCGAAATGGTGCTTGCAGGGCTGACATGTGCTTTTGCTGCACAAATGGCAGCAGTAAAATAAACTCAAGCTTGTCTCAGAGATGTGCAGAATGCTCCATGGGGACACGATGTGCCTGGTTCCTGTGGCTGTCCCTGAACATCAGTCTCTCTTCAAAGCACCAGAGCAAGCAGGAGGAACCCTCGGTTTGGTGTGTTATACATGTTTTTGTGACTTCACTGCTATCCCAGGTTGTATGTGGGTGCTATTCAGATGTTTATGAGAGCGATGCAAAATTTGGACTTTCAAAGTGGTTTGAAATACTTCGAATGAACACAAGAAATCAGTGCTGATGTGAGAAGCGCAGACCTTTTGCCTTATGTGCCTTCTCTGCATGACCTACCTGCTAATTCAGTGTTACTTTAGTTACCTGTTGTGACCCTCTGAAGGATTAATGGCTTCTGACTTGAGAAGTGCTTCAGCCATAAAGACCTCTCTGGCACTGAGCTGCTGCTTGGGAGGAGGGAGCTGGATCGATGGGAAATCCTCACTTATGGCTGCAGTGTGTCCACATGAAGGTTATTTGTGGCTGCTGCTGGCCCAGGGCTCTGCTCTAATAACTCTCTTCATGACCTTTGGCAAGAAGTGTCTAATACCAGGGGTATGCAAATGGCTGGTGGCATGAATACCGTGAGATTCTTAAAGAAAACACTCTCTGGGGTTAGAAGGATCTGTGAAAGCACCTGTGTGTGTGCAGAGACTCAGGTGCTGCCACACTTGCCTTTTCACCCAGATTTTGTAGCAGCTTTCCTTGGACAGGCCTCCAGGTGGTGGGTAGGGAGTAGGGATGGGATTCAGCACAAACAGGCAGGAGATGTTGGCTGGAGGGAAGAGGCAGTGCTGTGTCTCTTTGGAAGAGAGGTGGGGAAAGGCAGGGTATAACAAGGATGGCTCAGGGGCTGGGACGGATCCTCTCTGTAGGATTCCATAGGATCCCTGTTGCTCTGACTAAGGTTCTGCCAATGTCCCATTAGGCAAATACACACTTGAGAGGAACCTGCTAGACTCCTCTGATGTCTCTGTGCCTTATTTCCCCCTTACAGTGTAGGAAACTTCAGTGGGATGCTCGTGGCTGTGTTGGGAGCAGCTGATGTGGACTCTGCCTGGTGTACACTGGCTGTTCCCTGGGAATTCCAGCCAGTGCTGCTTGCACAGTAGTGTGTGTTCTGACTGGAGCTCTTTGGTGGCTGTGTATTTGTCACAGCTCTTTCACAAGGCAGGCAGTGTAAGATGACACACGAGGCCAGCCCCAGTTGTCAACTGATGAGATCCTGCTGGTTTTTATGTCTGTGGTTTTTACTGGTTATATTTGTAAGGAGATAAAGAAATGCATCACAGAGCCCTGACTTGTGAGTTGTGGGGTGGCAAAGGATGGAGGAGGGACAGTGTGGCAGAGAGAAGGGGAGGGGACAATACAGGCAGGTCACACTGTCCTGTGATCCTTGGGCACGTATTTCTGGCAAGAACAAATCTGCTGAACATCAGAGCCTTTCTTTCGGCCTTTACCTGTTGCTTTGAGTCAGAAGATGTACCTGCATATGTGAATACGAGTTTACCTTTCTGTTTCTGTGCTCCATTACCAGTTGTAGTCTGAACTGCTGCGCTGTCTCTGCTCTCTGGAGAACACAAAGGCTCCGTGTGTGAGGTGTCACACAACCTGCAGTTCTGTGCCTGTCCCCTCTCTGCAAAGCTGGCAAACAGATGGTGGGAGGGAGGCTTATCAAATTATTTTACAAAAGAGAAGCTGAAGCCCATGAAGATGAAGCCATTTGATAAGGGCTGTGTAGGAGAGCAGGGACAAAGTCTTGTATTAAATGCAAATATAACTCCTTGCCTGGTGTTTTAATCCCAGGGTCATTAATATTCATGTCACCATAGTATCCAGGAACTTTTATCACGGACCAGGGCCCTGTGTCACATAATGCAAATGCAGAACAAAGCCTGTCCCTGCTCCTTGGAGATTCCTGGCCCTTCCCTGTGCCGACTGATTCTCAGCACCATGCTTGGTACCAGAATACACTCGTGTGCTGCTGCCTTAGGAGGCCTGTTCAGAGAGAGGGTGTGAGGGACAAGCGGCTGTGATGGTACAGCTGGTCACGGTGTGAGAGTTGACACGCAGGATCTTCTGGAGATCTGAAATTATTCAGAGACCATGGGAAACACACAAACTCAGCCTTGCTCACCCAGCTTTCAGCAGAACATGTGACAGGATTAAATGTATTGGATTTTTTTAAAAATTAAAATGATGCTATTTTTGAAGGGGGACAGATGGTGGTTTTCTACCTTTTGCTTTTGGTTTAAACTTAACAACACAAGAAGCCCTTACACTTGAAAAGTCTTACTTTTGAAAGTCTTTCTGCTGCTGATGCATTTAATAATGTATTTATTATATTTAAGTTGGAATATAAATAAATAAAGCAGTTATTTAAGTTCGTTTGAGCTGACGAGTTCAATCCCCGATGGTTACAGGCTTGGTGAGTAACAGTCACAAGACTGCAGGTTCTGGACCCTTGCAACTGTTTCCTGTTCCTGGAGATCTGACAAATGAACAGACAAATGGTTCATATCCCTCCCTGCTCACCCGTGTTTGTGTGGAAAACTCAAAGCCCTGTTTCGTGTAGAGCTGATTTTTTCCCCATTAAATGCTGAATGCTGGATACTGTGTGCTCCTGGCTGAACCTGGGGGTGTAAATTCCCTGAGGCCTGCCTGGTGGGATAGTGGATACCTCTCTCCATGCTTGGCATGTACTGAGGAATTGAAAAGTTCATTGCTGTCTTCAGGGGCTGATTAGCATATGTCCTTCAGAGGAATGGGATGTGTCCTTAAGTTGTGTGTTCCTGTTACTCAGGGAGGTGACACCTGAGTGGCCCGAGGGTACCTGTAACCTGTAGTTACACAGGTACCCATAACCTGTGGTTATCTGGCATTCCTGGAAAGGTTGATCTCTGGATTCCTGGGTTTAAGCAGAAGAAGCTGGTTGGAGAGAAGCCTCCATACGCTGCTGTGAAGCTCTGACAGTGTCCTGTTGGCTGTAAGCTCAGGCCCTTCCTGGAATGTATGTAGTGGCGTTTTGCCCCCGGTTCTCCTGCTGCTGTGCTCAGGAGGCGTGTCTGGGTGCTGCCATAGTAATCAAAATTCCTAAATGCCTAACTTGTCTGTTGCCATGAGCTGTCCTCGGATCCTTGCATAATTGCTTCCCAAATGGAGTGTGCTGTTACCATGGCACTTCAGGTCTCCATGGCCTGCTCTGCCTGGCCCTTGCAAGCCAGTCCAGTTAAAGACCAGTCCCAGCCCTGGCCTTCATCTTGCTTTCTCCCTCCTCTACACCTCCAGCTACAACCTGCTCTCTGCTTGACTGGTTTGGCTTTTTTCTCTCCTCTCCTGCCGACGTGATTCACGGCTTCCTTGCCTTTCCAGGGAAGCTTTTCAGCTGCCTGCAGTTGCTGCAGCTTCTTGCTGGCTTTGCAGTTCCAGTCGTGTTCACTCAGAGCCCGTCATGCTCCACAGCATGTTGATGCCAGTGCTAATTTCACTTGGAGATGAACAAGGGCTCAGATGCTATTAGCAGCTGCTTGGAATAATAGCAGCTGAAATGTGCTTTTTAAAGGGCTGACTGATAACTAAACAAATGATTCTTTTAAATTTTTTTTAAGCTGTGAGTTATTCATGACCCATTAATTTTTATTTTTTTTCAGGCTTACAGTGGAAGTTCAAGGACTAAAATTGTTACAATAGAGAGGGACTGAGTCTGCCTTGCCAAATAATCTATTTGGAGGCGGCGTGTCTTGCTGCATAGTAATAAAACACTGTTCTATCAGCTTTGGTTTTCCAAGTCTGCCTGTCAGGGAGGAATGGAGTGGATGCACAGGGCTGTGCAGCAGAGCACATGCCCAGCAAATCTACCCACGTGAACACCTAAACGTGCTTCCTGCTGTGACAGCCAGTACAGCTCCATCGCCTCCAGTGAGCTGCTGTTTGTTATGAAATTGCTGTCACAAATACTGCAAATACTGGGAGACTTTAATACCCCTGAATTGGGGTGTCTGGGCTGTGCTCTGCTGCTGCTCTCGGAGTGCGGAGCTACTGCTGCCCTCGGACCAGAGCTTCTGACAAGAGAGTGGATTTAATGCACGGGCTGGATCTTGCCCACTGATTATTTTAGGCTTCTAAAATGCTGTTGTATGGCAGAGATTAATTTCCTTCCCCTCCTTTTTCTGCTGTGTTGTGATTACAGCTTCCTCTTTTGTCCCTCTCCATGGACCTGGCTGGGCAGGAGGACTGTGTGGGGAGTGAGGTGTCTCCTAGAGGTCTGTAATGAGATGGGGTCCTGAAACATGCAAAGAAATGAAGCAGAATGGTTTTAAATCAGCTCTATAAAAATAAACCCCCAGAGAAGTGACAAGAGGCAGTTACGCTTTTTCCATGTCATCCATGCGGTGAAAATGCCTCTAACTATATAATTATTTTGTGTCTGTTTGCTGTTGTGTCATAGCTGATAGACTGAATGTTCACTCCCAAATCTGCCACAGTCCCTGGACAACCAGTCTTGCTCTCCTAAAGTCGGGGGAGGTAAAGGCCGTGCTTGTGCTGTGTGCTGGATGAGGTTCCTGGCTGTATTATTTTGCACAGTTCAGGCACTCGTGGCTGGGGCTGCCACACCAACATTAACGATGGTGATGTCCTGCCTATTTAAAAGGAGAGGGTGGAGCTTGTAAATCTAAATCTGTCTTGTCATGGCCTAGATATTGCAGCAGTGACACTAAGCAAGGGCCCTATAATTATGTTGGTAATATTGGATAATCGCATTAGGTTTCCCAGCTATGGTAAATCTGTGTGGGGCTGACTATGGCCCTGCTTTCCCCTGGCTGAGAGTCTGACCCATGAACTCTGTATAAGCTCAGGCCTTTGTTTTACCTGGGGAGAAGTCCTTGCTTGGCTCAGATGTGCTGGATTCTATTCTGTTCTATTAAAGTTTTCCTGGTGGTATTTAAAGCCTAAAGCTTAAGAAGTGCTGGAGCTGGAAGAGCTGCTGCTTTCCATAATTGAGAGTCAGAAGGGTTTGTGATAAGCAGGGCTTTGCCTGGGCTCTTCTGCTCTATTGGAAGCAGACCTATGCCCTGATGATGGGTGTTGTCTGATGGACTCTGGAGGTATCTTTGAAGCTGTTTGTTTGGTTTTTTTCCCTTTTTCTTCCCGCCTCCCACTGAAACCCAGTTGCATTTTGTGTGGGCACCGGGCTGGCGCAGATGCCGGGCTTTCCGTGCCCGGAGAACTCGCTCAGCGTGAGGCTGCCTGAGCCGCTTCTGCTGGCCAGCCGTGGAGGCTCCTCTGCTTGCTGCTTTAGCATGGAAACTCTATTGCTGATGTGCAGATTGACTCTGTGCAGATCAAATTCTTCCCAGCTTGAATGTGAGCTGTGTGGAGAATTTCTGGCCGCTTAAAATGGTTATTTTTGGAAGAACAGTGCCTGAGTCTGGGAGCTGTGGAGTTGTAGGGCTGCACATGTATTTCTCCGCTATAGACTGTGTGAAGCAGTGAGTTTATGACCTGCCCTGCTCAGAGCTGCTGTTGTTGTGAATATGAACCGGGTGAGCACAGAATCCACCTCAGTTTCCCAACACTGCTTTCCTCTGGCAGTAGGATGGAGCCTGGGAAGCCCCAGCATTTGCTAGGAGGAAATGAGCTGTGCACATGCTCTGCAGGGAGGGAAGGGGAGCTGATGATTTGCCCAGCAAAGCTTTAATATTCTTCAGGAGTTTGTCCTGTGCCAGGAGGATTCTGTCCTTGGCTGGCTTGACACCTGTGTCCCTTGTATGGTTCCTTCAGCTAAAGTACCGCTGGAAATACTCATAAAATAGAAGCTGCGTTTCCTGTGTGTTCACTTTAGCGCTGAGCTCTCCTGACTTTTTAAAGTTGTAACTGTTACAATCTTCTTTTGAGTATGTTCACTATTAAATTCCTGATCTTGTTGCAAAAATACTTTCTTAGCTAATTTTCCATCTGGGGAGATGCAGGATTCAGCTGATTCTCCTGATACCGTGCCTGTTTCAGGTTTCTTGTCGTGAAATACTAGATGTCCTCTGTGCTTTATCTTGGTGCTATCTACTTTCCCTGCAGTTCTGGAGCTCTGATTGCCTCCTACAGCCACTTAAAATGGTCAGAACAGGGTTGAAATTTGAGTTACTGTGACCATTGCTCCTTACACAGACGAGGCTCTTTCAGCTGGAGTTAGTGGTGTGCCCTTTCTTCTTTGCCCTCAAGATAACTCTTAAATGTTCAGACTATTTAATTGGTGGTTGATGTTTCAAGATCTGATTTGATAAATTTCCCAGAGCAGTTTTATCTCCACTCCAGGATGAAACCTTTTAAAGTGCTGTTTAGGGGCAGTGGAAACAGCCCAAAGGAACAGACGAAGCCACAATTGAAAGCTCAGTGAACCACCCAGAATCTGCAGTGATTTTTGTTGATTTTTAGTGTGTTTACCTCCCTGTACAGGTGAATATGGTGAGGTCAGACACTGAGAGCTGTATCTCTCCTCTTGGAAATGAGCACAGGGAGCTTCCCAGGGGCTGTGGTGGAAGTGTGGTGCAGTGTTTCCTGCAGTCTCATTTGCTTTGTAGCTTTCAGGCCTGTATGCACTGTAAGGACTTGTGTCTTGGTGGTCTAGAGCCCTGAGCTGGAGGAGAGCAGCACTGCCCAGAGCCCTCCTGTCTGCCCTGCAGAGACCAGTGTTGCTGATATGCAGAGCTCCTTGAAATAGCTCGCTCCAAATACTGCTCTGGGAGATGCTGGGACAGGCCTTTAGATTGAAGTAGTCCCTTAAACTTGGCACTGTTATGCTTTAGATAAGTCAAGGGACTTAAAAAAATACAACAAAAACCAACTAAAGTAAAGCTTGTTATTTCCTTTGAGGTAGAAAATCTGGGCTGAGAGAGGCCCTGTTTAGTTTGGTGTTATTATCTGCTCTTCTCAGCTGGGGAGGCTGTTGGCAGGGGGTGAGGGTTTGTTTTGTTCTTGTTCGGAACTGGACCCTGGTTTATAACACACATGTACGCAAACACATGCACTGTTTACAGACGTTTGGGTGTAGGAAGACCAGGAGATCCACATTTGGGCCCTCCTGGAAGAGAGCCTGCTGCTGTTGTTGTGTGTGCGCTGTGTCCTGCGTGTCACCTCTGTCCTCACTGCCACCCTCAGACAGCTGTGCAGATGCCACTCACGCCTGTGGGTCTGTGTGTGAGCCTGTGGCTGAGCACACCCTGTCAGTGCTTTGTGCTTCAACTTGCAGACACAGTTGAGCCCAGGTGAAGAAAATCCTGGTTTTTTAGCCTGGGTTGTGGGGAACAAACACCAGTTTTGTCCATTTACTCCTGAGACGTGATGCAAGCCTGTGCCTTGGCACAGTGTGTTTTCTGTGCCTGCAACTTGAGGGTGAATAATCTTCACTTATATGGATATAAAATGACATGTAAATACCCTAATGTAACCAGAGGATTATGGAATTGGGTGGGAGAGTGAGTCATAGGCACTAATTAAATCCCAAACCCCAAGTGTCGTGTCTCTCCAACATGTAGTACTGAAATAACAAAATGCAAACACAAAGGAGAACATTAGTACAACCACCACTGCTTTGAGTCCTTCTAGTCTTCTTGTGCTGGATAATCTGGCAAAGACTCTGGGTAGCATCCTTCCAGCTACCCAGGAGGTTGTGGAGAAAAGATTGGTTATAGCTACACTGGCGTGTAGGGGAAGAACTTGGGGTTGAGATCCAGTGGAGATTTTGGTGAGACTTCCCGGTGGTGACAGGGTGACAACACACGCAGGAATAAATTGCTGCAGAGCATGTGGGGTGTGTGAGTAGAGTGGTGAAAGAACAGGTTAGAGGATGTGCTGGGGGGGACTGTGGGCAGTGGCAGTCCTGCCAGAGAGAGGCTGAGTTGGGTGAAATCCTTTGTGGTACCTGGCAGCGCTGGGAAACCTCTAACAAAACCTTCTTCTGTTGGTAACATGTTCTGCCATACCCAAAATGTCAGGAGAAGGGGAAGCTTCAGTCCTGTCCTGTTGGGATGACTTGCTGCTATCTCTTACTAAGAGAGATGCTGTGGTTTGAGGGGTCTCATCTGGGCTGGGACCACCTGAAGGTGCAGTTCCAGCACAAATTTGCTTTCTGGAGCCAGGCTGCAGAGTGTGAGAGGAGGTCTCGGGGACATGAGCTGGGTGAGCAGGGCCTGTACCTCACCCTGCTGCTGTCAGTGGTGTGTTGGCAAACCGACTCAAATGTTCTCTGGTCAAGTTCTAAGGTTTTTGCCCTTTTTTATTAATCACAGGTTGTCCCACCCTAGTAGCATCCTTTTAAACACCATGGCTTGAAGAACAGAGAAATTACTTGCAAATTGCTTGTGTTTCTGACTGTCTCTGTCTGCAGGAAGTGGGAGCAGAGATAATGTTCCAGGTTGAACTCAGTAAATCGTAGATTGTACCAGTGCTGTCTTTACTTTCTTTGATATTTTCATGATCTTGGATATTACAGCCCTGATGCAAAGTCTGCCTCATTACTGTGCCTTCTGAATTACACCTCAATTGACTTCAAAAACAAAATGAGGGAGTTGTATTTTTCTTTAGAGGTGTTAATGCTGACACTCTGTGACTTTAAAGGTGTTGCAGATGCTTCATAAAGCAGAAAAAGTAATGTACAGTGATCCTGATCATTCCGACCCCTTGTTATATATCGCAGTAGAACACTTCATGCCTCTGGTTTGTGGGCACATTTGGTAATAGCAAGGAATAATATTGGAACAGAAAACTTAATTTGGGGTGAAATATCCTGTCCTGGAAACAAAGAGCTCAGAAGTGATGCAGAAGTGGCATAAAAACGGGGAAAATGGGATTTGAAATGGTGTGTTTTCAGCAGGTATGTGCAGCAATATCCTCCTGCTGGGCAATGGAAGAGTGGAATAAAGGCATCAGAAAGAATACATTGGTGCAGATTAATAGCCACAAAAATAGCACTGTAATCCTAATGCCCATCATGGGGAGCTATTATTAAAATAAAAAGCCCATATTAAAATATACCAGCAAGTAGTTGCTTGTGTGGAGGGTCACACCAGATCATGACATGAGGCAGGATCAGTAGGACTGTTTTCCTTGGCTTTCCTCCCCGTCACTGCTGGGTTTGTGGGACAGTGTGGTGCTTTTTATAGGAGCTGCTGGGGAGTCTCCTCAGGGCTCGTGGTGTGGTCCCAGTAGCACTTCCCAGCAGTCACAGGAAGGTTTCTTGGAGGTCTCTGCAGCTCAGCAGCCCCAGTGTGCTCAGAGGACAGGATCCCAGGGCACCTCTTCTGCCTGTCCTACAGAGGGGTCGCTTGTCCGTCTCCATCCTGAGTTGGGAGGTGTGGGGAGCCAAGCTGAGGGTGTCCCTTCACCTTTGTTGAGAGCTGGCCTGGAGAGCTGAAGGGGAGCAGCACTGGCTCATGGAGAGCTTTTCCCTGATGTGCTTGCAGAACTCTGCTGAGCTTGGCTGTTGTCTGAAATAATTAAAGATGATTGTATTGTTTAACTTTGGCCAAACTGTTTTCCTTGGCCTTTTTTCTTTGTGGTGACTCCACTTTTTAAGTGACTCCAGAGCTGAGGTTTGCTGTAGCCATCTCTGTCTCTGGAAAAGACGCCCAAAAACATTGGTGCTTTCGGATCAAGAATCACATCATAGAATAGTTTGGGTTGGAAGGAGTGACTGTTGTATATACACAACTGGGGGAAAAAATTAATTTTTTTTTTGAGTGACTGTATGTTGCTCCAGTTAGAGGAGTCAGAGGTGCAGGATGGCTTCCTCAGGACAGCAGCAGAGAGAAATGGTTCTGGTGTTGCCAGGTGATGATGTCCAGTGCTGGGTAGTGTGCAATGTCTGTGTGACAGCTGCTTGTGGCTGTGACTGGGGGGAAAAATACATTGCTGTGTTTTAGTAAAGCTTTGGGAATGGTGAACTGGAAACACCCCATGCAAGGGAGTCACTGTGATTTTCCTGTAACTGGATCACAGCATCCTGACTGTGGGGAAAAAAACAAAACCTGGGTGAGCCTGCCCTTATACTTAGGAAGGTAAGTGCTAAGGAAGTTCTTCTGGCTGGTGAGATAAGGCAAAATATGACATAATTCTTGATGGATAAGAATCAGTAAGTATTGGAATTGTGCAAATGGAGTGGCTTTGTGCCTGGTTCAGCAGAGCACTTAATTTTGAGTGCCTGCTGGTATAGCTGGAGCTTAAAATGCCTCTCTGGCTGTCCCTGGAGGCTGAATGTTCCTGGGGCAGTTTTAGGGACATCTGAACAGCACTTGGCTTCCCCTCAGCTGCAGTGCTGAAGCACAGTGGGCTGTCTGCATGCAGAGGGGGCTGAGATGGAGCTAAAATATGGCAAAATTGGAACAATTCAGTGGAAAACCACATCTTGTTTGTCCATCTCAGAAAAGAAATTTACCCCTGAGGAATAAAGTTTTTAGTGGCATTCACAATGTTTATCAGGAGCTATGGTAATTCCACGTATAGTTAATTTGTTTGTTGAAGGATGATGGAGAAAATCCAAAATGAAACAGTGATTTTTTTAAATTTATTTTTGAAAGTGGAAATTGGTGACTTGACAGTTTCAAGCCCCATGATTTGACTGCTTTAACTGAAAAGAGGAGTGATTCCTCCTCAAACTCAACATAGCCTCGGAAAAAAATGAGAGATGTGATTGGAAGAAAACCTTGACAATGTTTGCGGAGGGAAGACACATCCACGGAGATGTTTTTGTAGCCGCTCTTGCAGAGCTCAGATGTGCAGCTGGGAGGTCATGGAGCTGTGTGTCTCCTTTGCTCCCGGACAAGCAGCACTCGTGTCTCTGCGAGGAACATTCAGCAGGATTTTAGGAGGAGGTTCTGCCTAATTGTGTTTGGATGAGGCTGTTTGTGTTTTGTCAGTGTACCTGCTGTCTCTGGCAGAGGCTGTTGGATCAGCATAGCTGGGTAGCACAGGAATGCAGTGTGTTTTGGGAGCACTGATGCCTCGTGGAAGGGCCTTTGGTCCCGCAGATCCCATGAAATCCAGCCTGCTTTCCTGTGTATGCACAGGGCTCCTGGACTATGATTAACTCTGGTGAGCTGGTCTGTTGAGTCAGGGCTTCAAGCACTGTGTGGGCTGCAGCTGAACTTGCTTTATTTTGGCCTGGCATGGGCAAAACGTGGGGGGATTCTTGGGCTGTCCTGTGCAGGGCCAGGGGTTGGACTGAGGTGATCCGTGTGGATCCAATTCAGGATATGCTGTGATTCTATGAAAACAGGCTTTTCCTGGGGCCCTGTTGTTTGGCAGGCACAACACCCGCCTGTGGATGTGCCTTGTTTTCCTCTCTGCTGTTCCGAGTTACCTGCGAGCGGGAAGATCTGCAGCAGAGCTGGGGAGGTGATGGTGTGTGACGGTACAGGTGTGGTGCTGGTAGGAAGGGGGTTCTCAGGACAAGCCATTTCGGGTGGTTTCCCTGCCACCCCCCGTGGTGCCATCCCAGAAGGACCGGGTGGGTCCGTGGAGGGTGAGGGGGTGGTGTCCGGAGCACGGCTCGGCCGCAGCGCTTGCTGAGCTCGGCTGATTTGTGTGGCCCCAGTGAAAAGCAGCTCTGGAGGTGCTTGTCACCAGAGGGTAACGCGAGGAGCCCGTGTCTCTGTGGTTCTTCCTCACCGTTACATCAGCTGCTGCAGATTCTGTGCAATGACAATGCCGTGCTTGGTTGCAGGTTGGCTTTGCTGCCTGCCTGGGACTTGCTGGCTGCAAGAGGATTCCAGGCTTGCGATCCACGTGAATCCCTTAAACTCAGCACAGCGCTATCTCCTTACCTTGGAGGAGCTGAGAGGGATCACGTGCAGCTCTGTGCAGCTGCTCTTACCTAGTTTAGAAGTGCTTGCCTGGCTGTGAGGAGTTCTGCATCCTGCTGAAATTACAGAAGGGCTGAAAACGTAACCACCGGAGCTGGCAGCTGGCCAGCGCCCTGACACAAACCTGCGTGGAAAATTGCTTTGGCATCTATATTGACTGGAGATAATTGGAACTTCCCAGTATTTTTTCAGCTTATCCTAAAACCTTTTAGCAAGAACAACAGTCAGGCAGCAGTGTGCAGCGTGATAACCATGTTTCCATGATGTTGAGGCAGGCCTAAAGTGCCAAAGAGACACAAAAAAAGTTTCCCCAGAGAAACCCCTGTAGCTGGTGGTAGCTCTAAGCTGATGGTGATCCCAGTGCTGGCTGTGTGCTGCCTGCTCAACAATGTTAGTATGTCTTAAGGACGAACACAGAAATAACTTCTCATGTTTTAGAATGGGAGTGGTATTTTAGCTTTTGCTGGCTGATATGGGAAGAGAGTTGAGTTTCCTTCAGAACCTTAAATCACAGGCACATGTGCAGGGGAAAAGTATCCTCGGAGGTGACTCTCAGGCTTAGCTCTTGCTTTTGTCGCTTCTGGCGCTTGCAAGTCTCTGGATTTATTTATTCTGTAGCAGCTGAAGCCTGCACTGGTCTCGTGCCTTTTGCTTTCCACACGTGTACTGGAAAAGAGGCTTTTGCCAGCAAAGATACCTGGGATGTTCCTGGTGCCTGGAATACTTTGCCTCTAAGCTGCGCCTGTGTGTGACCCACCCTCCCTGGCCACGTGTAGCACAGGCTCCTGAGCTGACCTTGGCTGCTGGGAGCTGCACAGATCCTGGGCTGATCATCTTTTACATTGGAGCTGGCAGTGCCTGGCTGTTGTCTTGCTGTTCTCTGAGAATAGAAGTAAATGGTCCTGTAATGTGCATCTGGCAGGGCTTCATCATAATTGCTTGTAAATTTGTCTTTGATCTGTTTCCTTTCAACTTTACCCAGATTTAGCCAAGTTGGGGGTTGGACTGGAATAATGAGGGAGAAATTGGTTGTGGTCTGGAGCTCTGGAAGCTGAAAGCCCTTGAGGCTGAGGAGGTTGTGGTAGTGGTGGTGGTGTAGATGTGCAGTGGGCAGGGAGGAAGGGCTAACTAGCTGTCAGCAGTTAAAAGATAAGGTAAGTGTATGATTTTCGGCGTGATGCTGACTGTGAAAAACAGAGTTCAGGTGGGTGACTTGTCTGGGCAAAGCCTGGCTGTGGAGTGGCAGTGACCAGGCAGGGCTGCAGCCATCCTCACGCTGCAACCCACGGGAGACACCCACCAGCTTCTGGGAACGGCCCCTCCTCTGCTGGACGTGCTGTGTGCTGGGTGAAGGGGAACTCTTAAATCCGTCAGAAAGTGTTGGTGAAGCAGTGCTGGCTGCAGCCCGGGTGCTGGGCAGCTCGGTCCCTCCCTGGGCTGTCGTGGGCTGGCTGGTGCTGCCGAGGACCCTCTCAGCCATCTGGAGAGTCCTGCTGCCCCTCTGCTGTCACACCTGAGCTGTGTTTGCTGGCTGCTCTACGAACAGTGCTGCTTCTGAGGGGCCTGAGGAGCACGGATCCTTCTGAACTGCTTTGTGGTGTGATTTTGATGGCCACAGTTGCCGATAAAAAGGTTTTGAGTACTTCAAATGCTTTGAGTGTATTGGCCAGTAACCTGTGTATGTGCCTGCCCCCCAGCCTTAAAATGCTGCACCTTTTCTGCAGTGCAACAGTTTGTGGCCATTTTCTTTATCTTTGTGCAGTTCATGAGCAGTCAGTAATAAACATTTTGGGCATTTGGGAGGTGAAGGATGGGCCAAAGCTCCCAGACTCATCTCTTGTGCACAGGAACTTGACAGGAAATCTCCCCAGGTCTGGGTATGGAGTGCCAGGCATCCCTGCTACTATCTATTTACCTATCTACAGATATATATAAAAATAAAAAAATATAAACAACATGTATAAATTAAAAATATGTATAAAAATCAAAATAAATTAGATGGATATATAAAAGTGTGTAACAGAGGCTGTGGCACAAGAAGCCCATAAGCAGATGTACCTGCAGCTCTAACCTTGGCCTGGGAGGACCTGCAGCCCCAACGCTCCTGGAAGGAGCAATCCTGCTCCAGCCTGTGGATGTGCCCAAGCCCTATTCCTGCAAATTTGTGTGAAAGTCTATGGCCTGATTTCTCTGCCCTGTCTGTGCTTCCTTCGGAGGCCAGGTTGGAGGGGAAGGTTTTCAATCATCTTAAAGATGGACTTGGATCTTACACACAGAGGGCTCTAGGCATACAAAGAGTGCAGCAAGAAGCTGCTGTCCTCTGTGCTTCTTCCCTTTCCCTTCTCTTCCTGCCGTTTTCCTGTTTCCATTCTCCGTGTGCCAGACTAGGAGTGCTAAAGCCAGTTAGCAGTGGAAGGCGTAATAAACGCAGATAAATTCAAATTCAGGTGGTATTTTTCACATCTTCTGATTTAAATGTGAAGTGAGCACCTGAGGGCACTTAGAAGTTCTTGATTGTGTTGTGCCTTTCTGGACTAAATCCTGGATACAGCCAGAGCCTGGGAAGGAATGCTGTGGTCTGCTGTGACTGAGGCAGTTGGACCAGATGACATAGGAGTTGTATAGAAAGCAAAACTCTCAGATGGGTGTGGGTCATCAAATTTTGCTTTTCTGATGGCACAGTCACTTCCTCTAGATCGCTGTGTAGAAATTGCTGTGTTTTCCCCGATGGAACCAATCCGTATTTTCTCTGGAGGGAGCCGTGCTGCTTTTATGTGTAGCAAAATTGTCATGCTTTAATCTGCAGTCAGTGGGAGCTTAATAATAAAGTAACCACATTGGTGGGTTTATTTGCAGACAGAATAAATTCAACTGTTTTGCACATCTTCTTCATGTGTGGTGTTTTCAGCTGAAGTTGCAGGAGTCAAAGGTGAGGGAGAGAAGGACACGAGGTGTGATTTTACTGTGACTTCTGTAAGTGCAGATGTTGCAGGTTCCTCTTCCTCAGATGTGGCTTCACCTGATGTATTTTTGTCTCCCTGCTGCATTTGGAAGATGCTCCAGGCCACGAGTCTGTGTTGATGTTTCAGTCCTGTATCAAAACCCATTAGCTCAATTTCCATTATTATTTTTTAATATTGTGAACGTCTCTTTCCTCTGAGCTCTCGGGATGCTTTATCTGTGTTCTCCCTTGCACAGACTGTAGTTTTCTGTGCCAGTTGGCTTGTGCATGATGTGCATATTCTAACGAGGGTGCTCTGGAGGTGACTTTGTTAATTAGCCCAGGATCCTGGTAGAGAGAAGGGGCCTGTGCTAATGAGGCGTTAGCGGTTGGTCTGAAGAGGCTCCCATCCCACTCAGCTGAAGCAAAGATTTGGGAGGAGGAGGAGGTTCTTGAGGGTTAGTGGAGCTGCTTTTTTTTTAAAAAAAAAAGTTTAATTGATCTATTTTTGCTGCTCAGCTCGTGTTTCTTTCTGCTGAGCACAGCACTGTAAACAGAGATCCCGTATCCTGCTGGCCTGGCCACAGCTGGGAAAAGGGAACTGAGCCCCTGGAGTGGAGCAGGGGCTTCTCGTGGGTGACTGCTCATTTGGGGGGGAGGGAAACCCCAAAGTCTTGTGATTACCAAAAAGTTTTGAGGATGGCTGAGACTGTAATAAACTTTGAAAAACCAACTCTTTGGGGTTTTGTTTGGTTTTTGTTTTTTTCTTTTTTAATGTTTTCTCTAGTATTTTTCTGAGATCCGTGGAAGTATTGTACAGAAATTAAAAAAACAGAAGTCCAAGCCTGATCTCTCCAATAATTCTGAGAAACACAGACTGTTAGGAAAGTAGGGTTTGGGGAAATTGTGTTGGTTATGGTCCCTTATTTCTTCCTGGCTCCATTGTGGGTTATAAGAGGGGGAAGAAAGATCGGTGCAGTGCTGTGTTACTCTTTTCCACAGCCACCCTTTGGGCTAAAGATTCACAGCGGGATGTGCGGATTTGTTCTCCAAAAATGAGACAAATGCGGCTGGGGAGAACAATAATGCTACTGCTGTGGGTTCAGAAGCTCTTAAAAATGACTTGTAATTTGAGATCCTCAACTTGAAGCAGCTTCGGGGAAAGAGTCAGGGTTATTTTTGGGTCTGAATCGAGCACTGTGCACGGAGGCCCCTCCGGAGCTGCGAGGGGGTTCGAGCAGCTGTGACGTGCTGCATCCCAGGGCCATGTCCCAGTTTTCTGAATTTAAATGTCCGTTTTGCAGCCTGGGTATAGTTTTCAAGACCTTTAATTGAAGTTTTGATGCTTTTTTTTGGGAGGAGGGGAAAGGGGGAGGAGTGGTTTTTTTGTTTGTTTGTTTTGCTTCTTCTTTCTGTTGCATCTTTCTGCTGCATCTCTGGGGCTGCTTCTAAAAGTCAGTGGGGCTTCCTCGAAAACCCTGCTCTCGTTGCTGTGGCAAACTGTGCTGTGTAAAACGGAGGGTTTGCCTGCTAAGAGAGATTCCTGCTGAGCAGTTCCCGTGCCGGCAGGTGTGGTACCTGCATGTGTAACTCCTGTGTCGGTGTGGAAGAGGGGCTGTAATCTCATTCAAGTCATAGATAACAAACAGAGAGAGTTGTACATTAAACACAGCAGTGTTGCCTGGTTATTTGCTCTTTTTTATTCTTTCCCGGTCACGTGTCCCCTATTTTAACAGTAAATTTTACCCAAGTGTGGCTTTGTTTGTCACATGTCACATGATGGGGGCAGCCCGTGCAAGTGCTGAATAAGCGTGAGGCACAAACGTGTCCGGTGGAACTGTGTGCGGTGGTGATCTGGTGGTTTCTGGCAGCCTGTGAAGAGTGGGATTCCCTAAAGGGCTCAGACTTGGAAAAGGAGAATTCTTTGGGGTGTGACTTGACTTCTGTGGTGTGTAACTGCTGCTCTCCTTGTAGTGGGGCTTCTGAAGACACGTCACTGACTCGTGAGCTGAGCCTTTACGAGTCCTTGAACATAAAAGAAATACGTGGTGCCGTGTAAGGTGCCGGAGAGCAGATGAGGTGCTGTTGGGTTGTGGCATCAGCAGTGTCATTGTGCCTCCCTTTTTACCAGTGTGCAGCCCTGCTGGCTACTTGGATCTGTGCCGCTCTGCCCGAATTCATTCCGATCTCCGGAGCCAGGTGTGGAGGTTTTGATGCCTCTATCCCTCCATCCTCCATCAGCTTCCTATTTCTGCCAGGACTGCAAATGTAAACCTGTGTATTTGGATGGAGAGCTGACAGAGATGAGAGGCTTTCATCTGAAACAAGTCAATTTATCCTGGGAGTCCTGACTTTACTAATAGCAATGACCACAGAATGAATTGTGGGTTTTTCCCTTGTTCTTCTGTCCTGATTTAAAAGCATTAACATCAAACTGCATGTGGGAGCTGTTTCTTCTGCTTCTTGCACAAATCAGCTTTGTAATGTAACTTAGATGCTTCAAAGTTGCAGAGCCTTTTAAGTTTAGGCTTTTGGTGGTTCAGTGGGTGATCTGTAGCTCTGATTTCTGTCCAAGGCAGCATTGCTGTCCTTCAGCTTTCTTCTTCATAATAGGAATTAACGGAGCAATGAGGGACTGTCTGGCAGGACCAGGCACTGGTGTAATTGCTTGTTTTTGTGGAGATGTTAAGCGTTAACTTCGTTGCCATTAATTGAAGATTACCCCCTTGGATCCCCTTTAGTTCCCAGAGATCCAGGCAGAGCTGAAGCTCTGGAGATGAGCAGGGGAAGGAGCATTCCCACCATGGAGTGGTGGGAGCTGCTCAGTGCCCTCCCTCTTCCTGCTGTACTCCCCTGGCAGGGACAGGGTTGGGAGCAAAGACCAGGAGGTTTCTTGTTAATGAACGGGTGATTTTGTGTCTTCCATAGGTGGCTTTGCAATCGTGTTCCTGGTGAGGACGAGCAATGGGGTGAAATGTGCCCTGAAGAGGATGTACGTCAATAACGAGTACGACCTGCAGGTCTGCAAGAGAGAAATCCAGATCATGGTGAGTGACTGCTCTGTGCTAAGGCCCCAGACTGGAATGCGGTGGGGTGGGAGCCTGGTCACCTTCTGCTTGTGAACTCTGTGGCATCAGGTCACAAACTGTGCATTTTCCTAGCAAAAATGGCTTTTGTGTGGAAAGACCTGACCCCTGGAGTTGTGTGAAAATCTAGTACTGAGCTGTTTCAAAAGTAAGTAGTTCCAGTGGACAAGGAAAACCTGGTACGTGAAAAAAACCCAGGGAATTTCAGGAAAATGAGGAGAGAACTGCATGGCTTAATGGGAAAAGGAAGGGCTGAAGAGGTGAGCATGGCGGGGGGTGTTGGAATTCAGAGTCTCACAATCTTCAGTTGAGAGCTCAAATCTTCAGCCTTTTAAACTTGATCAGAAAAGGCTGATGATTCTGATATCTCTGAACTGAAATCAGCGCATGAATGGCAGACCTCCATCCTGAGATAAATCTGTATCTCAACATCTTCTAATCCTTTGGGTCAGGATGAAGGTTATCTCTGCATCGGTGAGGTTGGTAGATTAAAACAGTATTTGTGGGGTAGTTGCTGCCAGGGCTTTTGAAATGTAAAGTATTTGTAATAAGCTCTGGGATGTTTCTCTGGATTATTGGACACAAGGATTTATATGATGGGATAGCTATTTTTAAGAGCTGTTTTAAACTTAGCTTCTCTAAACAAAGACAAAATGGAGATGATCCAAATAGATTTGCCTAATCTTGTTTGCAGCATGGTAAACATGGGAGGTGCCACTTTTGAAGTTGTATTCCCAGATACTGATGAGCATTTAGAGCAGCTGCCAGGTGGGGAAGGAAATATAAAATCCTCATTTTGTGAATTTACCACATGAGGTAGAGGTTTGGGGTAGATGATCTTCATATCAGAAACTCTTACCCGTAGCAATTCTGGATGTGATTTTTGAAGTAGCTTTTAATTAGATTAATACCTTTAAAGTGAACTGCAGTAGTTTGTGATAGTGCAGGGAAGCTTTGGGCTTGGTTTGGCATCCCTGTGGCAATGTGGGAAAAGGTGAGATTAGATCTCACATCAAAGGTTTAGCTGTGCTCACAAAGCTTGTTTACCTGGGTTTCACTTGCTGCTGCTTTCTCTCGTCTCCAGTCCTTGGTGCCTTTGGAATGGTGGCTCCTGGAAGGTGAGGATGAGGAGGGTCCTCCTCACCTGGCAGGGCTGCTTGCTCCTGGGCTGGATCTTATCCCAGGCACTTATCTGTGTCCTGAAGAACCAGTGCATCCCTAAAAGGAAATGTTCACTTCTTTCCCAGCCTTTCTGCAATAAGGAATTATTTTACACTTACCTGCAGTTTTTGCAGCCCTACAGTGTTACAGCAGAACCTTGATTTCCTTTACTGGTGAAGCCGAGCATCATACTGGGCTGGCTGTCACAGCTGGGAGCATGTGTGAAGCTGGCAGTCCCAAAGAAACAGTTTTTCCCTGCAGTTCAGTGTGTGTCTCCATGGCAGGGACTCGGAACTTGATGATCTTTAAGGTCCCTTCCAACTCAAGCCAGTCTGTGATTCTGTGACAAGTCGTTGATATGAGAACTTGTGCTTTAATCCGCTGAGTTACTTAAAATAAAGCACTTCTAAAAGCAAGGTTAAAATTTGTTTTGCTTTAGTGGGTTTTTTTGAGCATGTGAAGATTTGAGATGCATTTGTCAGCAGAAGGGTTGGAAGGAGATGAGACAGATAAGGCCAACAAGTCCTGCATGGCCACCACCACCATCTGCCCTGTTCTCCCCTCCTGTAGAGGAGGAGCAGCTCCTGGGGCCTGGCCTGGGCCACCTCAGGGAATGTGCCAAAATCTGGACCAGTCCTGAGCAAGTTAATTCATCAGGTTGGCTGTTCCTCTGCTGTTTGCCTCAGATCCTTCTGGAAGGAAATCAGGTAGAGACAGTGAGACCTCGGGTTTGCTCAAGCTCTGCAGGACGATTAATCCCGAGTGACAGAAGCTTGTGTGGCGTGGAGGAGCCAGATGAAAACGCTGCTCGCTCTGCACGGCTGGTCCATGGTGTGAATTTGTCTGTCTTGCAGCGGGATCTGTCTGGCCACAAGAACATTGTGGGGTACATCGACTCCAGTATCAACTCTGTCAGCAGCGGGGACGTGTGGGAAGTGCTGATCCTCATGGACTTCTGCCGGGGTGAGTGGGGGCCTGGCGTGTTGGTCATGGGTGGGTTTGTCCTTCCGTGCTGACAGGGAACTTGCACAACATCTTCCTTTAGAAAAAACAGCTGTTCCTGAGCTGCCAGGAAGCTGTTCTGAGCTGAGCAAAGCCAGGACTGGGGGTGGAGAAGTGGATGACCTGTGAGGCTGTGTCGACTCTGCTAATGGGATTGGTGCCATCTTTGCTGCTGCCCAGGGTGGTCCTGGATCCCCTCGGTTGTGAAGGAGGACCCTTAAATACATCTTGCTGTTGTCTGTAGAATGGTCCACACAAGAGGTGGCTCCTCTAAAGCTGCCAGGAATGTAGTTTTTCTTCACTTTAGTCTCATTGCAAGCTTTGATCCACATCAGCCTGGCTTAGGATTGTTCTGGAAGAAGCATGAAATGGATAATGGGAAGCCAGAAAGCATTCCTCTTACCTCTGACCTTTTTGCTTGGCTGTCTGTAGCCAGACAGGCTCTTCCAGCTGTCCCAAAGCTTTGATCTTTGTGGCTGGGATGTGGTGTTTGGAGCATGACGCGTGTGCTGGGCTCAGATGCCTCTTGCAGGAAGAGCGTTCAGCAAAAGTAATGTTTTGGCCAGGTGACTTCAGAAGCCTGTGGCTGGTTTGGATGGTGGCAGCCGATGGAAATTGGTATTTTTGGGCCTGTCTGGCTTTGAGCTCAATGTAGCAGGGACACGTAGATGTGTGTAAACATGCCCAGTGCAGGTTTCTGTTCTGCCGTGTCCTCTTTGCTGCTTTGCTTTGATGCAGGAATCTTGACTGCCTTGCACGGGGTTTGTTTGCTGGTGAAAGGAGGAACTCTGTGTGCAGTTTTGCTGAAGGAATCACTCCATAAGCTCTCTTTCAGCTTAAACCTAAGCATGGCAAGACCTGTTGTAAGCACTAGGCCTGGCAGTGCTGGTAAATCCCTGCTCAGCTCCACATGCAGAGCCCACCATGGAGGGAGGTACAAACCTGAGTTGTTCGGATGCACCCCCCAGCTGCGGTACCCAAATTTTGGGCTGTTGAAGTAAAATCCATCTTTCTGAGGAGTTTCCTTCCATCTGAAGGGAGGAGAGCTGCAGGGTGGCATTTCTCACGTGGCTCTTGCCAGATGCTGTGCTGAGCACACGCCGGCCGCTGTCTGCAGCATTCCCACTGCAATGGTTGTTACACGCTGATTTTCCCTTGTTACTTTCCTTTTGTGGCCAACAGTTTCCAAACCAAATCAGTGTCTTTGTCTGCAGAACTGCATTCATTTTGAGTGTAAAATGTTCACAGCTGTAGTATTCATTAAATTGAGCTTTTCTTTCCTACCATGAAGGTTTTCCAGCACTTGTGATGTGGAATGATACAGTACTGCTTCTCCAAAGCTTCAGAAAGGAGTTTTTCTCTGTCTATCTAGGGTGTTTAGAGGAGAAAAGAACCTCTGGATTGTTTTGGAAAGGCCTTGACAGCAACAAAACCTCAAAGTTGAGACAAATTCAGGGCTCGTTCATGAAAACTTGCTTTGTTTGTCCAGAGTTTCCCTTGTTACAGATGGATTTTTAATTTCTTTGCCAGTCGACAACTTTAGCCAAGCCACTTAATGTGTGGGTTTTGTGAGTGTCTCCCTTCCTCCCTCCTCTTGCCTACATGTGGCAAACTAATCTGTGGACTGTGGGTGCCCCAAATTCAGCCTTTCATTCCTCTAGTCAGACAAACTACGTTCTGTTTGGAAGAAAAAAAAGAAAATTACATGGCTTAGAATGGCTTGAGTGCTGACACAGCCAGGGCAAGGTGGGCTGTGGGAGCTGGAGTGAAGGTTTGCTCAGAGCCCAGGTGAGCTGTGACACCTGCCCACAGGTTCTGCAAACCCCTGGGGTGCAGGGAAATGAAACAAGCAGAGTAAGCAGATTGCAAAAAGCCTCCAGGGAAGGTTTGTTGTGAATTTAATTTGAACTCTTCGTGTGCTGACTGTGGAGCCCCGGTTTGAGGAGCAGCCAGGGATGTTGGGGGGACTGGGTTTGGGGAGGCCAGAGCTCGCTGTGTGCCTGCTGAGATTTGGGATGGCCGGAGCTCACTGTCCCANTTGGGATGGCCAGAGCTCACTGTCCCTGCTGAGATTTGGGATGGCCAGAGCTCACTCCCTGCTGGGATTTGGGATGGCCAGAGCTCACTGTCCCTGCTGAGATTTGGGATGGCCAGAGCTCACTCCCTGCTGGGATTTGGGATGGCCAGAGCTCACTGTCCCTGCTGAGATTTGGGATGGCCAGAGCTCACTCCCTGCTGGGATTTGGGATGGCCAGAGCTCACTGTCCCTGCTGAGATTTGGGATGGCCAGAGCTCACTCCCTGCTGGGATTTGGGATGGCCAGAGCTCACTGTCCCTGCTGAGATTTGGGATGGCCAGAGCTCACTCCCTGCTGGGATTTGGGATGGCCAGAGCTCACTGTCCCTGCTGAGATTTGGGATGGCCAGAGCTCACTCCCTGCTGGGATTTGGGATGGCCAGAGCTCACTGTGTGCCTGCTGAGATTTGGGATGGCCAGAGCTCAGTGTGTGCCTGCTGAGATTTGGGATGGCCAGAGCTCACTGTCCCTGCTGTGGTTCTGTCCCTGCCAGGGGGGCAGGTGGTGAACCTGATGAACCAGCGCCTGCAGACCGGCTTCACCGAGAGCGAGGTCCTGCAGATCTTCTGCGACACCTGCGAGGCCGTGGCCAGGCTGCACCAGTGCAAGACTCCCATCATCCACAGGGATCTGAAGGTGAGCTGTGGCCCCGGGGGTGCAGCAGGGAGGGTGCATCCTCCTCGTGTCTGCCAGCTGCCCACGCCCCAGTGCTGTGCTCCTCTTGCTAGTAATGAGGGAAAGTGGGCATAAACACACCTCTCTACTGGAAGATAAAAAAAGAAATGAGCCTCTCAGTGCTACTTACCATATGTTTGCCATCTATAGATCTACTTAAACACAAATGTTTGTGAATAATTCTGGCTTGCACGCGTGCCAGAATGTACCTGATGAATTATTCACAGTGGCCTGAAACACTGCTTATTGAAGGTAGCTCAGAAAAAGTGTGCTGTGATGTTGTTTCCTGGACCCAGATTAAAAAGAACTCTCAAGAAGTGTTGGCCTTGGGGCAGGAATCCTTAGGAGCTTTTGGAAGTGGCCTCTGGAGCTCTGACTGTGAAAGTGTGTTGTAAAACTCTTGTGTGCTTAGTTGGGAACAGAGCTGGGCCAGCAGGGACAGCTTGGGAAAAATCCCACGCCTGTAATCAAGCAAACAAAAAGATGTTCCCTTTGCTCTCAACGAGCTCGTAAAATGCCGGAATGAAATATTCAGCCAAGAAGGAGGTTGCTGTGTGCATTTGAAATTCAGATGTGCTTTGTGGGGCAGCTTCTATTTTCAGAGCCCTCACAGATGTTCGTTTGCGCCACTGGCCATTGTTTTACAGGAGCCAAAGATGCCACGTGTACCAAGGAGAGCCAGGTAGAGCAGGGGAAAAGACCCTCAGGGTTTGTTGTCCTCTGGCATGTTTGAAATGACAGCGATGCCACTGCTCAATCGGTTTGGATACAGAAACAACTCCTCTGTCTCTTTCCAGGGGGAAATTGGTGATCTCCTACCAATCTGAGTCCTGGATTTGAAGCTGTAAAGTCTGTGGGCAGCTTGCAGGAGTTCGTATAGGTCAGGAAAATTGGGGTGAGAGGATGAGGAATGGGAACCTCCCCAGCTGACATTAACCCCCGCCCTTCCCTTTTTGGTGAATCCCTGGAGGGTTTAATAAAGAACAAACTCAGTGTGTTGCAGGGGAATAAATCTGGGACATCTGTGCTGGATTAGTGAGTTGATCTGGAGTGTTACTTTCTGCCCTGAGTTGCAGCTGAAATGGGCTCTTGGGGCTGGTGTCCAGCCCACTGTTGCCTGCCTGGGTCAGGGGAGGTTTTGCAAGGCTTGACTCTTGGTAAGCTGTGCCCAGAGTCAGAGTTGGCTCTTCTCTGCTTGGAGATGTTTTCTGCTTGAGTAGTGTATTGTTTCTGTCGTGGTGACCTCTGGGGATCTAAGTATTAACACAGAATTAATATTTATATGTATTTTAACTTCTATTTGCATTAAAAGGTAACACTGTCAAGGGGGAGTTGCAAAGCCCAGAGAGATTAAGGGCCAGAGAAGTTTTGTACAGGTTCTGGGTGTAGGAAGGGGCATCCATTTTGTAGGTGTTTTCTTGGGGTGACTATAACCCTGCTGAAGAGGGGGCAGATGTTGGCTTTGCAGCCAGCTGCCTGGGGCTTGGAGGCCTTTTTTGCCTTCCAGCTCTTTGATGTTGCTCTGGTGCTGGAGGTTCCTGCCCGGAGAGCTCTGCCAGCCGAAGGAAGGCTGTGAATGAGCTTTCAGCCCTTTCAGACAAGTGCAGCTGGAGGAGTTTCAGTGGCCCCTGGCTCTGATTTTGAATTAACCCAAAGGCTTTGCCTGAAGCAGAACAGCCTCCTGTTGGCACAGTCCCCAGCTGGTGGGAAGTGACCAGCAGCTGGGGACAGCAGCACCTTGACCCAGAATGTCTGTGGGCAAAAGGGGACATGGCACTGCGAGTAAGGACCGCAGACAGATCCTGTGTCACCCCTGGGTGTGTTCAGGTGTCCCTTCCTGGGCTGGTGGTTGATTCAGGTGCTGTGTCACTGCATGCCGTGCAGTACAGGCTGTGATGTTTAGTTTCACGTGCTTTGGTTGCCACAGACCAGGTGTGTATTGATGCTGCTTCTTCCTAAAATTGAGGAAGTGCCTCGTGCGCTGCCTCTGCCCCAGTCTGGACCCTGTGAGGCAGAGTCAGCCTGCTGGCAGTAGGTCTGCTTTGGGTGGTTACCTGTGCTTGTTCTTGCAGGTATTTTCCTCACCCTCAGGGTTTAAGGGCCATTGCTCCTGCAGGCAGTCCCTAAGAAGTTTATTTTTTTCCTCCTCTCTGAATAAGAACAATTCCTGTATCTTTAGGCTGGGCCTTTTCACAGCAGAGAACAAATGGCCAAACCTTATGGCAGTCTGTTATCGTGTGGTTGGGAAGTCTCTGCTGCTAAGTTGGGATCTGTATAAGAAACCAAACCTGTCAGACCCCAGAGGAGCAGGGTTTAGGGAGGGAAAAATCTGCCTAGGGCTGATGCTAACGTTTACACAACTGCCCCACACCTGGTGGCAGTTGTTTGCATGGTTTGTTTCTTGTTTAACCTTGTATTTCCAGTCTCACATCCCATAGCTCGTGTTGTTCAAAGCACCGTCTTAGGACCAGCTTTGATTTCTGCAGGGAGAGCTCTCCCATTTCTGTGTGTGGTGCTTCTGGTCTGAACCCACCTGGTTGCAGGAGCAGGTGACTGGATGGCAGATGAGAGGATGATTTTTTCTGTAGCAGACACGCAGCAGGACACAGCCAGAAACTGTGTCAGTCAACCCAGAGGATGCTGTTGATCCAAACCTCTTTCTTCCTTTCCCTACTTTCTGCAGTGCCCAGGAAGTTCTCTCAGGATGAGGACGTAGTTTCTCCTGCTCTTATTCCAGCAGGAGCCCTTGCGGTGTAGCCCTGCTGTGGTGTGATCAGACACAGTCCCACTGTGCTGTTGTCACCTCACTGCCTTCCGTCACTCTTTGCAGTGCCAAGTCTTGCCCTGATGCCGCCAACGAGCCTTTGGCTGGAATTTGTTAGGAGGGGTCTGTCGAGTGTGATCTGTAAAACCGTCCCCTCACTCATGGTACACCCTCGTGCTGGCCGTGGCAGGAGTGTGCCTGTGCCAAAATCAGGCAGTGCCACGTGGCTCTCACTCTGTGCCATCAAACACTGCCGCGGCTTTCAGAGGTAAACAGTGAGCGGTGCCAGGGGAGAAAGGGAAGTGGAAACATCTCTGAAGAGACCTGGCAGTGCTGGAAAGCAGCCAGGAAGTGCGCCCTGGTCACACATCCCTCCCACATCAGTACCTGAGCTCAGGAATACTGGCCTTGAGGCCGTTGCTCTCAGGAGAGGGTCACATCCATTAGCTAAAGAAAACCTCTGTCCTCACCCCTCCCCAGCACATCTCTGCAGTGGTTTTTATTACTCTGGTTCTGTTCTAGCAAAGAAGCATTTATTTTGGAAAGACTGAAGCTGACTACACTCCGAAACCAGCAAAACTTAAGACAGCTCATCATCTCCTTTAAAGGCTTTTGTTTGGGGTCTAAATCTGACTGTGCTGGGTGTGTCAAAGGCTGCAGCCAGAGTTACCGGTGCTCAGCAGTGCTGGAAGCTGGAGTGCAGCTTTCTGAGTGTTTGACCAGAAGAAGACACCTCCATACTCCTTTTAAAGACACTTTTCTCTGGCCTGGCAGTGGGTAGCAGTAATTCCTTTTGCTGTGTTTATTTTTTCCTTCTGGCATTTGCTGATCAAACCTGGTTGCTGGATAGCCCCGTGCTGATGTTTAACAAACCTTACAGGGTGTTTCAGTGAAAAATCACCTCAGACTTCTCAGCCAGATAAAGTGGGAGGACTCTTGGGGAAATGCTGGAGGAGTATTTGCAGGCAGCAGGGAATAACGCCGCCAGTGTTGATCTGCTGGGGAGAACATCTGTGTGCAGTGCTTTATTCAAAGCAGATGGATGGCAGAGGGGGAAGGGGGGTGTTTAACCCTTGGTTCCAAGCCAGCGTTCTCCCCCTCAGCTGCTCTAATTCGGCTGCATTTTCTGATGCTTAAAATGCTGACTCCTTCTTTTTCTTTCCTTCTTGTAAAGATCATCCTCGATGGGGAGCTCTGCTTCCAAAGGGTTTTGTTAGCAAACGCTTATGTGGTGATTTTGTTTTATTTTGAACTGTATGAGCAGTATGTTTGATCTCGTTGTTGTATCCGAGCATTTGATACTGATTGAAGATAAAGACATGAAAAATTGTGTGTTCCCTCGAGAGAACATGCTGTTAATGCTGCTGCACAGATGAGGAGTTGGAACAAGGGATGCTCTGCCAAAGCAAAGATCTGAACATAGGGTTTTACACATTCTAAGTCAGTGTTGAAACAGGCAATTTTCTTAGGTGGATGCAAGGTAGATTTTTTGGTAATGCACAGTTGTGACTATTGAGGAGAAGGTTTCTGCTGATTTTATTTGTTTCAGCTGTCCCAGGTGTTTGTTTCAGCATTTGTTTCTGTTGCCTGATTCAAGGTACCAAATAATATTTGAGGGAAAAGGGTCTTCTCAGCAGTCTGGGGGAGCCTCTGCTGCTACAGCCCCGGTTTAGGGACTGTAGACTCTGAGAATAAGCAAATAAATGTGAGCATGAGCTGAAGTTTGTTTTGAACGAGACCCTCAGGGACAGGTAAAATGCAGGCAAAGACCTGGAGATGTGTTTTAATTTCATAAAGTCTGGAAGTGTGTGTGTTATTTGTTTGCCTCCCCTCTGCCCCACAGACAGTGAGGAGTTAGAGCCCTTTGTAAAGCTGGGACAGCTTGGATTTCCTGTCCCCAATTCAGATGCCAGACCAGGGGCACAGTAGCTCAGGAGAGGTGAGCTCCAAAGGCACTGGGACACAATTCTTGTCCTGAAGTCTTACAGGAGGCAAAGAAATGTGCTTGCAGGAGGAGAAGGGAGGGGTGGCAGGATAGAAGGCAGTGTTACAACTGTGCTTCCATGATTTGACTTCTATTTTAGGAGATGTGACAGAGTTTTGATGCCTGTTTTCTTTGCTGTCACGTTAGGCTTTAGTGTCAGATGTGTCTGATATGTCTTCAGGCACTTAAAACCTTGACTCATCTGAAAAAAAACCAAACCCTGAATATTTTTTTTGTCTGAGTGATTCCGTGTCTGTCTGTGGTGCTCCCAGGTTGAAAACATCCTGCTGCATGACCGTGGCCACTACGTCCTGTGTGACTTTGGAAGTGCTACTAACAAATTCCAGAACCCTCAAACAGAAGGGGTGAATGCGGTCGAGGAGGAGATCAAGAAGTAAGTGTGCTTTGCTTTTTCAGCTCAGCTGTAGTTTGTATTTGAAGGGTAATTTTTTCTTGTGCTGGGATTAATTTTGCTCAGCCTGTTGCAGCAGATTGGCCATGCTGCATGGCAGTGTCTGCTGCAGGTGAATGAGTGCCCGGGGGAAGGTGAAACAGTAAATTGAGCTTGATGTAATTGCTTTGGACCTGGAAGAGTGAGATTAATGCAGAGAAGCAGCCCCACCTCGGCGAGGCAGTGACCTGGTCTGTCCTGTGCAGGGTCAGGCTGTCTCTGTCCTTCATCTGTCTTGGCTTCTCTGAGCTCCAGACAGGGATGGATGGCACAGTCCCGTCCTCCCTGAGCTCCCCTCCCCACGGATCCGGGCACTGATCCTGGCTCTGCATGGGAAGTGTCAGGTCCTGGAGGGGTTTAACCCAGCTCCTCCTCCTGCCCCCTGCACTGCCAGCTGTCGTGGCAGCATTTCTGGTGCCCCTTGGTGCTTTTTAAAAAGGGGGGCTCACCTGCAGTTCAGTGAGCCCTGGATCAGGGATGGAACACACTCCAGGGCCTTGGCCTTGCTTCAGTTTTAACATCACTGCTGCAAACTTGCCACTCCTGTTAGTACAACTTTCTGGCTAGTTAGAAATGTGTCCAGATGCCTCTTTTTTGTTGGGATTCAGCTACACCTGCCTGGATTTCTTAGATTTGTTTGACTGGAGTTTTCAGAGTGCTCCTAATCCGGCGTTGCAGTCCCCTTGGAATGCCCTATTTGTACACTTAAGCCTACAAAACCTTTGCCTTTGGCAATGCTCTCCTGTGATCAGGGTAAGCAGCAGGCAGAAATGACAGACCTGCTGCTAGGAAATCTTATCAAAAGAGCCTCGTAATCTCTGGAGCAGTTTCCAGCTTTTCTGTTTGTTGTGATCTGCTAGGATGAGGCAGATTCTCACTGGAGTTTGAGGTACACAGGGACCCTTCCCTTGCTTACAGGGGCTCTGGGCAGGAGTCCTGGAGTGGAAATCTGCTTTTTAGGAGCCACGTATCCAGTTACAGTCTCAGTAATACAGTTGGCCACAGCCCTGCAGTGAGGGCATTGCAGAGGACATTTACTGACCTTGTTAATGCTTTGAATCCTTAAATGCTTCTGTTCTGGTTCTTAAAATGCCTGTACAGTTTTGTGGTGAATTCTGTGCTTTAGAAAGGATTGTGGTTACTATTTTGGCTTCCCAGGGCAGTTTGAGGGATGTTTTATTGTTTGAGGTGTGTAGCAGGTGATGCTGTTAGAATTTCCGATAGATATCTTTAGCATGCCTTTCCCTAAAATGAGTAGGGAGAGAGTGAATTTTGAATTATTTGGGAATATGACATAGTGAAAATGCGTGTGATATACCCCTTTTGAACTCCCTGATCCACCTTCCCCTGCAGGTACACGACGTTATCCTACAGAGCACCAGAGATGGTCAACCTGTACAGTGGCAAACTCATCACTACGAAAGCAGACATATGGGTACGTATCCTGCACACTGGGCATCCTGCATCCAGGCTGCTTCCATTGCCATGCCAGGGAAACGGGGCTGGCCGCTTTTCCTAGGAGCCTGGGCAGTTTCTGAATGAAGAGTTCCTCTGATGATGTGTCTGATGAGCTCCTGCTGAGCAGGGAGGCTGGTGGAGAAGACGTGTGTACCCCTCCTGTGTGGTTTGAATTTAGAGAGAGATGAAACTCCAGGGTTGAATAGGGCAAACGTGATTTCATGTCTTAAGAGTTAAACCAGAAAATTCAGAGCACTGTGGCTCATTGTGCCCTGGGCTGGGTTGCTAGTGTGTGAAATCAAAGTTCTGGTCAGAATTGAGTAGAAACCTGAGAAAATGGCCCTGCCCCCAGCAGCAGCAGTGTAACATCCTGTGTGACACAGGGCTGAGTTGTGAAATTGGCCAAAGGCCAAACTTCTGCACTGTTTCTGATGATCAGGGCAATCCTGCCATGCTCTTCATGGTGAGAACAAAATCCAGCTGCGGTGCAATCCAGGCCTGGCTAACCTGATCGAGGGGGGAAAGCTCCTTTGGGTGGGACAGAGGTGAGAAAGAGTCTGTGCTGTTTGGAGTGTAGTGGCAATTCAGCACGTGTGTTTAAAAGTGTTTAAAATGCTAACTGGGAGCTCGTTTCGTGTTTGTTGGAGCCCTGAGCTAGGAAGTAACACGGCAGAAGCAGAAAAAGAGAGTTTTGAAGTATCTTCAGTAGTTCTGCATCATCAAGAGGGAGAATTGCTGGTGTGACATCTGCTGAGAGAGCCCCGTGTCCGCAGTGAGCTGGGCCGGCCCTGGGGAAGCAGCAGCTCCTGTGGGAGCAGGTTTCACCAGGGGTCTGTAGGGTCAGCCCTGCACCGTGCGGGGTCGCTGGCCTGGAGGGAGTGGAGAGGGGAGGCCACAGCTGTGACAGTAGGAAAGGACAGGGCCTCAAAGGCAGCCAGAGGAGAAGCAGGATTTGCTCTCCTTCCTGTGATAATGTGGAAAGGGGGAGATCCAAAGGCTCTGCTCCTCCTGGCATGGCAGGAATTCTGTTCCAGTGACACTTGGAGCGTGTCCAGAGCAGTGTGTGGTGGTGAGCACAGTGGGGCCTCAGCTTCCAGGCCTGTTCCAGTGCTTGTCCTGCTGGAAACCTCCCTTTCCCTTAAATCTTATCGAGGTTATTTCAAACCAGAGTGCAACTTCATTGTGAAACCCTGTGACAAAAGAGATGAGCTGGTGATGAGTTTCTTAGGATTAGGAAATGTTTCCTGCTCCCCCCTCTGAGACGGTGGGAGTGTTTCATAATTAGCCCTTTGTGCAAAAACTGTTTTCTTTTGCAATAAAAGTGGTGGTTCTTGCTGCCAAAAGCAGCATGGCAGTAGAGGGGAGGGTGGTAGAACCTGGCAGCCTGCAGAGTGAGCTGTACTTCCCTGGCATTTATTTATAGCAGTTGAAAGGTTGTTTGAACTTAATCTTGGAAACAGTTTGGGTTTCTCTTTGTCGGAATAGCTGTATTAACGATGATGGTTGCCATTTATTTGTGCTGTTACTTTGCTCTTTCCTCCCAGTGTGTGGCAGAAGGGCTTTGCCTGTTCAGTGACACGAAGGGTCACGCTCTGCGGAGCTGGGGGGAGCGCGATGATGAACAATCCCCCGGATCAGTGTCTCAGCCTAACGAGGGAGAGCTCTGCGTGTGTTCATCTTCCCCTGCAGCTGTGCCTGTCTCAGGTCCCTCACAGGGCGTTGGTGCAGGCCTGACATCCCCAGGACCCTCCCTGCTCCCTGCCGTGCCCTGCTTGGCTCAGTTTGGTGAATCCTTGCCCTGTTCTCTCTCTGCAGGCCCTGGGCTGTTTGCTGTACAAGCTGTGCTACTTCACCCTGCCCTTCGGGGAGAGCCAGGTGGCCATTTGTGATGGCAACTTCACCATTCCAGACAATTCCCGGCACTCCCAGGACATGCACTGCCTCATCCGTGAGTGTCTGGCGGTGCCGCCGCCGACTGCCACAGGTCTAAAACAGCGCAGGGGTTTTGGTCTTACATCCCCTGCCCCTGCACTAAAACCATCAGTTTTTCTCTCCTTTTCACAGGCTTGCTTGCACACAGAGGTGGTTAAAGTGATCTTTTAGTAGCTTAGGAGATCACTCTTGGAGAGATGGTCATGACAAAGAGATTTCTGTTTGGCCAGGCTGGAGCGAGCTCTGTGGAAAGGCAGGAACACAGACAACCGTTTGGTTTGAGTCCTACAGAAACTTGCACAATAAGCCTATTTATGCAGAAACGTATTTCTGCAGTAATAAATCTGTTTGGATAAGGAACTGAAAAGACCACAGAGACTCAGGCTAGTGATAAGAATTCATCTTCTGTGAACTGGGAAACAGAACTGAAATGATTTATAAATATCCCACTGACTAGAGTGAATGTGTAATTAAGTGTACAATGCACTACTCTTGGCAAAGCTGGGGCAGCTCTCTTGTTTCCAGCACAGCTTTTGATTTTTTTTTTTTCCTAGCCACAATCTTGACTCACACAGAGTTGGATGTGTTTGCAGAGCAGGCTGGTATTTTCTTTGCTGATGTGGGGGTATCTGCAGTGGTGCCTGTGGCTGCCCTGTCTTCCTGCCCTGCTGACACACCGGGGCTGGATCAAGCCCTTTTCCTGTGGGTTCACTTGGAAGTGCCCAGCCCCACCCAGTGCTATTCCCTGAGCAGACAGCATTTCCCCTCCTTGCCCCAGAGGCTTCGGTAGCAGCTGCAGGTCACAGCTCTGTTGGAAAATATGTCCTGGTCCATCCTGACTGTCCTGCCCTGTTCTCAGCTGAGCCCATGGTCAGCTCAGCCCTGCTGAGCCTGCACTGACCGTGTGCTTTGAAGGAGACAGGACACCCTGTTAGCACCTGGTTGTACCAAATGTAGAGTCGTGGAATTGGTTGGGTTGGAAGGGACCTTAAAGCCCATCCAGTGCCACCCCTGCCGTGGGCAGGGACACCTCCCACTGTCCCAGGGTGCTCCAAGCCCTGTCCAACCCAGCCTTGGACACTGCCGGGGATCCAGGGGCAGCCACAGCTTCTCTGGGCCCCCTGTGCCAGGGCCTCCCCACCCTCAGCACAAAAAAGTCCTTTGTTGTATCAAGTCTGATGTGCTGCCACAGCTGGCTGCCCTGCATCCGTGTGTCCTGCTGCTCTGACCTCAGTATCTCTGTCTCTTCAAGGGTATATGCTTGAGCCAGACCCTGATAAGAGGCCTGACATTTATCAGGTCTCCTACTTTGCATTCAAACTGGCCAAGAAGGACTGCCCGGTGCAGAATGTCCAGGTGAGCACACAGGAGTGGCCTCAGGGGGCTCTGGGAGGGGCTGGGGAGGCAGTTGCTGAGTACTGAGCATTTGGCTCTATTCTGTTGGTTGTTCCCCAGTTCTGTAATTAGGAGGGTCTTCTTGTTTGTTTGTAACTATCAGCGCAGTTTGGTTTGGATTTTTTGGGTCAGGAATCAGGGTTTCTCACATTACTTACTTCTGTTTGTCCCTGATTTACCTCCTCACCCAGTCACCAGTGTGAGGCCAACCAGGAGATCTTGTGCATGTGAACGTGGAAAATTAGGCCATGCTTGGGAAGCCAATTTGATTTCCAGGCACACTCATCATAGCGTGTGTAATTTGGCCTGCACTTGGGTTTAAACACAGCAGTTCTGGGTCTCTTGGCTGGGACTTGGCGTTTGAACTGCATCAGACCTTACACAACCATCTGCCCCTTCTTAGTGTGTCTTTAGAGACTTCAGCTGAAAAACAGAGTTGACAGTTATTTTCTTAGGTTGTTATGGACACCTGTGACAGACGTTTTATTTTGTTGTTTCTACATAAGTGGAAATTTAGGGTTTTTTCCCCATGTTCAGGTGCTTATTTATGGTCTTTATGAATAAGAGATAGTTTGGATACTATTATGCCTGTATTTTTATAGCATCATTAATAAATATTGTCACTACTGTCACCTGGTTGTCTTTTAAAAATGCTCCCAGGTTGTGCTGTGGAGCTTTGTGTTCATATTCCAGGTCCAATGGTCAAAAAGCTGAGCCCTCTTTTCTTCCTTTGTAAAGGCTCTCCCAAACTGCTGTCTCCCCATGACATGAACCTTGGGGTGTTTGTTATGTGTCCAGCACGAGGAGTAATGGCTTTGGGAATTCCCAGATCTCCCTGTTTTATTGTGATGTTTTTGCACGTTATTTCTGACTCTGTTTTCTGCCCTCAAAATACCAAACTGGCTGTTTTTGGGATCTGCAGAACTCTCCAATCCCTGCTAAACTCCCAGACCCAGTTAAAGCAAGTGAAGCTGCTGCAAAGAAGAGTCAACCAAAGGCCAGGTAACCCCACCTGCTTTTTACTCCCCTCTCTTGTTGCCTGTTGTCTCTGCTGTTCATCAGCAAAGGTGTATTTAGCTGCTCCCTTGGGACCTGAGTTGCCACATGGGGGCAAACACTGCAGTCCTGGGGTTCCTCCAGTGCCAGAACAGCCCTGAGCTCATGGATCAGAAAGGCAGCAGATGCAGATACTGGGGGGGTTTGTGTGCAGGGAGGTGGGATTTGGGCACTGCTCAGCAGGACTCAGCAGCTCTTCATCCCAAAGGCTCTGCCTGACAGCAGCACTCGGAGTTCTGGCAGTTGGATGAATCCGGTGTGTCCATCAGGAGCGCGGCAGTACCCGAGAGCAGAGTCAGGAGAGAGACTGCAGCTGCTGCAGTGGGGCTGGGATCGGCCCAGAGAGCAGGAATCTGCTGAGAAACCGCAGCAGGGTCTGACCCTCGGCACACCGTAACCTGACCCAGTGGGTACTGCACAAAACTGCTGTGATTTCTGCAGGACTCCTGTCGTTTCTTTGTGGGGAAAACACAAAAGCCCAATTGCCTAACCCACTGTAGTGCTGTGGGTTTTCTCCTGCTGCTGCTTGCTCTGCTTGTGGTTGTGTAATTGAGATTTCTTAGTTCTGCTGGACAAACCTGGTCTGAAGTGGGATGTCTCGTGTCCGGCAGTCCCAGGAGTCTGTCCTTGTGTTCATAACTGAGCACGGTTATTCTCCCGTTAGTCAGATTTGTCAGCTGTCAGAAACAATCTGATATCAGGTTCGTTGGTTATCAAGAACAGTTTGGTATCTACAAACCACAGTGTTCACAGAAGGCTGGGGGGATGGCTGCTCCTCTCTCTTGCTGTGCATTTTTGGAGCTCAGTAAACATTGAGCAGAGATCAGAAGAGTTCAGCGACCTGATTCTGGGGTAGATGTACCAAAGTTAGAGTACATCTAAAGATGGCAATTTAGACAACTCTGCCCAAAGGTACCAGCTGCTCATGAGCTGATTTGTGTCCTTCATGTGCTCATTCAGAAGTCTGAGTGGATTCAAGCAATATGTTGTAGGAAATAGTTGAATATAAGTTGAGTGGTTTTGACAAGTCCCAGCTGTCCACCAGGAGAAGATGCCACAATTGGCAGAGAAGTCAGAACGACAGTTGGATTAATTGTTGTGAATGCATCCAGGAGGTTTTACTGTGCTTGGTGTGTCTGGGTGCCCATGAGTGTTTCACCTTTGTCAGTCACACCCAGCTGAAGTGTGGGTGAGTGTTTAATCCTGCTGTGTGTTGTGTGCACCAGCTGCCCAACTCGCAGGCTGTGCTCACTGCCCTTCCTTCTCCTCCTTCCTTAACAGGCTCACAGACCCCATCCCTACCACAGAAACGTCCATAGCACCCCGCCAGAGACCTAAAGCAGGACAGACCCAGCCCAACCCTGGAATTCTGCCCATCCAGCCAGCCCTGACGCCCAGGAAGAGAGCCACAGCCCAGGCAGCCATTCAGCCACAGGGTGAGTGACGAGTCTGTGTGGTCCCTGCACCCCGTGTGCCTCAGGGCGGTGGCCTAACACTGGGTTTGGGTTCTTCTCCTAGTTGCAGGCCCGTCTGCCCTGGGCAGTGCCCAGCCCTCGCTCCCTGCCAGCACCCCCCAGCCGAAAGCAGCCCCCCAGCAGCCTCCAGCCCAGCCCCAGGCCAAGCCGGCAGCAGCGCCCCAGGCACAGCCCCAGGTCCCCTCGACACAGCCCCAGGCCACCCCTCAGCATCAGCAGCAGCTTTTCCTGAAGCAGCAGCTCCTACAGCAGCAGCAGCAGCAACAACAACAGGCTGCCTACTTCCAGCAGCAGCAGCAGCAGATGATGCAGGCACAGCAGGTGGGTGTGTGCGCCGGGTTCATCGCAACCCTGTCTGCAAGGCTGGAGCTTCGTGTTTATGGCAAGTTTCCTGTTCTTTTGGGGAGATGGGTGCAGCTTTTAGGCATTTTCCAGCGCGTCCCCAGTCCTCTAGCAAGATTAGGTCCAGGTCCACCACGCGTCAAACCTCTCACCCAGCGGTTGTTTCCCAGTTCCCAGTGATGCAGCAAGGAGCGCCCGCGCAGCAGCAGCTGATGCAGAACTACTACCAGCAGCAGCAGCAGCAGCAGCTGATGGCCCAGCAGGCAGCCATGCAGCAGAAGACCGCAGCAGCAGCAGCAGCTCAGCAGAAGCAGCAGCCGCCGGCGCAGCCCCAGGCCCAGCCCAGCGCGGCGCCGCCGGCGCAGCCGCAGGAGCAGGGGGTGAGACCTTGGGGGAAGGGGTGGGGCACTGGGCCTTGGGCTACTGGCAAATGCTCCTCTGCCAGCTCCTGTATGCTGGGGACACCTCAGCTGGCTTTTCGGACCCACAGAGCCCGGATCACAGATGCCAGGGGAGGTTTGGGTTGGATATTAGGAAAATTTCTTCACCCAAAGGGCTGTCCAGCCCTGGCACAACTGTCCAGGGCAGTGGTGGAGTCCCCATCCCTGGGGGATTTAACAGATATCTGGATGTGGCACTTGGGGACATGGGACAGTTGTGGCCTTGGTAGATCTGGAGAAATGTTTGGACTTGATGACCTTAGAGGCCTTTTCCAACCCAAACAATTCCGTGGTTCTGGGGCCTGATTAGTAATAACTCAGTTATTACTGAGTCACAGCTATCAGCGCTGACCTTGCTGCCTCAGAGATGTGCAGTTGTTTGGATTTCTCATTCCAGCAGGATGCCGGACTCCGGAGTTGTGCTCTGGGTCCTTAGAAAGCAGATGAGTAATGGATGAGTGGAAAGCAGATGAGGAGATCTGAGTAGCTGCTTAATGCAGCTTCTCTCCATCCCCTGTCACGTTGCCACAGAAGACGGGGGAGAAACTCTCCGAAACGTTATTTGGACTTAACACAGCAGGATAGGCACCAGGCACCAGAACTACTTTATGTTGCTGCTTGTTTGGAAAACTTTAGTCTGATGCTCAGAGGAAGGCACAAACAGCTTTTCCTGGTTGTTCCCAGCATTCGGTTAACTTTTTAATAAGTGCAGTGGGAAGGAGACTTTTCAAAGGAGACTTTTGAAAGCACCGTATCTAAAAATAAATAAATCAATCATCCGCTTTACTAATCATCTGAATGTGCACCTAAAATAAATGCTCTTTACTTGATGGAAAACATGTCCATGAGCAGAGGAACAGGCAGCTGCCCACAGGGAGGGGCAGGGAGCTGTGCCAGAGGGCCAAAGTGCTCTGCAGGGCTGTGGGAGGAAGCTGTGCCTCTTACTTCCATTGCGGTGCGATCCCATCAGCTCTTCCCTGGCTCTGGGAGCTCAGAGGGGTGTCCCTAACTCTGGTTGTGTGCTTGGAGCAATCCTGGGCACCAGGCAGGAGGAGGCTGCCAGTGTTTGTGCTGTACCTGGCTGCAGGTGTGCAAAGCAGGCAGTGTCTGGTGACAGCCCTGGAAGTGTCCAGGGCCGGGCGGGATGGGGTGAGTGCGTCCCTTTCCATGGCACAGGGTGGAACTAGGTGACCTTTAAGATCCCTTCCACCCCAAACCACTCCATGATTCCATTACTGCAAAGGTACACAACTGTTTGAGTCCAGGCTGAGAGTCCCTTTGTGCTGGCTTGTTGAGAGCTGCCAGTTAACTCCCCTCTCCAGCGAGTTTCCTTGGAAGTGACCTCAGGAGTTCATTTGACTAATAAACTCCGTAATCCACGAACTGAGCAGTGCTGGGGCAGCTGTTTGCTCTGCTCCCTGGTGTGTCTCAGGGCTCTGCCATGTCCCCCCTCTGCTGTTGTGTTTCCAGCCCTGGTTTGGGTGGGGGACGCGCTCGGAGCTGTTGTGTTCCTGGTCTCGTTCCTGTTCTGGTGAATGACCTGGGGCAGGTCAGTTTGTTGGAGCTGGTGGGAGATTTTCGGTATGTGCAGACAGTTTTTGGGTGATAGCCATTATTACCCTGTCCTTTTAGGGTGGAAATGCCTCCAGTGGAGCACTGAATCGAGAGCTTTGCTGGGATTTGCTAGTGCAAGAACAGTCTTAATTTTATTAAATCAGCTAGCTTGAAAATTAGCCTTATTCCCCTGGTAGGCTGATCAGAATGGACACATCTGGACACTTGTCTGCTCCTGCAGAAGGCAGGAGGGAAAAACAGTGGTTGGCTCATTTAAAAAATGATGGTGAAGCCCGGTGTCTGCAGAGCAGAGTCTCTGAGAAGAAGACACCTGGCCAGGACCTGTCAAAACCTTCTCACGTTGGGAGATTCCAGCTTAATAAGCTCTGCCTTCATTCCTGTGGTGATTTCAGTGCTGCCCTTTTATCTCTCAGCACCAAATGTCCTGTTCTGCAGTGACCTACATAGGAGGTGGGTGCGTGGGGAGCAGGCAGGTCGCTCTGCCTGTCTGCAATGAGCGAGTGTGCCTGGAATGCCCGAGGAAAAGCAGGACAGCTCCCCGTTGTTTGCCTTCTCCCCCAGGGGTTCAGCACCACACTGGGCTTGTAACTGTCTCCTGTTGTCCTCTTCGGTCTTTCCAAGCCCTTCATCTTGGTTGGAAAAGGCCTGGGAACAGGGAGGTAGTGCCCAGGCAGGGGAGGCGACATGCACAGCTTGCTGCTCCTTGCATTCCAGTTTTCTTGTTTTAAATCCAGCAGTGATACCTCCCTGAGAGACAGATTGTGAAGAATCACACAATCACAAGTGGTGCTGTTGTTTATCACTACAAAACCATATTTCAAGTACTTATGGGTTTGTGAGTGTAACACAAGACTAAGGCAATGGAAAAAGAAAATCAGTGTGAGGAAACTCTTTGCAGTTTCCAAAGGGTTTGTAGCTGGGCTGTCTTGGCTCATACCTAAACCAAATGTGCCTGGTTTTCTCCTCCGCGTTTTAATGACAAATGTTGCTCCTGTGGTCCTTGCTTCCTTTTTTTTTCCTTCCCCCTAAGAGAAAGCTTTTTGCACGAGATTTCTGCACAAGACCTCCACCCCTTTAGGCATTTGACCCCAGTCACACGTTACCCCTGCTGAAGGCAGCGCTGCCCTTCGCCTTCTCCCCCTCCCTGTGTCCCTGTGACAAGACTCCTATGCTCTGCGATCTGAGTTCTTCCACCTTTGCTCTGGATCTCGTTCTCTCTACCCTTGAGCAGCTTCAAGCCCAGCCGGCCTTTGCCAAGTCCTTATGGAGCTTTTACCTCCGGAGCTGCATCACAGAAAGGGGAGAGAGTCTGTGCCTGTCAGTAATCCTGAAATACCGCAGAGCAGCAAATCCCCCCTGCCACGATTCCTTTGTCTGTCTGGTTTTTCCCCTCCAGACTGTCCCCGCTCCATGACTCGAACGCCGGGTCCTCCAGCAGGAGCTGTTTGCTCCCCATGGCCGCTGTTCCCGACCAAGGGCACTGTGCTTTTCTCCCCCCGGCAGGCGCAGGCACAGGCGAGGCAGCAGCAGCAGAAGGCTCAGGGCACGGCCCCCGCGCAGGGGCAGAAGCTGGGCTCGCTCACCCCGCCGTCCTCGCCCAAGGCGCAGCGCGCGGGCCACCGCCGCATCCTCAGCGACGTCACCCACAGCGCCGTGTTCGGGGTGCCCGCCAGCAAATCCACACAGCTGCTGCAGGCCGCGGCCGCCGAGGCCAGCCTCAACAAGTCCAAGTGAGTGCCCAAGGCCCGGGCAGCCTCAGCAAGTCCAAGTGAGTGCCCAGGGTGGGGGGCAACCTCGACAAGTCCAAGTGAGTGCCCAGGGCCCAGTGCCCAGGGTGGGGGGCAACCTCGACAAGTCCAAGTGAGTGCCCAAGGCCCAGTGCCCAGGGTGGGGGGCAACCTCGACAAGTCCAAGTGAGTGCCCCAGGTGGGGGGCAGCCTCAGTGAGTCCAAGTAGGTGCCCAGGGCTTCAGTGTGAGGTGTGGAGGGAGGGCTAGGTCAGGCTCTGGGAGGTGTTCGATGCAAAGCTGTGGATGGAGGTAGGCATAAAACTCTGAGGCCGGCCTGAGTGAGTCTTTGCCTTCAAGACCTCAGTTTGGGCTTGTCAGAAAGTGCTGGAAGATTTGATCCAAAGTCCGCATGAGTCCTCTGCTCCCAAAAGGCTTTGGGTGACCAGGGCCTTCTCTGGCTCACAAATGTCAGTGTCGTTTCAGCCACAGCCCTGGTGTGCACTGCATTCTCACTGCTTGACATCAGCACGTCCTGAAGGTTGGACTTGATGGTCTTGGAGACCTCCTCCAACCTTGATAGAGCTCTGATTCCCTAGGAGTATTTGCTGGGCCACTTTTACAGTGTCTACAAGCAAGAAGCCTTGCCGTGGGCACTGCAGACAGCTGTTCCCAGTGGGATGCCTGGGATGCTGGTTTTAACCCCTGAGATGTGGGTGCTCAGCCAGCTGAGGAGCAGATGAGGCTGGGCGCTCCCAGGCTTCCGAGCACGCGACTGCAGTAACTTAGAGTGGATGTTTCAGCTGCGAGGTCGTTAGAGTGCAGGAGCTTGGGCCAGCTGACAGTGCTGGCCAGAGGGTTTCAGATGGGTGATTAATGGCTCTTGTTTGGGATGATCACATCCAGATCTGCTTCCACCACGCCCTCGGGCTCGCCAAGGACCTCGCAGCAGAACGTCTACAACCCCCCCGACGTGTCCACGTGGAACCCCTTTGATGATGACAACTTCTCCAAGCTCACAGCTGAGGAGCTGCTGAACAAGGACTTTGCAAAGCTGGGGGACGGTAGGTCCGTGGGGTGCTTTAACGCCTGCCTGCTCTGGAAAGGGAAGATGCCACGGAATGGGGATGCTTTTGGGCAGGGACTGCCTGGGTGCCCCGTATTGTCCCAGTCCTCTGGCTAAATCCTTGCAGTTTCTTTCTGTTTGCAGTTCAGTGGTGCCTCAAAGGCAGAGGTAGCAGCTGCTTTGACAGTGCCCCTGCTCAGGTGCCTGTGGAGGCTGCAGTTTAAACTCTGCTTCGTCTGCAAGTCGGGATTTGCAGGAAGGGACTTAAGTCACACAGTGGAACAGTGTCCTAAAAATACAGATAAGCAGCCTACTTTCAGAATAGAAGTTTTTCCCCTAATTCTGGGTCTGCATTCCAGGGAAAGCTCCAGAAAAGGCGGGCAGTTCCACAGAGAACTTGATCCCGGGTTTCCAGCCGGCTGCGCCCGCAGCCCCGGCGGATGCGTTTGGTGGCTCTTCCTTCACTGCTGGGCCAGGTGAGTGTGAACATGAACAACGTGGAATGGCAGCTCCTGGTCAGAACCTCTTTGAAAGGGAAGGAAAACTGATACAAACCGAGCTGGGCCTTGGCACTGAGAGCTGCAGGGAATAGAGTTGGCACTTCAGGAGAGGAGGGAAGGTACAAAGGGTGCATTCCCTTGTCACAGTTGGGTGGCAGGGACAGGACACTGTGTGGAGGCAGAGGTGGGCTTGTGGTGAGGGAAGAAACTGAGCCCCTTAAGTTCCCAGGGAAGCTTCTTAGTGTGTGGAAGTTCTGTGGAGCTCGTAACGAGGAGTAAATAAAACCTGTCGTGTGCAGTGATGGAACCGGCTTGGAGGTGTTGGTCAGACCTGCTGGTCTGTTTGGAGGAGCAGAGGAACAGGGATAACAGTGTCTCTGCTGCAGAGTGAGGAGGACAGCAGGGATGAGTGAGCAGGGGAAGTCTCGGAGGAGAGCACAGTCAGTCTCGTAACTGACGTGTTGAATGATGAAGGCAGCAAGTTCTGCACTGGCTAGGCTGTGTGGGTCCAGAGTCCTTGGCTGGTCTAAGGAGTTTCTCTGCAGAAGCCTCTGCCTGTGGGACCTTGTCTGGTGTCTCCTTTGGTCCTTGTGGCCCAAGGTTTTGCTGTGAGCAGCCCCTTCTATGCCAAAACGCCTTGGTGAGTGCTGCTGCTCATTTCTAATCCTTCAGCATCAGTTCTCACTGAGTGCAGCACAGCCCTGCCAAGCACAGTGGTGGAAAACTGCTTCCAGGAGCTCCAAATGCCAGGGATCCTCCTCCCCCTGCCTTGTGCAGCCGCTGTTGTTGGTGACAAATGCACCTGGGTGATGCCTCCCCACAGAAGCAAAACAGCTCTTGGTGAGAGGAGTCTGGGAAGAGACTGAAGAACCCTTTGTGGGGCAAGGAGTGACAAATCCATTTATGCTTATTTCTGTTTATAAAAGGAGATTTAGAGGAGCTTATAACTGAGCTTGGTATGTTGGTTCTTACGTGAAAATTAAGGACTTGAAGTCCCTGACACAGGAGTGCTCCTGGGGAGCTGCTTTCTGAGTTTGTCCAGCTGTGAGCAGTTCATGGTGTTCCATCAGCCTTTGTGGATGATGCTGAGCAGCAGCAGCTCCACGCTGAGCTGTAAAGCACCTTCTGCAAAGCCTGAGGAGCATCTGTGTGCCCTGGGCTCTGTGGTTGCTGTACCATGGTCAGTTCTTGCAGTGTCTGTCTTTAAAATGTGCCCCCTGACTTTCCAGTCCTGAGCTTTGGCACAGGAAGGTGTCCTGGGGATCTTGGTGCTGGGCTGGGCACTTGCAGCCCTTCTCTTTCTTTCCTCAGACACAGGAGCCTGTCCCAGCCTGGCTGGTGCAAGATGCTGCATCTTTTATTGCAGACACAGAGGCCCCACGCGGGCTGTGCGTCCCTCGTGAGGCCTTTCGCCTTTTGTGCTGCTGTGAAGGGAGATAACAGCTCATTCCTGCCAGGGAGTGTTCTGAGATCTGTGGGTTAAATTGTGTTGGAGAACCACATGGTGACAGTAGTTTGGTTTTTGTTTGGTTTTTTATTCTTTTTAGTAGCAGTGCACACTCGGTCAGAGTGTCCCTGTGTGTGCCTGCGTCAGCCTGGAGCTGGGGCTGTGCCCGTGCTGGGGTTTTGCTCTGTGCTTTCTCCTTTCCTCTTCGCCGTTCACTCTGCCTTTTCTTTTCCTTTCCTCTTCTCTACCAGCTGAGAAAACGAAAGACATTCTGAGTTTGGACTCTAGCCCTCCTCTTCTGACTGTGCCTGATCCTTTCATTCCTCTCCCGTTATCCGACACGCCAGGTAACCAGAGCTGAGGGATGGAGGGGGGCAGAGTCTCGGGCTTTGTTTTGTCCTCTTAATCTCCTGGTTCTGTTTGTAGGCACACCTGAAGTCCTGGGCACTGCCAGGCTCTGCTGAGCTCGCTGGCACTGGGGATGTGAGGGCTTGGTTTTCATGGTGGAGCCTGGGGTTGTCTCGTTGTTTCTAGTGCCAAAAATGTTGGTGTCTTTAAAGGCTCAGCATTCAAAGCCAAAAATGATTGGAGGGCTGGAGCACCTCTCCTAGGAGGGAAAGCTGAGAGAGTTGGAGTTGTTCAGCCTGGAGCAGAGAAGGCTCCAGGGAGAGCTCAGAGCCCCTTGCAGGGCCTAAAGGGGCTCCAGGAGAGCTGGAGAGGGACTGGGGACAAGGGACTGGGGGGACAGGACATAGGGAATGGCTTCCCACTGCCAGAGGGCAGGGATGGATGGGATATTGGGAAGGAATTCTTCCCTGTGAGGGTGGTGAGGCCCTGGAACTTCCCAGAGAAGCTGTGGCTGCCCCTGGATCCTTGGAAGTGCCCAAGGCCAGGTTGGATGGGGCTTGGAGCAGCCTGGGACAGTGGAAAGCGTCCCTGCCCATGGCAGAGGGTGGAATGAGATGGGCTTTAAGGTCCCTTTCAACAGAAACCATCCCACTATTCTATGAGAAATAATCCCCAGGTAATTAATTACCTGTTCTGACTTAAGCTGTTTTCAAATTGTCTCCAACTTGGAAATTGTAGGTTTTATTATTGTTGATCTTTCTTTCCTCTAAGAGTCAGTGTTTCTTTGGCTTCCAAAGTCTGTTGCAAATTTGAGCATCTTGTGAAGCACAAGTTACATGTGACCTTTTCTGATTTGGCAAGGGTTTGTAGTGCAGTTGGTGCTATTTCATTTACTTTGCAGTGCTGCTTCTAAGCCTTTTCCTCTGTGCACATTTCTGACTGCAGCAGCCAACACTTTTTAGCACGAGATTATGTAAGTGCTTAGGAGCTTATTTGCAAATCGGTGGGATTTGGAAAATGGGAATGTTTTTATCTTGGAGCCTCTCAGCCCTCTGGTGAATGTGTGTGGCAGGTCCCGTGTCAGGGAGCCCCAGAGCACAACTGCAGCTCCCGTCCTTGTCCTTAGCCCAGGCTCTGGATCACTGATGGTTTGGAAGACCCAAGCTTCAAAATGTACTGTGAAGATGGCATCTCTCCATGGAGAGTTGAGCAATTCAGGGAAAAAAAACCCCTTTTTTTCCATAACTCTGTGGAACTTGCTTCCTTCTGGTGGATGCTCAAAGAGCAGAAGAAATGTGGTTTGGTCCAAAATGGATTTTACCCATAAATGCAGTTTGAGAGTAGAAGCAGAACTTGGAGTCTCTGTTCCATGTGAGCACTGCCGGGAGCTGACCTGCCCAGCTCTACCTTGAAACCAACCCACAGAAGGCAGCTGAGTGCACATTTTCCTTCTTCCTTGCCCCCCAAATGCTACTGGAAGTGTTGGTTGTCCTGACTGAAGTCACCCAGGCCATTTATTTCCCCACCAGCGTCCTCAGCTCGCAGTTGGACACCACGATGTTTCCCTGGTTGCTTTTCCACAGAGCAGGACCACGTGGAGCAGCAGCTGCAGCCTCAGCTGTGGGAGCTCTGGAATTCTTACTCGTAGAGGAACCCCTGTGGAGGAATTGTCAGCCCTGTCCTTGGGGCAGCTCGTCAGAGCAGCAGTGGATGCAGGTTCTGTGGTGCCAGGTTGCTCATCCTGCAGATCTGAGCCTGCCTGGTTGTGGATCTCTGCAGGCAGGTGCTAAACCTGCTCTTGCTGCTCTCCCTGCTGCCTGTGGTTCTGTTCCGTGCAGTGGATCCCCGTCCATGGGGGCCAGGACACGCAGGAGACCTGGCTTTGTTCTCCCTGAAGGTTCCTGCCAAGACATCTTTCATTTGTTTGTTCTTTTCAGAGTGAAACCTGAGGCCAGGAGCTCATGAATATTTTCGAGGACTAGGGCTACAGACCCTGTTTGAAACTAAGAGGAGCTGTCTGCTTGTAAATTCAGCAGAAAAGATCCAACTTCTGGATTTGAACTCAGGTTTCCAGTCTGAGTGAGTCACCAGCAGTGTCACATTTGTTCTGCTGTGTCTGTGCTGCCTGTGCAGGAGCATCCCCAGCACCGAGGGCTTGGCCCGGGGCTGTGCTGCCTGGCAGCTCAGAGGTGTTTGCAGGGCTCAGCAGAGCTGGGAGCGGCTCCAGGCTCGAGCACAGCACCTTGCCTCAGCTCTGTGCAGGAGCAGCCGAATATTTGCTTTCTGTTTGGAATATTTTTATGCCTGAGAAAACTTTGATAGGGAATCTCCTTGCTTTGAAAACATTTTACCTCTGTCTTTGTCAGCTGGGAGAAGTGGAAGTGTGAGCCTGCGCCCTGTGCCTCCGGGGCAGTGTTGTTCGGGGAGGGTTTCAGTACCTGGGTGAGGTTTTATTGGGTGTTTGTCCTACAGAGCCAGCCTGGGGGCTCTGCCCTCTAAACCTGCAGCAGCTGAGGGACTGGCTAAAGCTCAGCTGCTTTTTCTGCTTAGGCCACAAACCTCCTCCCTGTGGCACCTGAAGGTGCAGGGAGCATCACCTGAGTGTTGGTCGGAGGCCTCGGCCTCTCCCACCTCGCAGAAGGGCAGCTGTGGTCAGGTGGCACTGGGTGGTTTCCAGTGTGTTCTTCCTCCTCCAGTGTGTGATGGCTGCAGTTCTTAATGGAATTGTAACTAGTAAGAGGAGCTGGCAAGAGGGATGTAAAAATATGGCAAAACATCTGTTAAAATAAGGGAGAATTAAATATTCATGCTGAAAACATATTTCCTTGTGTATGTGCAGGAAAATGAGCCAAGTTCTTCCTAATGAGCTTATTTCAGGCTTCACCACTGACTAATCCTGGGGTGTTGGTCAGGGGAACTCTGGCTGTGGGGTCACTGTGACTGATGTAGGAGGGTCTTTTATTTTTTTTGGAACAAAATACTTGATGAGGTGTTTTTAATCACCGTAACTCTACTCCAGGTCCATAAATTCTGAGAAGATAACTGGGTGCCCAGCTATGTCTGGGTGTTTATAACAACTGCCATAAACAACTGTATTTCTGCTGAGGATTTATTTGCACCAAGATGACACATTGAGATAAAGTAATGGCACACGCACAGTTAGGCATGCACAGCAGCTGTGGGTGTGCACTAATGATCTGAGTTTCCATGTTGAGTTGGGAAGATGCAAAAGGGCAGCTACTCATGCAGGAACTTGATGGATTTGTTGCTGTGTTGGGAGGACAAGATGGTGTTGTGATGATTTAAAGCAACAAAGCCAGCGGACCACGAGAATCCCAACTAAACGAGAGTAAACAGCATCCAGTGTTCTGTCTGGGCTTTGAGTTTGATCTTGGGGGAAGAATGTATTATTTTACAAGTATTTGAGATCTTGAACGTGAAACTAAAATTGCTTGATTTTGATCTCTTAAGGAGCCGCTGTTAAGTCTTGTCCTGTTACCTTCCATGGTGTTTACAAAGTCCTGTGCACTCGAAGCATTCCATTTGCCTTTACTGCCCTTCCCTTTCTGCTCGTGCCGTGTGAGAAGCAATCCCATTTCACAGCAACTCCACCAGGAGAATCAAAGTCCCGTGCCTTCCCTGGACTAGTCCAAGTGCTCTGTTGCTGAATACCCTGCAGGGCCTCCTTTAATCTGTCAGTACTTGGTCAGTCGATAGGCAGAGACCCTCCCCACTGACAAATCTCTGCCCACGCTGGTGATTCCCTCCCACCTGCAGCCCCGCTGACCTGGCAGGATTTTCACAGCCGTGTCTCTCTTTCCCAGCTGGCCCCCGAAGGAAAGGACTCTGCTGTGTGCTCTCTTGAGCTGTCTGTGCTGTCCCAGGGCAGCCCTGCAGTGAGTACCAGCCCTGTGTGTGGTGCTGCTGCTGCCCGTCCTGCCTTGGGCGTGTGCGTCGTGGTCAGTGTGTCCTCACCTTGGCACAGAGCTCTGCCCTCTGCTCCCCTGTTAACGTGCGAGTTTCTCAGGAGTCCTGGTTCCTTCTAATAGCCTGCTCTAACCCAAAGCCCCTTTGCCTCCCTCATCTCTTGGTTGATATTTTGCCCTAACTCTGGTGTTTCTCGCTGCGCGTTCTTTGTGGCTGAAGGGTGTGTGGCCAACGATAAAAGCAGCATGGCAGCAGAGAGTCCTGGCAGTGGTGGCTGCAGATGCAGGGTCTGTGCAAACTGACTGACTGTGAACTCCATCGGGTTTGTGCATGTGTTAGAAAAGGGATCTGAAGACAAAGGTCAGCACTTTCTCACTGGCTTGTCCAAAGCTGTGCTTCTCAGCCAGTGCATGGGGTTTGGCCTGTTTGCTTGTCCCAAGACACGAATCCAGAGTTACTTCAGTGGCTTCACTTCCTTCTAACGTTGGTGCAAATCAGAGGAAAGGCTCTTACTTTCATTCCTGGAGGAAGTGATTTGGTTTTCCAGTCTCTGAAACCACCAGCATCAGCCTCTTGGGGATGCTCCGAGACCCATCAGCTGTAGGCTCTTGCTCTGCTTTTTCTGCAGCTGTTTTGCTTACTCTGGCAGGAAACAATCAGGAATTTCTTACTGTGAGGAACAGGGAACTTGACAAATGTTTCCCATTCTTGCTTGAAGGCTGCAGTGTGTGGCTGGGCTTTACCTCAGGAAGGAGCTGATAGGGCACTTTTTAATCCCCCTCTGTGCTTTTAAGCTTAGACACCTTCTAAAAGCTTGCCATGGTCCTCCCTGGCCGCTGCACAGCCCCAGAAAACCTGCCCTGGCAGGGCTGAGATGGGGCCAAGCAGAAAAGCCAGCAGAAAATGAAATAGCAGCGGTCAGCTCGTCCTGAGCTGGGTCAGACTGACTTCCCTGCGGCTGGAGAGCATCTGGCAGGTTTTCCATAGGCTGACTGAGGAAAAGGATGTCTCCAAGAGGCAGCTCCGTGTGGGAGCACAGTGATGGGTTAAAACACGCATTTCCCAGCTGGGACTGATGAAAGCCCACCCCGAGAGCCCTTCAGGAGCTGTGTGAGGTCAAATACCTCTGCAATGGGTTACCTTTTCTTACCCTTGTTTATCCTGGGGCTTGTTCATGTGTGTGCATAGGAGTGACCTGGGTTTGCCTGTTGGGTTTGAGGCACTTTTATCTCCTTCCCCATTCATCCTGATACCTTCTTGTGTTTGTTGAACTCCTCAGCCTCACTGAAAAGGGATAAAAGTTCCTTTAAATCGTGCACTGAGGGATGCAGTGGCTACCTGAAACAGCATTGGCAGATCAGCACCAGCAGTGAAGGAGGCAGGAAAGGAGATCTCGTTAGACGAGGAACAAAACCAGGCGAAGAACCACTGACAGCCTAAAGCTTTGCATAAAACCAGCTGGGCCTTGGGACAGGAGGGAAAACGAACATGTGGGGAGAATAGCACGTTTGTTCTCAGAATCTGTGTGGTTAAAAACGTGGCTGAGCTCAATAGGCAACTCTGGGACCTGTCCAGGGCAGCTGCAGTGTGTTACAGGGAAAATCTGCACTACTGGAACAGGAGCAGAGGTAAGAGAGGAGGAGCAGGACACCTGGAAGTAGGATCTAACAGGAACCGGTGCTGGGAGTGTGGGTTTGAAGCTGCAGGTGGGTGCAGGTGCCCTGGGAGGAGCTGGGCACTGACAGGCCCTTGGGAAGAGCCTAGAAGGAGCCTGTTCCCTGTCTGCTCGTCCCCACAGCTCTCGTGCTGTTTTCCCAACGCGCCGTAACCACTTCCATCCTCCTCAGCCCCCTCCTGGCAGCATTAACACCTCTGTGTGCCAAGCCCCTGCTCCCAGCCTGTCCCTTCTGCTCCTCTCTGTGCCACAGGAGCCAGGGGTGGCACCTGGATGCAAATCCAGCCTCTAAAATGGGGTATTCTTGCAGGTGGGAAGGGTTCCTGTATGTTAAGGCTGCTGTTTCCGTCACATTTTTCCTTCCAGCTGACCTTTTTCAGGCCTGTAATGATATAACAGGTGCCTCTTGGGCTGATTTTTAGGTTTCCTTCCCCTCCTGGTTGCTTCAGTATGTTGTTGGCTTTGTCGTGGGGAGTAGAATTTGTCCTGCTTTGAATAAGCAGTTCCAAAGCCACTAGACTACTTTATTATTTATATAGAGCGATAAAAAGGATGGATATTATTCCCACATACATAGCAGTGTAACTTAAGCTTTTCTTTGGTGTTCTCAGCATGGCAAGTCTTACACAGCAGGATTCCTGTGCTTTTGTGCAGTCGTGAGCAGGATTTCTTTGGATAATAAATAATAACACCAATCTTTGAACTCAAAAATTAAAATATAGGTGTAACAGTTTGGTAACATTCTAATGTTGGATTATAAATGGAGTAATTTCAACGAGTTGAAACGGCCGGATTTGTCCACGTGGAGCAAATTTTATCAGAGCTGTTCTGCTGCAGGTGATTACTTCTAGTAAATCCTGAAATTGTTCTTTACCTTCTTATTCTGTGAAGCAACCCTTGTGAAAGCCAAATAATTAATCTCATTACTGCAGACCTGGTTAGTGATTGGGAAATCACTCATCCACCAGATGAATAACTGAGATTAGCTTCTTGCCCGGGCTCTCTGGGTGTCCGTGTGAGGAGCTGTGCTGCTGGGAGCGACGGGTGTGATCCGGAACGCGGTGGAGGAGTATTTGCCTGGTACCTGGGCAGCTGCGTGAGCGCAGGGCGGGCTCTGCTGCAGGGTCTCGGGGTCTGGTTCTGCTGCAGCTCCTCAGGGCTGTGGTCCCTCCTCAGGCTGAGCTGGGGCTCTCGGCTCTTCTGTCTCCTCGTTACACAGACACTGACAAAGGATTCCCAGCACAGGGAGGGGAGGGAGGGGAAAATTATTTCTTAAATGTGGGGTTCAGCAGGTCGTGTTAAACTTACGGGTGGCAGTGCCAGAGCTGTGGGCTGTTCCACAACGGCTCCTTGGGGAGAGGAGCCCGCGGTGGGTGAGGACATCCTCGCCTCTCTTAGGTGGCCGTGGCCCTCTGATGCCTCTGAGTGATATTGAGGGAGAAACTTAATAGCAGGGCCTGGCGTGATGGGACAAGGGCTGAAGGTGTTAAACTGAAGGGAGGGTGGATTTTAGACTTAAGAGAGAATCTTTTTACAATGAGGCTGGTGAGGCCCTGGCACAGGGTGCCCAGAGAAGCTGTGGCTGCCCCTGGATCCCTGGCAGTGCCCAAGGCCAGGCTGGACACTGGGGCTGGGAGCAGCCTGGGACAGTGGAAGGTGTCCCTGCCGTGGCAGGGGGTGGATGAGCTTTAAAAGGCCTTTGCAGCCCAGGCCGCTCGGGGTTCTGTGCTGGAGCCGTTTGCACTCCCTGTGGTGCAGACGCTCCTCTGGGCTCACACACGGCACGAGCCGTGAACTGAGCACCTGATTAATGTTGTCTTTTTCTTTCTTTTGCTTTTTCTCTCTGTTGCCTCCCTTCCTCCTTTTCCTGCTTGCCCCAGAAAAACTGATTGAGGGACTCAAATCTCCCGAGCCTGCGCTCCTGCTCCCCGACCTCCTGCCTCTCGCTGACCCCTTCGGTAGCACGTCAGACGCTGTCAATGGTAAAGCCCCCCCAGGCCCTGTCCCCTGTGTCACACGGCGTGTCCTGCCCTGCATGGTCCCTCCTGTGCACCCCTGGCTCCCAGGGCAGCCCCTGCTGCTGGGGGGACAACGTGAGGGAAGTAGTGGGTCGTGCAGAGACAGATGTGCCTTTCCTCTGTGAGATGGGCACCGAGCAGTGAGGATCTGGTGTCTGCACCTGAGCTCCGGCTGCGCTGATCTGGCACAGTGACGTGACATGGCTGTGCCTTGGGTGTTCTCTTGGTAGAAGAAAGTTAATTGCTGACTGAAGAAGAACATGGCAAAAATACCTTTATTTCTGGTCAAGATTTTGTGTTTAACCATGGCCCAGGCACTGAGCTGGTCTGTCTCCATGGATCCTCAGCAGGATGAGGAGGAAGGACAGCATTCCCTGGACCTGGGGAGTGCTGGGAGTAAACATGCTAGGCTGCTGTGAGCCTGGATGCAGCAGGCACCAGGCAGGATCAGGATTTTGGAGTGCTGCAGAATTGTGTTTTAATTCCCTTGCCAGGTGCACTGAAGACAGGGATTGCAGGCTGCAGGTTGTTGCCATCAGCTGCTCGTGTGGGTTGGGGTCCCAGCTGGGGTCCCGTGACCAGCTGGGTGTGACCTGTGGCTCTGGTAGAAAGGAAGGACATGACTCACTGTAAAACTTCTTCTACTTCTGCAGTTTTTGGCAGTTGTCTGAATTTTAGTGATCAGTTACTCTGAGTGCAAGGGGACTCCAATGGTCTCTGTTTTCCTTTTGCTGGACAAGGATCTTGTGGATATTTTCTTCCTGTTCAGCTGCAGGGCAGGTGTTAGTATTCTGCTGTTCCACCCTCTGGGTGTTTCAAATTGGGCTTGTACAAATTAAATAAGTAAAAAAAAACAACTAAAAGCTGAAACCAAACAAACCCTTGAGCTGACACATACTATGGGGTCACTAAAGGATTCAGACAACTCCTGCCTCTGTTCCTTCTGCTTTTCCTTGCAAACTGACCTCTGGCTTCTCCTCTGCTGTTCTGCCCCTGTGGAAAGGAAAACCTGACGTAGCTGTGGAGAGCCTCATCCCGGGGCTCGAGGCCCCGCTGCCCCAGCGCCTCGTGTCCCAGAGCGAGTCGGTGGCCTCCAACAGAACAGGTTGGTGAGGCAGGACGGGGCTGGGGGGGCTCTGAGGACCAGAAAGCTCTGGCTGCTTCCACGGGGGCTGCTCTTCCCACTGCTGGGACCTGGGCCTGCCTGTGGGCCTTGCTCAGGGAATGCTGTGTGGTTCCTCGTCTCCTTGTGAGGAATGGAGAAGGTTCTTCCTCCCGAGGGTGCTGGGCACTGCCCAGGCTCCCCAGGGAGTGGGCACAGCCCCGAGGCTGCTCCAGGAGCGTTTGGACACCGCTGCCAGGGATGCCCAGGGTGGGATTTTGGGCTGTCTGTGCAGGGCCAGGGGCTGGGCTCTGATCCTTGTGGGTCCCTTCCCACTCAGGAAATTCTGTGATTGCATGGCACGGTGTTCCTTGGGCCCACCATGGCAGACCTGTGGGTGCTGGTGCACTGCTCCCATGGAGTGCTTTAGAACTCAGGAGCAGTCACTGATCTGTCCTGTGGGCAAGAAGCAACTCCTGGCCCTTTCTCATTGTGCAACCTCTGTTGGGCCCCTTCCCACAGCAGAGGGACTTGGGCTCTTCTCAGAGGTCTCTGGCGGGAGTGCACTGGGTGTGAAGCTCTTCCCTCTCTGCAGAGCTCCCACTTTAACCTGGCTCTGTGGGATTTCTTTGTCTGTTCAGCTTCAGAGAGACAGAAACCCCTGCTGGAGGTGCTGGGACTCTCTGCCCTCACTGAGAGCAGGGGAATCTCTTCCATCACAAGGAATTGGCAGCATTTGTGCTGGCTTTGCACCAGAGCTGTGCTCGTACCCTGCGTGTGGGTGAAGGGGAGTGTGGGAATGTGAGCTTAACACTGTTTGTGTCCTGTTCAATGCCACCCTGGGACGCTCACCTGGATCCAGACTCTCTCACTGGGGAAGACTCTCTGCTTGACTGTTCTCTGCTCTCTAACCCTGCTGCTGACCTCCTGGATGAGTTTGCTCCCGTAGCTTTCGCAGCTCAGCCTCACAAAGGTAAACTGGCCCTCTGCTCTCAGCCCTGGCCCTCCTGGCCCTGGCCTGTAGCTGATGTGAAGCTGCTCCTGGTTTACATAAACCCGTGCTGGTGTTTTATTGTCCCCAAGCCACTGTTTTGTTTTCTTCCCAAGCTGCTCAAACTTGGAATGTGCACTGGAGTACTAAGGGGGAAAAGAAATCAAGTATTCAGCTTGACTGTGAAGACAGAGTTTGTCAAAAATTGACAAAAGTGTTGTTTTCCGTGGAGTGGGGATCCAGCAGGCAGGAAGGGTGGGCTCTGCGTGCAGCCCCTCCTCAGGGAATGCATCCTGAGTTTGCTTTTTCCACGTGGGATTTGAGACCTGTGTTTTTTCTGCATAATTAATTCCAGAAGGGAGCCTGATAATCATCTGTCACAAGTTTTTGGAACAAAAGGAGGTTTTTTTGGTTTGTTGGAGTTAGCATCCCAGGCAGCTGAGCTTTTCCAGCCCTAGAGAAGGTTGTCCTTATCAGGAGAAGTTCTTGAGTCCGGCTGTAGCGTCACAGCAAACATGAATGAGAACCTAAGGGGGAAGGCCAGGACTTCTGGGCTGTTTATTGCCTTGAGAGGCCCAGAGCATCAGTGCTGATCCCTGGGTGCCTCTCAGAGCTGGGTTGTGCTTTGCTCACTGCTGAGTATCCCTATAGCAACAGAAATGCTCTGGCCTCGGAGGTATTGCTGCAAAAACGTCTGTAATCAATTTTTACACGTGATGACGCTTCAGAACGAGTTTGTGTTTTCCGTAGAGCTTTTGGGTTAAACAAGCAGTCATTCTAATTGCTCTAATACACTCCTGTGCCACTTTATTCTGCGTTGAAATGTGTGGAGCAGTTCCTGCTGCATCCTGGGATGCAGCAAAGCCCAGATGAGGTGGTGTGGCTTAATGAGGAAATGAATTACCAGGCCCTGCATGGCTCTCCCGGGGCTGTCCTGCTGTTCCCTCTGGGATGGGAAAGGCTCATGTGTGGTGAGGAAAGTGAGACTCTGTTAGCAGGGGGTGAGAGGGGGGGTGGGGGCAAGGTATTAAAATCTTCCAGAACTCATTTATGGCTTGTTTTCAAACCCTCATTTTTAGCTTGGGGTGTTGTTATTAACCGAACATCAGTCTCACTCTTTATTTTTTGCTTAGTTTATCCAGCCCTGGTGATGGTGATGATGTAAACCACCCTGGGACAGGTGCTGCTGTCCCTGAGTGTCACCAGCCTGTGGAGCTGCAGTGCTCCTGGCACCAGTGGGACCAGGAGGGCTGGAAAAGCAGCCGTGCTCTGATCCTTTCGTCAGTGGGATCTGGGCTCTGACCAGGGACTGGTCCTTCAGCCTTGCCACTGGATCCTTTCCTTGTCCTTCCCTGGGCCCTTTTCTGGCCCTGGAATTCGTGCTGAGCCTTCAGAGTCCCTGAATTTGCTTTTGCTGAGTCCAGCGCTGAGCTCCGTGTGTGAGAGGCGGGAGGATGTTTCTGCTTGGGGTGACACGAGTCACTGAGCCGAGTTCCAGGGCTTTGGAGGGATTGTACCCAGGCAGGGACATTGGCCAGCCTTGCCCTCTCCTCAGGGTTGCCCACAGCTGGGCAGAGCTGCTGCAGCAGCCTCGGGAGCTGTGAGCAGCTGCGTGCAGAAATGCCCGGCAGTGGGATGCTTGCGGGAGCTCCCAGGGCTGCTGGGAAGAGGCACAAATAAATAACTCTGGGGACAGAGAGCTCACGATGACAGTTCCTGTTAAGATGTGTGTGTTTGCCACTTTGCACAGCTCTCCTACAACATTTTGGGGGTTGTTTTCCCTGGGTCTGATCCTCCAGAGCACAGAGTAGTTCCACGAGTGATTTCTTGCCTCATCTCGCCCCAGACCTGTTAACATCTCGGTCAGCTTTAGGCAGAAATCTCTTATTCCCAGCAGGAGTCAGACAGGAATGTTCCTGTTCCGGGAAAACTCTGGGATTGACGTGTCCTTGCTGGGCTTTCAGAAATTCTTCGTACAGGACTTGAGGAGCAGATCTTGGAGGGTATTTGAGGTGTCTAAAGTAACAAGTGGTGATGCCCAGGGAGTGTGAGAGCCTCTGAAGACACCTGATGAGGTGGATAAATCATCTCATCTCTGGAGATGGGTGAAAGTGCCTCCCACCAAGTGTTGAACTGCAGCTGATGTGGTTTGAAATCAATGGAATTATCTCCCAGAGCTGCCCTAGGGGCCTTTAGAAAATCTCTCACAGCATCTGGGTACTCTTCAGGCAGGCAAACTCCTTGGAAATCTGACTTCATGTTGCCCTTCTTGTTTTATTTCTGTGGGTGAAAGCTCAGGCTTTTGTCTCATGTAGATGACGGGAATTTCTTCTGTGGTTTTTTTTTTCCCCAGCCCTTTTCCTCTCCCTGTGCATGAGATCTGGGAGCCAGAGAGCCAGACTGAGCTCTCACACCATGCTCATGACAAAGAACACCTTCAGTCCTTGGGAGCTTACCCCAGGCCTCTGCCACAGCTTCCAGCTGTCCAGTTGAGCCTTCAGACTGGTCAGGTTTTGTTCTGGGTCTTGTGACTTGGCTTGCTTGGTTTGGTTTGATCCCTTCCACTTCTGTATTTATTGGCTCTGTTCTTTCCTACCCAGACTTAACAACTTTATTTCACCTTTTAAATGAAACTCCCGCTTCTAAACGCTGTCTCTGAAAACATTAAGATGTTCTAACACTTCCTGGCAATTCTAACCAGCCTCTCTGCTGTCTTTGCTTCTTTACCCTTATTTCTCTTCTATGCTGCAGAAGATACTAACCTGATATCAGGCTTTGATGCTCCTGAGGGCTCTGAAAAAGTGACAGAAGATGAGTTTGACCCAATTCCAGTGTTGATATCCAAAAATTCACAAGGTAAGCCAGGATGTGGGAGTGAAAAAGGGAAGGAAAAAAGGCAAACAGTGAATATATAAATTGGTTTTGGGGCAGTGGTGCTGCAGCACATGTGACCAGTTCAAATGCTGAGCTCTAAGAAACTATCAGTGTGGTGTTTAGAGAAATACCTTGGCCTTGAAATTTCTGTAGATTCTCTGCTTGGGAGATTTCCATGTCCAAAACCAGACATGCAGTATTTGAGTTCCTGTGGGGTAATTTCTCCCAGCCTGCCAGGAGGGACAGACCCCCTCAGTGGCTGGATGCAGTGAGAGCTGTGTCCTCCCACCTTCTTATTTACCATCCAAGCCTTTGGTCTTTTAAGTGAGCTTGGCGTGAGGCACAAGAAAGGATGATAATGATGATAATCCTTTATAGCCCGAAACTCCTGCTGGAAGTGAGGTTTTTTCACTTCTGGCTGGTGTCTTTCAAAGGTGGGAACTGAGTGTGAGCAGTTTGGTCCATGCCTCCACCTCCTCTGAGGAGCTCTGAGCAGGCAGAGTGTGTAGGACAGTGGCTGGAGAGCTGCTCATTTTCACCACTCCGGCACCAGATCCCCTGACGTGATCCTTGCCGGCAGCCTCGGCCCCACGGGAGTGGGAACCAGCAGCGCTGGAGGCTTAACAGCAGCAGCTGTGCTGTGGGTTTTAGCTCTTCAGGGGCAGCGTCAGGCAGCGCTTCACTCCTGGCCAACGAAGGGTCAGTGAAATGAGTTCCCTCTCTGCAGTCACCCCGTTGAAAGGATTTTTTGCTTACAGCCTTTGATGTATTTGTGGAGGTTTAAAGACAAATTCAGGGCTTTTTTGTTGGGTTTTTTTTAAAGGCTTTTTTGCTTTTCTTTTTTTTTTTGTTTTCAGTTTGGCCACAGAACCTTTTGGCTTCCCTAACTCCCGTTTTTGGCCGCAGCAGGAATGTGCTGAACCCCTGCTCTGCACTAGTCTTGGCTTTCAGAGGCTGACACTCGTTAGGAACAGTTCAGACACTACAAACTCTGCTCCTCCTGGAATCAGAGGAGATTTCTCTCAAGGCTGGGCCAAGATAGGCCACCTTGAGTACAGAGGAACATCCTGGGGGGTTGGAACCAGGTGGTCTTTAAGGTCCTTTCCAACCCAAACCATTCTGTGATTCTCTCCTGCAGTATCCAAGTCCCAGTTACAGAAAGTCCCACGATAGCCCAGCTCTCCTGGAAGCAGCTCAAAGCACCCAAAAATGCTCCTAAAATAGCAACTAAATTTCAGGATTTAAAATTTTGACCTGTCCTTTCTGTAGGCTCTGGGAGTCCTTGAATTGTTTTAGAGATCCCTTAGTAAGGACAGGATTCTGCAGCCTGGATAAACTTTGTGGAAAGAACAGGTTTGTAGGGATTTGTTGGCTGCTGTGCTGGTTTGGTTTGGGGGAAGAGGGTGGAAGAGCGAGCAGGGGATTCATTGCTATCATGGTACAAATAACGAGAAGAGCTCGAGCAAATTTTCTGTTTTGCTTTGACTTTTTTCTTTCTTTCTTGATCTTGAACTTCTGAAACTGTCGTATGTGTGTGTGTCCTGTTCAATACTGAACTCCTATCTCTCACACTTTCAGGTGGGCATTCTAGAAACAACAGTGGAAGCTCTGAGTCCAGTCTTCCCAACATAGCCAGGTCTTTGCTGCTGGTGGATCAGCTCATAGACCTGTAGCAGTGACACAGTAGCAGACGCAGTTTCTGTAACGTACCCAAACCTCCGGTTTCGTTGCCAGAAGAGTTTCCTTCCGTTGTGCTTCTTTGGGGCTTTGCTTTTTTTTTTTTTTTTTTTTTTTTTTTTAAAGAAAAAANTTTTTTTTTTTTTTCCTTAATTAAGAGAAAAATCTGCCAACAGGAGACAGTCACCCACCTCTCTCCCTTGTCTTCCCGTGCCCTGGGGAAGAATCTGGCTCAGTTCTCCGGGTAGCCTGTTCTCTCTAAAGCTGGTAAAGCCCTGGGGGGTTCCCTCTGCGCTGTCCCACGGCCGTGTCCAGGGGAGCACCGTGGAGAGCCCTCCTGTCCCTGCTCAGGGAGCTGTGGCTGCTCCGTGACCCTGCACCAGCCTCCTCTCCCCGGAGCAGGGCGTGAACAGAGCGTCCCAGTCTTTGCTTTGTGCTTTTGGGAGTGGTTTCGGTTCTGTTCCCGTTTCCCCACGGCTGGGCAGGAGCAGGGGCCAGGTGACAGTGGCAGGGACATCCCTCAGCTGCAGGACACGGGGTAGGAGAGCCGGTGGCTCTGAATTGCTTCAGAGGAGGAGGAAGCCCCGAGTTCCTCCGGAGCAGTCCGGCCATACTCTGGTGATGGTGCACGTGAAGAGTTTTCCAGCTGCCCCCAGCTCGTGGTTTGCTGTTTAACAATCCTGCTGGAACAAACTGCGCTTCCTGGGGGAGGGAAAACCAGGGAAAAAGAAAAAAAGAGAAAAGAAAAAAGAAAAAAACCCAGATTGTTAAAGCTGCAGAAATGACCCTAAGTGAAACGTAACAAGGTTTTGAACCAAATCCATGTGAGTATGGCTGTGACTAGTGTTTTACTGACCTTTCTTTGGGTGAAAAGGGCGCCGTGGCAGCAGCAGATGTATTTTCTGTGACTTCTTTTCTGTGTTTGACTGGAAAAAAAGAAAATCCCCTCAACCTACTGTAAATTGTGTATGAAACAAATTGTCCTACGGTCGTTTGTCTATTTTTAATCCTGGTTTTAGTCAAGCATCTGGTATCTGTTCTGGGTTCTCCATTTTCTCTTGTAACTGCTATAGTGCACCCCAGTTCAGTATGGAGCCATTGTTTCAGTAGACAAAGATTCCTGTGGGCCTTTCTCCACCCCAGTCTCTGTGACCACGCATGCACTTGGTTCAGGTGGTTTGAAATCAGTGCTGCTACAACTCGATGGGTTCTCCCTTTTCTTTCCCCCTTCACACGCTTGGTTTGTCAATAGCTGGATACGCTCAACTCGTTTTCCTTGGCTTATCATGAAGTCCGGAATTTCTATCTCGTATTTGAAAGCCCTCTCTGAGCAGAAGGACTCTTCCTCTGTAGTGGAATTCTCCCCAGCTTCCTGCTCCCTGTGTTTGTGTTTGTAGCTGTATTAGTAACAGTGCAGTTCCCACGTGCGAAAGTGCGAGCGACTGAATGTGTCTGTGCTGACCTCGCTGAGAAGGGAAGAACCCCAAGTTTGTGACTCCTCCTTTCCTCTCTCCATCTCCTCCCCACCCCAACACTTAGTTTAACAAATTCTGTACATAGAACTCCCATCGGTTGTGTCTCTACATTACTCTTCTTTTAAAACCTACACTTATTAATAAAAGTATTGCTTAAGTGTGTTGTATCATTACATGTGTATACTGCACTTTCCAAGAGAAGCTTTACATGAGAACTATGGAAATGACCTTAGTAAAATTGTGGATAGAACTTTATTATTTTTTTGTTTTATATTCCTAAAGCACAGGCAAGCTGGACTGGAAAACATGAAGACGCTATAGATAGAAAGTTATTGTATAGTCAGATACTGAGATTATATGAAAAGAGAATGGATTTTAAAAAGTAACCATCTACTGTATATTAGAAACAAAGATTTCTGTGAATTAAAGTACTTTTAAAGAATGTTTAAGATTTTAAATCTAATGGCGCTTGTTCAAGGGTTCTGGAAAAAATGACAAATGCACTGGGTTGTTAATAATGCTATTAAATAAGCAGATGTGAATGTTTATTTTATTGCTTTTTCAAGTAGCTGTTCATGGGTGTGGGTGGAAATACGCTATTTTAGAGATGTCTGTTCTTAGACCTCCTTCATCAGAAAATATTCACCATGCGTTTGCAGAGCGAATGGAAACGAGAGATGAGTGGAGACTGGGGATTCATTTTAAACTCTCCAGAAACTGAGTGTCCCACAGGCTCTGGGTCAGTGCTGGTGCTGCTCAGAACCGAGGAGTTTGTGTGAAAGCTGCTGTTCCGAGGGCACAAACTGAACTTCACCCCGTGTCCCGTGGGACACGTTTGGTGCCTGGCATTCCCCTGAGGGCCTGAGAACGAGCCTGTTGTAGCTTGGTTGGAGCCTTGTTTGGAGCCAGGGGAGACGTGTCTGTCCCCTCTGAAGGGCTGTGGGGTCAGGAGGCGTGCAGTGGCAAAAGCAGTCTGTGAAATCCCAGCAGGGCTGTTCTGCTCTGCCCGTGAGCGGTGCCCTCGTGGTGGGACGGCACAGGGGGCTGGAGCTGGCAGTGGTGGCAGTGGCTGTTCTGGTGGATCTCCTGTCAGGGTACTGCAAACACAACCACAGCACACGGGGCAATTTCCCTTCAAGTCAGGGCTGTGCTTCGGGTGCAGGAACAAACTCTGGGTGTGGGTGGCAGAAGTTCAAAGGAATAGTTGGAATTTTGATGTTGGTTCTCACTTACTCTGAGGGGCTCAGGTTGGGAAGGGCCCCTGCCTTTGGAAACCTCCTTGTTCACCTTTAAGCAGGTGAGCACAAGTTCAATCAGGCACCTTGTTTCTGACAATATCCGCTGTGTTGGGAGCATCTGTCCCAAAACAGAAGGTGCAACTTCCTGGGTTTGGACTGTCCGAGTCTTCTCAGGATCCCTTGGGACTTCCTTGGCCAGGGCTTCAGGTGCTGTGCAACCTGCTGGGAAAGTGGGTGGGAGACTCTTGGCTTTGTGGCAGATCTGCATCCTCCTCCAGCCCACTCATCCCAGGCCAGGGCAGCTTGAGCCAATCTGTGTGGAGCAAAATTACTTTTAGAGGGAGCTTCTTGTGAAGGAACGAGGGTGGTGTTCTTTGGCCTGAAAGCTTGCAGGGTATTGCCTCCAGTGGTTGTGCAAAACCACCTTATTTGAAAATTGATTAAAAAAAAAAAATCGTTATTGCAATGAAATTTTGGATGTGACTCAGGCAGAGTTCAGCAAGTTTTGGGGTACCCAAGCAAACATGAACCGTGGGGCACGTGGTGCTGCAGCAGCAGCTCAGGTGGGGCATGTGGAAGTTATTTTCTTTTCAGCCAAACTTTTGTACTTCAAGAACTCCCCTGAGAATCTGTTGGAGCTGGGGAGTAGCTGTTAGGGATGTGGGGGGATCATGGATGTGACACGGAAGGCTCTGGGGAGCGATGCTGATGAGCAGCTCAGTCACCAGCAGTCGGGGGAGTTCCCCCACGTCTCAGTGCTGAGGTGTGGGCACTGCACTCTGAGCTGCACCGCTGCAGCAGGAAATGGAGGCTTGGGGGGAAAACGTGAAACAAAAGGGTTCCTTTGCAGTTGTTTTTTTTTGTCCCGTGCTGTCCATTTCCACATGGGCAGAAGCCGAGCTCTGGCTCCAGATCGCACCGTGCTGTCCCTGGGGAGCGAGGAGGGGCTGCTGGCTGGGCTTGTTCTGGACAGGGGCACCCCATGGAACTGCCCTTGTGTTTTCCCTAGAGGGGCCCTGACTGTACCTTGAACAGGACTCGTGTGAGCGCTGGCTTGGGCACAGCACAGCCGAGGGGGAGCCGGGGGATGCTCTCGGTGTGCAGGGCTCAGACTGTTCGTGAGCTGCTGGAACGTGGGGCGTGGGTTGGTGTGTTTAACTCCTGCCTGGTGCAGGTGGCTGTACAAGCGTGCCAGACCTACAGCATTAAATTCCTTATCCTCTGGAAGTGAAGGCCCCGGATCTGCCTCCAGGTCTCCCACTGTGAGTGGCTTTGAACAGAAACACTTAATTCTGCAAATTGTGCAGTGCCACAGGTGTCACTGCCCTTTGGTGTGGTGCTGTGGTACCTCCTTGCTGGAAGTGCTGTGTGGGGTAGTTCTGTGTTGTTGTTTAATGAGATTGCTTCTAGGAATTGGAATAGTTTGCTTCTAGGAATTGGAATACAAGGAAAATCTCCACAGTGCAAGAATGAAGGAGTGATAAGTCTTTTGACCCTTTTAAAATTCCAAAGTAGTAATTCTGCACACTGGTAACTGTGCTGGTCTTTAGCTACCTGTTCCTGTATGCTGAGTCCTGCCTGACTTTGGCTTGATGAAATCAGGAGAGTTTCCTGGTGAAAGAGTAGCTTTAGACTCCAGGAATTCCTGTCTCCCCTGACCTTTTTTTTTGGGCTCTGCTCCAGAAGTGAGATCCTCACCATTGTGGTGAAACTCTGCCTCCTGTAATAGGGAGTAAATCTATTCTAGTTTTCCTCTTGGTTATTTCAGTACTCTGCCACTTCAGGGCACTGTTTCCCTTGGAAGCTGGGGAAACTCCGGGTGCCGGGGCTGTCACCTGCGGTAAAGCTCCTTCAGGTTGCTGTCTGAGTACCTGCAGAGTGTGTTCCTGGGGTACTGAGTGATGAGAGGGGTTTTTTAAGGTACTCCCTCTTGAAAAAGAGCCTGAGTATAGTTTGGAATCTTTTTTAGTATGTGTATCTGACCCTGGAATCAAATATCACGCACCGGTGTTGTACAGGGGCAGGGAGAATCCTCATCTCCAAGCTCCAGCCTCTGTAAGGATTTCTGCTTTGCAGTGGGCATTCCTTAAACCTGAGCACTCACTGAGAACCTGAGGGATGCTTCCCCATGGAGTAACACCCAGATCTTGGGAGTCTGGAGGAGGAGGGGACAGACAGGAGCTGCCCAGTCTCAGGAGAGGCAGATGTTGGGAGATGCTCCCTCTGCGAAAGGGGCATCTCTGCAGAGGGCTTGTGAGACTTTGTTGTGTCAATCCAAGCAAATCATCTGCCTGGTTCTGTCAGGCCCCCCGTGAACAGGTCTGAGACCCCACAGAGATGGGCCGGGGCTCCAGACCAAAAGGCACTGCCTCAGTTCAGTGAGATTTGTCCTTCACCCTCCTGCTGTCACCAGCTCGTGGAGTGGCCCCTTTTCTGTAACAAGCTGCACCCAGGCCTTTTCCCAGGGAACTGTCCCTCGAGTGCCTCAGCCTGGCTGGTCTCTGATCTCAGACGTGCCAAAGCATCCATCAGCACTGGCAGACTGAAATTCCCTGTCGTCCTGTAAGTCGAGGACACCTCTGCAGTGTTGGTTCGCAAGGCCTGTAGTTAGAGCTGCTTATGGGAAGCACTGGCCTTGTCTTGTTCTCTCTTCGCTGACCTTCACACACGGGCTGGGTTTTGGTTTGATGGGGTATTTCAGTGTCAGTGTAGCCCAAACCCTTGTTTAACATGATACTCACAGCTGGAGAGGAGATGTCTGAGTCACACAACCAGATGTTAACTGAGGTAAAATGCTGGTGTGATGTTGTCTTCCTTGCTGTGATGATGCTGCTGTAGCTCCTTCTGGGACCAAGGAACGCGGTAAAGAAAAGCTGCTGAGACCAGTTACAGTGGGACGGGTCTGGAAGTGCCAGGTCTCCTTCATTCAGCATTAGAGGAACATTCCCTGGCAGTGTAGGTGGTGCCCCTGCCTTGTCAGTGAGTCCCCAGACTCTCAGGTACCGTCACTGTGCCCGGTTTTGTTGTGTTCAGGTCACTGTGACCCTTCCCTGGCGCTGTGACTCGGCAGCTCTGACTGAAAGCAGCTCTTGCTGAAGCATCACTTAGATTCTGTCTCCCAGAGTAACTCAGAGCTCCTGTGCTGGCCTTGGCAAGGGAGAAAACTGCTGCTGAGCGTTTGGTGCCCTTCTCACGTGAATGGGCAGAGAGAGCAGCGGAAAAAGGAATTTTTCCCAGAACAGGGCATTCTGCTTCTTGTGCAGTCCCCGCGTTCAGAGCTGCATGCTGCTAAGCAGATGGGTTTACATCGTGTCCTCCCTCTCTTGCTCTGTCCCAAATGTCATGGCTTACGTGGGCACAGGCACCTGCTAACGCACGTCAGAGTTAGGAAGAAAATTCCACCCCGATGTGTTGTTCTTGTGCAGGGTGGGCCCTTGGTCTGTGTGACCATGCTCTCCAGGATGAATGCCTTTGTCCCGTGGTTCAGTGTGGACTGGGGGATCCGGAGGCATTTGCACGATGTGGCAGCTGGTCTTGCTCGTGTTCAGCCTGTGCCTCAGAACGTCACAGTGACCCCTGGCTGGTGTGGGACCAGGCTCCTGGGAGGGAGCTCCACCGGAGCTGTGCTGCCCCTGGAATCCGAGAGTGGCCTCTGAGGGGAAAGCAGTGTGGACAACACGGGCTGCAGGGGAGAGAGAGAGAGACAGAGAGGGTATTTTTGTAGAGGAACTGGTCAAATGTTCGCATATCTGCACTGTCTTTATTTAGCAGTGTGATGTACCCAGGTGAAGAGTTTCCCAATAAATATTGGTTTTGATGCCTGATGAACGACTACTGTGTCTTTACTTGTGAGCAGTGACGGAGAAGGGGATAATTTGTGTGTCCATGGGTGTGCTGGAGAAGCAGTGCCTGAGGGCTGTGACGGGTGTGTAAACATGAACAATTAACCTGGGCAGAGTTTTCCCTGGGCGAGGTTCTGTCACTGCAGGGTGTGTTGGTTGGTGCCTTGCTGTCCCTGGGTACCAACCAGCCTCCTCACCCTCCTCCTTCTTCCTGCAATTCCTGCTGTTTAGTTTTCATGTGATTTTCTCCTATCCTCTTGCTAACGAGTCCAATGACACACTTCTAACCTGCCAGTAGTTCTGTGAAGGTAAGAGATCTTCTGTTTTGTCTGTGTGAGTCCTAAGGCAAACCCAGCCTCCTGGTGGGCTCCTGGAGCTGGAGAAGGGCAGGACAGCCTCTCCCTGCACTGCCTTGTTATGCTAATGCAGAAACAAGCCAGGTCATTGTAGCTATGATCCTTGATTTGAAGTCATGGTATGGAGTGTTTGAAAACCATCTGTCTGGCAGTGGTTAAAAAGAATAGCTGCTACTAAAATAGCTGCTACGTAGGATTCCCTAAAAGCTGTAGGCTGACCTTCAGTCTTTGAAATGGGCCTGTTATTTTAGCAGGTTTTGGGGCATCCCCACGTATTTCACAAGCCCGAGTGCAATATCTGTGGGCTGGCCCACAGGAAGAGAGGCTACGCCAAGCAATAGGTGTGCTTGGAGAGCAGCAGTGCAGGATGGAATGACAGAGCTTGTCTGTCTGCTGGAGCTTCCCTCGGGCAGCAGCGCTGGGAAGGGAAACACTCTGCGATGGTGGCTGTCGTCATGGGTGGGTGGGAGAGAAACCTCGTGGAATGGTGCTGAGGGTGCTGTGTGTGCCCATGCGTGTGTCAGACATCTCCCATCCTCTGAGCAGTGGTACCCGTGGTGTCCCCGGGCCGTGCCGCAAACGCCTTCCCTGGCATTTTATTTTCATTGATTTGCCCTCCCTCTCCTGCCCATTTTCCATGCATGGTGGTGGTTTCCATCTGAGCAGTGTGACATCCTTGTGTAATGTACCTTTCATTGTGACTGCTGACCAAGGAGATGGAGCTGGTTCAGTGACACTCTTCTCTTGTGTTTGTAGGTCTGCAGAGGGATCCGGGCCGGTTCCCAGCTGTAGCCCTTGAGCTCTGTAAAGGAGATTCTGCCAGTGATGGACTCAGTTTGTACAAGGGTCAGCCCGAGATGCTGGAGGTGAAAGTGCAGCACAACTCAGAGTCAGAGTACTTTGCCAGAGATGGTCCTTCAAGCAACAGCTCCTTCTACAGCAGCGAAGGAGAGGGGACAGACCATGAGGGAGATATTCTGGACTGCAGCGGGTCCAGGCCTTTACTGATGGATTCGGAAGAGGAGGAGGAGACGTGCAAGTCGTGCCCAGGGTTCCTGCAGCCTGTGCCGAGGGAGAGGCATGAGGCCTCCAAAGAAGATCCCCATGCCCAGGCCAGAGCAGGGGAGACACTGTTCCTGGCCTTCCAGTCACACACCGGGGAGGTTTTTAACGAACCGGATGTGTTTGCCACGGCTCCTTTCCGAAGCTCCAGGAAGGTGCCCGATGAAGCGGATGTCTTTACCAAAGCTCCTTTTATCTGCAAGGGCAGTGCGGCTCTACGACATCCAGAGGAAGCAGATGTATTTCTGAGAGCCCCTTTCACTAAGAAGAAAAGCGTGGAAGAGTTGACTTCCCATAAGGAGCCGTTCACACCACCCGTTTTCCTGAGCCAAGGAGGCGACAGCCGAGCTCACCCGATGTTCCCGTGCCTGGATTCAGCAGCACACGGGTCCGTGGCCTCGGTGAGAGCTCCGTATCCTTCTGCTGGGTTTGCTCAGCCAGGCAATCTCCATCCCTGCTCCGTAAGAGCCGTGGAGGCCCAGGAGAGCGTCCCTGCTAAAGCAGTGCTGCCGGAGCAGGGCGACGTGGTCGGCGAGAGGAGCCACGGCCACGCGCTGCCCCCGGAAGCCGCGCTGGGCTCCGTGGCCAACAAGCCTTTCCGTCCGCAATCCCTGTCCAAGTATTCCCGGCACTACAGTCCCGAAGATGGGCCGGGCCTCGAAGCCAAGCCCATAGCTGCTTACAAAGTGGTGTCTCAGACCAACAGACAGGCCATAGCGGGGTCTGTCGCTGTTGTCCCGCTGTCTTCCAGGACTACGGAGCTGCCCGGCGCGGATCCCTTCGCCTCCGCGCCCTTCCCTTCCAAAGCGGCAAAGCAGAAGCCTTAATGTGCCGGGAGCTGGGGGCTGTGCTGCCCGCAGGACCACCTCGTGCAGGACCTCGAACCTCTTAGCTAAACTGAATGACATAGCAATATATATATATAAAATGTAATTATTATTTTTGGTCAGAACTCTATTTGCAGTGATATATAGTTGAACCATTTAAGTTATGTTCGTCCGAATGCCTGGCTCTCAGGATCCTCGTATCCTTTCCAGTTGCTTCTCACCTTCCTCCTCTCACTGTCTTCCCTCCATTTATTTTTTTTAGATGCTTTTCTCAAACCAGTAGTATTCCATATTTTCTGGTCCTGGGTGGAGAAATGCACTACAAGATGAATTAAAAGGTTTATTAATTACAGAGCGAGTCAAGCGGGACTTGCTAATGCTCTGGAAAGGACATGATTTCACAGGTTAAAGGGTTACTGTGACTTTTGCTATCAGCGATATTCCTGCTGCTCGGCAGCAGTGGCAGCCACGGCTCCAGGTGTGCTGGTGGGTGATGTGCCCACGGAGCCGGAGCCGTGCCGTGATGTCTGGTGCCAGCCTGGGCAGTGCTGGTGAGAGCAGAGCCGTGGCAGCAGCACAGCTTTGCTCCCCCGGGACTGGAACACGTGGCAGTGCTGCTGCCCCGGGGCTGGGGCCGGAGTCAGGGAAGGACTCACGGTGCCTTCATGCTGTGAATGCCAGTGAAGCAATCAGGCTGTTGCTGGAAAATCAAACGATCGTGCAAACAATCAGGCAGAGCTTTCACTTTTACACGTGTATTTCCTGTCTGGTCTATGCCAAAGTGTAGGACCTGGAAATCTGCTTATGGTGAAGGACAGATGTGTATTTACAGTATTAAAAGTAGACCTTATGGGGAAATTTATGATGTAAACAGCTCCATAACTGTCGTGATGTACCTCATGTGGTGTGACTCAGCAGAGGCCACAGCCCCATTAGACTGGTTTATATTGGCAGAGAGCTTGACTCAAAGTGAATTCTGCCTATTGCTTTCCTGTTGGTTAAGGATGAACCTAAACAAAATCCATTTGCTCTCATTCTGAAGTGTTACGTCATCATACTTTACCATCACCCGAGTCTGCAGTTGCTGGTGTTTTGGTTTGAAAGACTACTAAGGAAAGCAGGAGCCTCCCTTGGAATGGAAAATGCAACCGCCTTCCCTCCAAATTATTATAAATTTGAAATTAAGGGGCTTTCAGGCAAAGATATGAGGAATAGGAATAACAGTTCTTTTACCTATATATATATATATATAACAAAGCAATAATACAGAAACACTGGTGTAACCTGACAGAGTCAGGGTACGACCTGACACCCCGCCGGGCAGGGTGGTGGTAGCAGTCCGGTTAGGTGATAGCCACAGTTCTCTTTGAAGTGGTTCTGTTGAAGCAGTGATCTTGTAGAAAAGGTCTGGTCCTCCTCAGAAAGTCCAGTGGTGCTTGTGTAGCTCTTGTCCTCTGGGAATCCAGTAGGTAAGGCTGCTTGGGCTGTTCCAAACCCCAGACTATATCCAGGTAGGGAATGCTTGGTTCCTCCCCCTGGGCGGAGCATCTCACAATGGGCTGATGTAATTCTGTGAGTCATGCGGGGGTCCTTGATGGCCCATTAAACAGAGGCAGCTCCCGGAGGGAGTTATCAGGGATGAGTCATGGTAGGGGATAACGAGCACAGCCCCACGTGTTTTAACGGCTTGTGAAGATGATAACAGAATACATACTTTTGGTTACATCTTATATTGTAACCTAGGACAGCTGGGGAGCCCCATTTCACAGTGAGGACCTGGAGGACCTTTCCCGGGCAAGGTTTCCAAGTTTATCTCGGAAGTGGGTCCAGCTTTTATAAGACCAAATCAGCAAGTCAAAGGGATGTGATGACAAATTTGGTGCAGAAATACTTGGGTCTGATGGCACACTTCCTGACCGGCCAGAGCTTGGCTAGAGCTTAGGCCTTGACTGGGAGGGTTTCCCTAAAATATCTTACAAACAAACTTTTATTAATAATCAGTGGTAACATGAACAACCTACAATCAACCAAAAGAATGTATATAAATAAATCAGATAAGTATCTTACAGCTAAATCCCTTTATAAAAACTCCGTGTATTAACGTTATGATATAAACAACATATTCAGAATCACCAATCATACCAACTGTTTCTTGTGTAAAAATCTTTTAAAGTTACGGCCCGAACCCCACAAACCACCAGTCACTAAACAAGCTCCATTCATCTTTCTTCAGTTTCCCAACAAGCTGATGCTGAAGCTGGAGTAACCAAGGCTGGTCGGACCACCCTTGCAGGTACCCATCGTGCACCGGAATCTGTGGAAACACAAGCATATCCTCACCCCCAGGTTATGAACAGAAAGGGGCCTTCCCATTGATATACTTGAGATTTTTCTAAGTGAGTTTGCAATCCACCAAATGGCATTGGACTGGGGTTAGGTCATTCTGAACGCGATTCAAAAAATTAAGAACATATAAGGCTTTCTGCAGTCCTTGGTGGGGGGTATATCCCATCCCTACACTCCCCCTTTTTTGTTTTAACAGCAGGGACTTGAGATTACTATGGGCCCGTTTAGTTGCAAGGAGTTTCTCTCCTCTGCCCCTCCCCAATTTCTTCCTCATCTGTTAAGTGTCGCTCTTCCTCCTTCTCATCCTCATCATCGTCCTTTGCATTGGCCTCACATTTATCTGAGGATTCATGGAGCAGAACATACTCTCTGCTGCTGAACCCAAACCTGAGCACATCCTTCTCCTTCAGTTCGTAGTAGCGCTGGGGCTCGATGCGCCGGTTGTTGAGGAAGGTGCCGTTCCCCGAGCCCAGGTCGATGATGTAGGGCCTCACCCTGCGGCGCACGGTGCCGTCAGCTCGGGCGTACTCCAGCAGCCGGTACTGGAAGACGGCGTGCTGCTTGGAGCAGGAGGGGTGGTCGATGGGGATGTCGGCAATGCGGCGGTGCCGGCCCAGCAGGTACGCGCTCTGCCTGTGGATGTGCAGCACCGGCAGGAACGCGTCGTTCTTGAAGGGGTACAGGCGCCAGCGCGTCTTGGGGATGCGCGCCTCGGGGGGCTCGCTGTACTTGATCACCACCCCCCGGAACGTGTTGGTGTCCTCCAGCAGCGCCCCGGACAGCTCGAAGCTTGGCTTCTCCTTGTTCACAGCAGCTTTTTCTTTGGGTTTGCTCTCGGACTGGTCGCCGCTGCCCTGCCGGGGCTCTCGCCTTCTCTCATTGTAGAACTCCCTCTCCGCCTGCTGCTCCCGCAGGTTCTGCATGTCCCGCTCATGGCCGCGAGCTCCCTGCCTGTCACTGGGGGGGTTCTTCCTGTCCNCGCGGCTTCGGGGCCGTGTCGAGCTGCGGGGCGCCGGGAAGGAGCCGCCGCCGCCGCCCTCCGCCCGGCGCCGCTCCCGGCCGGCCCCGCTGCATGTCCCGCTCCCCGTGTCACCGAAACTGCGGGAAAAGCAAAAACCCTCCAACATTTTTAGTGTTAAAGAATCAAGGCCAGAAATATCTGGACAGGATGTGCAACAGAAATAATTTCATCCGCACANGCTGCTCCCGCAGGTTCTGCATGTCCCGCTCATGGCCGCGAGCTCCCTGCCTGTCACTGGGGGGGTTCTTCCTGTCCGAGTGGTCCCTGTGCCTGTCCCGGTCATCGCTCCCGTACCGCCGGTGCTCCTGCCCTGATGGGTGTCTCTGCTTCCCCTCCTCGTTCCCCCTGCGACAGCGATCGTCCCGCTCCCGCTCCACCCTCGCGGCGCCGTGCTGCGGGCTGTGGCTGCGGCCCCTCGGCCCGGCGCGGCTCCCCGGCCCGGCGC
>VZTD01002508.1:0-10629 GCA_013397725.1 Rhagologus leucostigma | reverse complement strand
TTCCCCACGCAGCCAGCTCAGGACCGTGCACCGAGGGGTAATGCCCCACACAGCCAGCTCAGGACCCTGCACCGAGGGGTAATTTCTCACACAGCCAGCTCAGGACCCTGCACCGAGGGGTAATTTCTCACACAGCCAGCTCAGGACCCTGCACCGAGGGGTAATTCCCCTCACACCCGGCTCAGGACCTCCACCGAGGGGTAATTCCCCTCACACTCACTCAGGACAGTGCAGCCGGGAGTAATTCCCCTCACATGTGCTCAGGATTCTGCAATGAGGGGTAATTCTGCACCCCCACGCGTGCACAGGATCAGGCAATGAAGAGCTGTTACACTCCCCCCCACTCTTGTATCTTCAGGGCAGTGAAATAAGAGGAAATTCCTCCCCCACAATTTGCTCAAGATCAAAGCAATAAGGGGGAATTCAGAGGACCCTGTAGTGCTGGGCACACCTGCTCTGTGCTGAGCACTGTAAAATGGGATATAATCATTATTAGCTAAAAGGCGAAAAGAGAACTTCCGGGGGACCTTCCTTACACATCCTGTTGTGGTTTCTACCTGCTCCCAAATCCACAAAAGTAAGCCAATAATGCCATTTAGACCTTTTCTGTGTTCATGTGTCCTGCACTCACGGCAGGGATGTTCATTTCAGGAGACAGAGCTTCTCTCCTGTTTCACGTTTGAGGCTTCTGGGCCTCTGTGCAGTGCTTGTGTTCTGGTTTGTGACCCCCAGAGAGAACCAGCCTCTTACAGAACAGCCCCTACAGATGGTATTTACTTAGTTTATCAGTTTTCCCCCGTATAGCTGATAAGGAGGAGAGGAACCAGATAATAACTGATCCTTAGTATGTAATAATTCGTGTGTGGCATGAGGTGGGTTTTGTTTTCATTTTCTGATGTTCACTTTGCTTTGAAATACCTGGATGCTGTTGGCTGTGCATACAGTTACAGAAATCAGGTATTCACAGCTGTGAAACTGAAGCCTGTTACTCCATCACTCTGTCTTGCTTTTCCTGTTAATGGTTTTTTTCTTTTTTCCCCGCTGCTCTCCCCCCTTTACCTTTGTCTGAGCCAATGACACCACCCGAGGTGTGTCTTGCTGAGTCCCAGGGTTGCTAAAAGCATCTGCAGTGCTCTTTTCTTTTGGACAGTGCAAATGTGGAATTTGGAAATTGTTAGTAAAGTTATTTTTCTCTAGGTTCTGTCATATGCTGTTAAAAGATCATAATCTGACAACTCGACAGCCTTTGCACCAACTTCTGCAAAAGAAGCCACCTCTTCCATCTGCAGTGTGGCATCGTGCAGGTAAATACCAGTTAAAAATTAACAGATGAGCTTGTTGTGGGTTTTTATGTCCCACGGTAATGCTGAAAGTTTGCTGTTCATTCTGAGTGGTGACAGTTCCTGGGTGGGTTTTAATGCGGTGCTGACCATCTAGATAGAGCCCAGGAAGGCTGCAAGTGAAGCTTTTCATTCTCAGAGCTTCAGTATTTTCTCCTTTTAATTTTCCTGCTCTTGAACATGCATCCACGTGTGGTGCATTAATGGGATTTTCCATTAATATTATCCATAATTTGGTGTTACCCTGAATTTGAGGTTGAGCTTGTTGTACCTGCCGTGTGTTTGGTAGGCTGCAATGCTCAGGAAAGGAAGAAAAATACAAAAAAACTGTGAAACTTGGCACCAGAGAAAAGTTTGTGCTTTTGCAGATCCCTGAGGGATTTAGCAACTGCCCCTCGATGCTGGAGCAGAAAGAGTCTAAGACAAAAAGATTCTGCAGGTGCTATTGCATGGAATTAGTCACAGATGGAAATGTCATTTAAAGGAGTCTACTCAGGCAGAAGTTTCTTTTTCATTTTAGTTTCAGGGTCTCACGCAGCTCGATGCTGTTGCAGGACGATGCTTTTTAGTAAATAAAAGCTAGCAAAAGAAGCTAAGAGAAGGTTCCTTTTATCATGCTGTCTCCTGTGAGATGATGTGCCCGTGTTTGCCAGTGTTCCTGAGGCTCTGGAGGCTCTCGGGTTGTGTTTTAAAGCCTCATGGCTGCCCGGGCTGCAGTTCTCTGGAGCAGAGGGATCACCCCGGGCTTGCTGAGTAATCAGGACTTGACTTTCATTTAAGCGCCTTAGGTTTGATTATATTACTTCTCTTCTTTGTTTTTGTCTTTTCAGTAAGAGGCATGTTTATTCAAACTCAGGACACACCAAATCCAAATAGCTTGAAGTTTATTCCAGGAAGGGGAGTGTTGGAGTCGAGGACTATGGAGTTTTCCACACCAGCTGCAGCCTATTGCTCACCTTTAGCAAGGTATTATTAAACACATCATCATTGGTTTGGGGCTCTGTGTCTCCAACTGATGTTTTTAAGCACAACTTGGGATCATTCCGCTCCTCCTTAGGAGCAGCTTGCTTGGATTTGAGATTTAATGCTGCCTGAGATGAAAGCTGAGAAGGTTGTTGCTGAAGCTGTTTGTCTCTACCCCCACAGCTCTGTAATGGCAGGAGGCACCATGGTCTGGTTCATGCAGTTGGATTGAGAGGGGTTACAAATCAGTATTTGTGAGCAGTTGCTGCGTCATCAGCGAGACCTCTGGCCCTGATTTCTCAAATTCATTTCCTTCAGAACACTCTTCATTCAAGTAGTTACTTGGAAATCATGTAACATCAGAATTGGGAAATAGGCAGTGAATAGCCCCCAAATACTCTGAAATACATGCAGTAGCTCACTTTGGCAGCTGTTGGGGCTACCCTCAACTTCAAAACCAGTGGATTTTTCCTTCAATAAAGATTTATGCTTCACTCGAAGAAAGGCCTGTGTTTTGGGCTGGATCTGTAACAGATCTTGGGAGTGCAGCTTTCAGTAACCCAAATGCACAATCTGGAGTAAGAATCAGTTCATATGTCTTGGCATGGAAGGGGCTTGGAGCACCATCACGAGTCTCTGGGAATATTTGGAAGCACCCACTTTGCATGTGTGTCACTGCTTTCACATCAGTGTCTGAAAACAAACTCGGTGTGTTCTGCGGGTGGAAGGGCTTCAGGCCGGGGGCGAGACCCAGGAGTGCTGCAGTGGGTTACCCCTGGAGATCCCAGGCCAAGGCAGCTTTGTGCACCTTGGCAGAATTCTGTGCAAAAGCAGAAGCTGTTGGCTGTGGCATTCTCTCCAGGAGCTGGCGGGTTATGAAATATGCAGCTCTGATGTTTCCAGAGGTCTCTTGCAGAATTGTTTGAGAGCAAACAGGATCTTTGCAAGCAGAGCTCCGTGACTTGCAGTAATAAATCCAGTGTGAAAGGTTTCTGAGGACATCACGACGTGTTAGCAGAGTGCTGAAGCTGTAGGATCTCACTGTGCCAAAGTGCATCAGGTTGCAGAGTGAAATTGACTGTCAGAAAGTGGCTTTTTGTTGTCATCTATCTGCAAATAGACATTTTCATCCAAGATGATGTATGTGCTGCAATGTGTGCAGTGCAGACCAGCGTGGTTGTGTGTATTGTGCAGGTTCATGGGAAAAACTGTCTGCTCTGTGTATTGTTAAACCCGGAGTATGGTTTTTGTAAATGGGATGGCTGCTTGTTTTAAAAGGGAATATTAATTTTCCAAAGAATTAACAAAAGCTCCCTGGAGGAGAGGGAGGGAAGAGAACTATTTAATTTATTTCAGATGGTTTGGTGCACTTGTGTAATTCCACAGTTTAAGTAATTTCAGAATCCCGTTGATTTAGTGAGGTAAATGCTCAGTGCGTGTACAACTGTTTCATGTGTAGAAATTCTTTCAAGTAGGTATTGTGAAATCACTTTTATCCTTTTCCAGTACACATACTTTTCGTAGTAAGATTTCTCATTCCTTCATTCATTGCAATTTTGATGTTTTCCAGTCTTTCAAGAGAATATCCTTTTTCCCCACGTATTTACGAAAGCCACTCTTACAGCCTCACGCTGTATTTACCTGCAAGTGCATCCATTTTAATTACTCTTTTTTCTTTAGATGAAATTTTTGTGTTTTCATTAACCATATTGTTAATTGCTAAAATTAAAACTCAATTTGTCAGATTGAGTGCATTTTTGCCTTTTTTTTTTCTTGTTTCCTTAACAGACAGTTATTCCGGATTGAAGGAGTTAAAAGTGTTTTCTTTGGGCCAGACTTCATCACAATCACCAAGGTGAGCAGAGATTCAGCTGTGCTAAAAGATGAGCTGTCTGGAAACGGCCGTCGAGCAGATCCAGGCTCTTGGACAGGCACATTGGAAGGTCCAGAGACTGTCCACAAGTGACTAAAAGGAGCTGCCTTTAATATAAAAAACCACAAATAACTGCAGTGTGTGGCTGAGCACTGGAGTTGGCTTCCCAGTGAAGCTGTAGGTTCTTTGAAGTGCTCAGCACTGGACTGGCTGAGGCCGCGTGCCCGTGGTCAGCTCGGAAGTTGGCTCTGTGCAGAGCCAGAGGACTGAGGCTGGGTGAGCTGTGGGCACTTCCCAGAGTCGCTGTGGGACCAGGATGGGGTGTGTTTGCACAAGGTGTGGGCACCAGAGATAAGGGGTTACGTAGGAGCTGGGCAGGAAGAGTGCAGGGCAATTCAGGGAATGATAAATTGGTAAATTGATGATCTTGAAACAGTTGATAAAAATGCCTGTCAAATAATAACATATTTTGGAGAGTTTCACACCTTTTTAACTAATACTTTAAAAGCACTTGCTTGGCTTGCAAACAAGGAGACCCTTCTTTTGCCTGTCACGAATTGAGTCTTACTAAACTTCTTTGGCAAAGCTGGACTTGACAGAACTATGAAGTCCAATCCATGCATCAAATGTGAGAGTCCATGAGGGTATTTTTAACATAAGAATCTCTGTGCTACTCAGCAGCAGCAGGCAGGTACTCTTTTTCATTCTTTTTTTTTTCCCCCCCTTCTCATTCTCACAGGAGAGTGAAGACCTGGACTGGAACTTACTGAAACCAGATATTTATGCAACTATAATGGATTTCTTTGCCTCTGGCTTACCTGTAGTTACTGATGAGGCGCCTAGGACAGACACAGGTAAATCAAATCTTCAGCGAGAGGCCAAGGTCTGCCTTAGGGTTTAGCTTTTGCGACATCCAGGAGAGCCTCCACTTCTCCCTCAGAAAAGCATGCAGGAGAATTTAATTTTGAAACCTCTTAAAGTGAACTCAGGAAGGAAGTTGCAGCCTGGAATTCTCTGTGTTCTGACTTGCACATTCTTCTTTTCCCAAGCTGCTTCTGAAGAAGATGATGAAGTTGTACTGATGATTAAGGAGCTGCTGGATACAAGAATCAGGTGAACAGGGAACACTGCTGCTGGATGAGTGAGTTAGTCCTGGGGTTTGAGTTTATTTAGGGAAAAATGCCTTTTCTTTGGGGATGTGATTTCATGGTTCAATATCTGGTGTGGAGGGGTTCAAGTGCAGAACTGGCCAGAGCTGGGAATGCTGTTCAGTTGAAAACTCTCTGGTTTTCCTGTTGAAGCTCCTGTGCTGAGCAGAGTCCTCTTTGCTGAGTGACTTCAGAGCAGGACCTGGGCTTGCTCTCCACAGTGCCTTTGACAGGTCTGTGGCTTTAACCGGGCTGCTTCTAAGTGGTGGAAACAGCACAGGCTTTGCTTTTACAGGCACTTTCTTCTCTCTGTATTAATGTCTGTCTTCATTGTTCTTGTCCTTCCCTTCCAAGTATTCCAAAGTAGTTTATACTCCAAAAGAAAATTTTCTGATGGAAAATCCTGGGCTTCCATGGATTTTGTCCTTGCATTCTGTTGGGATTTTAGTGGTGCTTTACCACAGCTTGAATTTAGAAACTGGTGGTAACTAATGAAGTCTCAAGAGTGGCTGTGGATTGTGTTGTTTACCTGGAGAGTATTTCTGTGCTCATTAATTGCCTTCCAAAGCGAACTGAAAGCAATAAGCAGCTTGACGTTTGAGATGCAGGGGAAGATGTGTGATGTGTTTGTGATATCTGATGGTGACAACTTCCCCAGCTCACAAACTGCAGGAAACAGAAACTGTTTCTGGGTCAAAATCATAGAAGTTATGATGGACTTGGGCCTTTGTATTTCTTTTTTTGGTTTAAGATGCTGCACTTAAAATGACATCACTTAATTCAAAAATTAGTTTATCTCAGAGCAGACACATGGTGCTGGTTAATTTTCCTGAAAAAGGAAGAAAACTAGAAATAAGCAGTAACATTTTTCCCAAACATTTGTACTAAGTGTTGAAACCAGAAGCCAAGTACAATGTTGGATAACGCTGTGACAGTAATGTTCATGCTCCTGCCGGGTACCTGGTTGTTTAAGCTCCTTGGGGTGTGTCAGTCCTTGATTTCCCAGGGGCCTTTTGTAACAGGCACACAATTTCTGCCCAAAATTCTGGTTTTCCCACCTTTTGATTTCTTTCACTGCCTGTCCCCCTGCACCCATCAGTGGACCAGGAAGCTGTTGATGAGAATATCAGCAGTGGTGTATCTTCCTTTGCTTTATAGCAGGGTAGTTCTCATAAACCAGGCTACACATAGAGCTTCTTAAATGCAGAGGAGTTGTCAGAAGGTGCAGGATGGAGGGAATGTACATCTGAAAGGTCCTGTAGTGTGTCAGAAAGTTAATTCAAGGAAGAAAAATGGAATTTTAAATCACGATCTTTGGCTTTCTGGAATGGAGATAATTTGCTGTGGTGAGTTAATAAATGTGTCAGGTTCACAGATTTTTCTGCTAGGACTGTAGTTCTCAGAGAGTTATTTTGGAAATCAGTATAAAGAGCTTCTGTGAGAGTAACTTGATGTTTTTAACTTGGTCTGGAAAAATGTTGCTATGGGGACAGAGCTACAAATGCCAGCATTTGTGGCTGGCAAAGGGAGAGCAGGCTGCAGAAATGCTCATGGCACTGGGGTGAGCTTATCAGGAGCTGATTCCTTCACCCCTGAGCAGGATTAAGCTTTTATAGTTGGAGCAGTTTCTGTCCTGTGTAAATTGTGGAGAACTGCGTGTTTATTTATGGAAGCAGGGCTTCTTATCACAGGTGACAGCTGCAGTGCATCCTGTGGAGGGACACACCCCTGTTGTATCGGCAGTAACTGAGGCTAGGATTGCATGTGGAGAGGGCAAGCCAGGGTGTCTGTGCAGGCTGGATTGAGCTCTGCTCCTGGGTGTCCACTCTCTACCCTAAAATTTCAGTGATTCCTTCATACACTGCTGCATTCATTGCAAAAACGTTTTGCCCGCTGTCCTACAGAGAAAGTTTCTATGGTAGATAGTCCAGCACAGTAGGAGTTGTTGGAAATGTGAACCAGGTGGTTGTCGAGAAATAGTGACTAAATCCCTCTTTCTTGACAGTTTTTGTGAGTACTGAATGTTGCTTTACTGAGGGTTTCCGGAAGGATCCATGTTTCAGCTCTACACGCTTTAAGCTGAATGTTGTGTTCCGTCAGGCCCACAGTGCAAGAAGATGGTGGTGATGTTATTTACAAAGGCTTTGAGGATGGGATCGTGCAGCTGAAGCTGCAGGGTTCGTGCACCAGCTGCCCCAGTTCCATCATCACCCTCAAGAACGGGATACAGAACATGCTCCAGTTCTACATCCCTGAGGTCGAAGGCGTCGAACAGGTGGGCTGGGGGAGAGATCACAGAGGTTTTCATTTCAGTGGAAAAGGAGCTCTTTGTCCCTTTCCAGCGGGAACAGGTTGGCAATTAGGGGAAACCAGAGATGTATAGATGCAGGTTTTCCAAGTCAGCAGCTGTATCTTGGCCAAGATATAGAACTTTGCAGGGTCCTGCACCAGCCCATGGGCTGGGACTGCCTGGCTGGGGAGCAGCCCTGGGTGCTGTGGGTGCCAGGCTGGCCTGAGCAGTGGCCCTGGGGCAGGGCTGGCTGATGGTGTTGGCAGTGAGTGAGGGAGGTGACCCCTCGCTGGACTCCCCTCAGTGTGCCGTGCCCCTCCTCTCCTGAGGAGCCCAAGATACACTTGTTGGCTGTTACCTTTGTGCTTTGGTGACTTGCTGTGATAAAAAGCAATGAGCTTTGTCCCCTGAAACACAGATTCTTTGGCTTTCTCATGAAATACCCGATCTCTGGAGCGATTGTTTCTGTGGCCTTTGTGGTAACTCGACCAGCTCCTATAATTAAAGCTCATTTCCTCCTGGCATTTTGGATTGCCAGTTTTTCTTACCTTCCTCACGAGCCCATTGTTGTTCAGCGGTGTGGAATAACTGCTGTTCTCCTTGGGCCCAGCGGGGATTTAATGTAATAAATCCTGCAGGACTGAGAGCTTAAACTGTTTATCTAAACTACTTCTGGATTTGATTTCAGGTTGTTGACGACGATGATGACGTGGAGAAAGAAGCAAATTCTACTTGAGCTTTGTCATCTGTGGCCAAATAAGCATTTACCTCCTCGTGTATGTAAACCATCTTTGTGCTGAGGAACAACCAAATCTGCCTTGCCAGAAAAATAGTTGCAACTTACTGTGAGAATGTACCATCAGTTTAAGCAGTTCATCCACTAATTTATTAAATGCCCTGTATTACAAAGAAGTTCTTTTGCTCTACTTTGTGCTATGTCTTTAGAAAGAAATGGTAGGCTCAGAAAACAGTGATGTGTTTCTGTATTGTTTTTTCATACAGAAACTTCAATACTGAAAAAAAGAGAAGGCAGAAGTTTCTTGACGTTTTTGTGCAGTAGCAATATTAAATGTTTATTCCCCCAACTTGTGGGACTGTCAGGACTCTCTGCCCTTACTCTGTAAATGGGAGCTTCAGGAATGTTAATTTTATCAAGTCTTATTAAAAAGCTGCTGATGCCTATCAAATTTTTGTGTGTGAAAGATAACCTATAACATCAGCTGTTCATTTTGGAGGATGTAACACTGCCGTGGCTTGTGGAAAGTTACCACTGTGCAGACCGTAGCAACAGAAACAGAAAACGTTTGTTATAAAAATCATTATCTTCTAAAGTAAATGTTAGAAAAGAGTGATCTTCATCAGCTTCAGTAAGTAGACAGACTAATTAGCTCATTTAGAAGTAAAATCGTTCAGCCACCATTAGTGGTGTGTTTAAACATGCACCAGCTGATTTCTCGGTGTAATTCTCCACCATCAGGAGGAAGGTGCAGTGCTGGAGGGCACGGATTGCCTGTGCAGGGTGGCAGAGGGAAGGAGGGACTGTTTGCTCCTGCCGTATCCTGTTTGCTCTCCGGCCTCGTACCTTGGCTGCCTCTGCAGGGGGACGTGGCAGAGCAGGGCTCCTTCCAGTCCTGCAGACTTGGGGAAGAGAAATATTTGTTGTTCTGACACTGAAATACATAAATGGGGCTTTGCAAGGAGCTGTGTTTACCTTTGTGTGAAGGAACTATTTCTTCCTCGTGCCTGGCTTTAGCAGATGGCTTTGTGACCAGGAATTCTGTTCCTGCTGGAAGATGGGGAAATGGAAGAAAAACCAGGGTGCGAAGTCAGCCCTTCCCAAGTGACGGGGGAGATAAAGCACTGAGAGCGGGATGGGAGAGCGCTGCTCTGCACGCTCCGGTCCCAGGATACCTGCCTTGGCTTGTCCCGGTGTGTCCTCGCTGTGGAACAAAAGCCGGGGGGTGGCTGTGTGCTGGCTGCAGGCTTCTAATGTTTCTGAGATCCGGTGACCTTCTCACTGCTCTGTTCAGCCAGGTTCTGGCAGCAAGTTCAAAATATGCCCTGTCCTGGTTCTTCTATGTGTCCTGACATTGTGGGTTGTTTTCTGTGCTTTTTAAGGAAATATTTCTTTATTGACTTTTTGGTGTAATATAAAGTTGAATGAATGGCATTTTTCTTAAGGCATTGCTCTCTTTTGTAGCCTTAGGCTTTTAATAAGTTTCCAAGCAGGGTTTGGTGGTGGTGGTTGCAGACAGACAGCATCACTGTGCTCTCCAGCTGCACGGATGCCACTCCTCGGTCAGTTACGCCTGTCCCAGTTTGCTTTGCAGATTCATCTTAATGGTTTCTTTCTCTTGCTTCTGAATAGGTGCTGTTATAGGACAGTCAGAGTAAGAAACCAGAGGCCAGGCCACGTGGACTGGGGAAGGATGCACCCCGTGCCACGGGGGTCCGGGAGCCTGACCGGGCCGCTTGTTCTCTGCCCGAGCCCCGGAGCAGCCCTTGGGCGCTCGGGGTCGTAACTCGGCCATCTCCAAACGCTGACTGCTACGGAAAGGCCTGGGGATGATCCCGTGGGTGCTGCTCCTGCCTGGCGTCAGTGGGAATTACCGGGGGGGGAACATCTTCCGTCCGCTGCCTGGGGTTGGGAAGTACCGGGAAGGGTCTGGGAACGAGCACCCCCCGCCTCGGGTCTGGGAATTCCGGGGAAGGGTCTGGAAACGGGCAACACCCCCCGAGGGTCTGGGAATTGCCGGGGAGGCTCAGGGAACGGGCCCACCCCCCCTCCGGTGTCGGGGAATTACGAGGAAGGGTCTGGGAACGGGCTCCCCCCAGCCCCGGCTCTGGGAGCTGGGAATCACCGGNAGCTGGGAATCACCGGGGGCGCTCAGGGAACGGGCCCATCCCCGTGTCCCGGGGGGTGCTTCCGCCGCCCGGTGCCCGTCCCTCGGGGCAGGCGGAACCCCTTTGTCCGCCCGGCCCCCGCCCGCGGCGGACGCGGCCCCGGCAGCGGCT
>VZTD01002507.1:9535-27589 GCA_013397725.1 Rhagologus leucostigma | reverse complement strand
AGGGGAGTTGTGTGGGGCTGGAGGTGGGAATGGAGAAGTTCTTTGTTCCCCATGTGTGACACTCAGAGATTAAACTCTTCCCCTCCTAGACCTGAGCCATTTTCCTCCCTGACATAAGAAACACTGTCCAAAGCCATCTCTGTTCCATCTCTCCAGGTAATGTCCCAGCTCCTGCCCTTTTCTTGAATCTCCCACTGCTGGACAGGATGGGGAACAGGTTTTGTTTCTGTGCCTCATTTCCCATCAGTCTCCTGTCATCCAAATCATCTTCTGCAAGGACGGGGTGCAGGTGCACAGCCTCAAAGCCCAGCAGGGGAAGGGGAGCTACTACATGCATTTGACCATGACAAATGGGAGCACAGGGACATTCACATGTGGGTACCAGCACAAAACAGCAACCGAGTGAGGAACTCTGCCCTCAGTGCTCCCAGAAACCTGAGTGTCACAGGTGAATTGGCATTGTGGCATTGGGGAACACACAGGAAACAATTCCAGATACCCCCAGACCTGAGGTGAGGGAGGAGACCCTGCCCTGCCCCATGGCATGTCCCCAGGCAGTTGGGGTGCTGGGGGTCAGGGTGCACTTCAGTACAGCCTTGGGCACCAGGGACACTTCTCCCAGTCCCAGCAGAGCATCCTGCTCCTCTCCTGCCCCAGCATCACGGAAAGGGCAGAGTGGTGGTGCCAGATCTAATGCAGAGCCACGGCTGAGCAGGGCATTCATTTATTGATCCCCACAGGTGATAGAGGCTGGATCAGGGGGTCCCCACAGTGGCTCAGTCTGTGCAGGACCTGGGGCAGCTGCAGACTCTCTCCCNTCTCCATCACGCCTTCTGGGACCTCCCCTCTACCTCTAAAATCCTGTATGAGGGAAACAGGGCAGATTGCCATGAGCTGGCTGGTTCCACATTCATTCAACAACCAAAGACGTGAGCTGGGGGGTCTGCTCAGTGTCTGGGGTGGTTCCTGAACTGGATAGGGAGACTGACAAGCTCTGCATTTCCCTAACAGGCAGTAACTCTTCGACCAAGACAGGACTCCAACCCAGAGGTAAGTGATTCCTTGTGAGCCCCTTCCACCAGTCCTTCCTTCTGGACATGTCTCATTTATGTTGTGATGTTCCCCTCTTTTCAGGGTCAGCCATTCTGGATCCTGTGCTGTGTCCTCACCTTGCTCCTCCTCTCATCCAGCCCCATCATCACCCTCATCCTGGAGAGATGGAGCCCCCAGGCCACTGGGGCTGCCCAGCCTGGACACATCCCCATCCCCAGGGCCCTCTGATGCCCTCCCTGCCCTGGACTCCCTGCTGTCCCTGCACCTCTGCACCAGGAGCAGAGTGTGACCAACACCAGCCCAGCTGCCTTTGGGCTCAGGCCAGTGGGGCCCTGTGCCCAAGGGATGTGCTGCCATTGCCCCTCTCTGCTTTGCTCAGCCCCTGCTCTCTCCTCTGACACAGCCCTGAGGAACTGGCACCCACCCAGGGCTGCTGAACCCCTGCTGAGGCACCTCCTGCTCCCAGGGAGCAGCATCTCCATTGCCAGGTCCATCCCTGCAGCCCAGAGGGACACACAGGGACGCTTTGCTGGCTGCAGCCTCACACAGCCATGTTCTCCAGCTCCTGCACCCCTCCAGCATTTCCCATCACCCAGGCTGATTCCAGCAGCCCAGGGCAGTGCCATGGGCACCCATGGGCTGGTTATGGTGCCCTTGTGCAGCACCTTGGTCAGCAGAGGCTCTGTGGGTGGCAAGTTATAAAGGATTTGTTCAGCAGTCGGATGTTGATGTTGCTCCTCTCTTTTGGTGTGAACCCTCTGAGCAGAGCTGGGAGAGCTGCTTCACTCCCGGCTGTTAGGCCCAAGTGTACTGGGCGGGAGCTGCCATCCCTTGCCCCCAGTGATCCAAGGATGCCCTCCCTGATGGCACTGCTCTGGCAGACATGTTCTGGAGAAGTGCTGAGCTGAGGATGGCTGAGCCCATCTCCCCATACTCAGGGTCAAGGGGTGGCCATGCTTGTCCCTCTGCACACCATACGCACCTGTCCATGGGGCAGGGGGACTGGGCTGAAAACCCCACCCAGCAGAGAGGAGTGGGGTTGTCTGGCTGTGGGACATTTTGGGGGATGCTTTCTCAACTTCAGCAGCCCTCAACATGAACCCCAAGATCAACACTCCCATATTACTGGCTGCTGTTCACACGGGCTTATCAGGAGTTATTCCTGACTGAATGTCACTAGGGTCATCTACAATTCTCCTCAACAGCTATTAATTCAATCTAGCACATTTCAATCAAATCTGTCATTATCTCAAACTCCTCAAGTCCTTCCTTAGGTGTAAAAAGAAACTGTTGTGGTTTAACCCCATCCAGGAACCAAGCCCTACACAGCTGCTCGATCACTCCCCCACCAGCAGGATGGGGGAAGGAATTGGAAGAGCAAAATCTAGGAAACCCATGGGTTGAGATAAAGATAAGAGTTTAACAGGTCCAGGGCCAAACAACTTCCTTCCTAGTTCATTTCTGCTGTCTTGGCATTGGCCAGCCAGTGCCCTGCTGTGAAGTGGCAGGTGGGGTGGAGGGGCAAGGATTTTTGTTCGTAGGCACTAAATTTTGCCAACAACAAAACATTTCTGAAGTTGCCATCCTGTTTATTTCTGATTGCTGGACCCCACCCTGCCCAAGATTGTTCCACATTTGTTTCCTTGTCACACCTGAGGTAACTCTCTTGAGTTTTGTTGGCTGACTTTCATTCACCACCTGAGCAGTTGGTTCTGAAATTACAGCCCCAGTTTCCCTTAAGGGATTTTCTAGGGCACCTCTGTTACCAGTAGCACCTGGGACTGCTGGTACACTGAAGGGTTTCAGTGTAACAAGGGCCCCTCTCCAAAGGTGCATTTTGGTACTTTTCATTCCTGCTGCCCCGTCTGGACTAGGTCCTGTAATTGGCACCAGAGCCATCCCCATCTGCCGCAGGAACCTGACACCTTCTGCCCTTGTGCACCAGCTTGCCAGGGACAGCAGGAATTGGGCAATGTCTGCACATGCTGCTAAAACTGCTGCACATGACTACTGATAGCACATAGGGGCAGCAACATCCTGCCCATCAGGATCCCTTATATTTTGTCACTGATCACATCCCGGTGTATCTGATCCTCACTGCCTATAGGGCTTAATAGACCTTTTTCACCCATTAATAGCTGGACAAGTGCAGCACCACTCTCCCAAGCTCCCAAAATTCATGCCAATGTGCTTTCCCCACTCTTCTGCTGATGGAGCTCTAAAAATTCCCCTCACTCATTTGGGGTATAAGCGTGTGTGATCTGCACCCATGTCCAGCAGATCACTCCATATGTAGGAGGGCTTGTGCTTCTACTCCCTCCCTCTGTGCTAAATCTGGCTCAAACTCACTCTCACCAGGCATTGCCTCCAAGCAAGCTCCCAACTCCCTGGCACAGCACAGCCCAGCCCACCCACAGGACCTTCCAACCACACTCCCCTTCCCTACCCTCAACAGGGGACTTGGGGGGATAAAAAATCTCCCATCCTACCTGAGCTTCTTCCTCTTCTATCCCCAGACAGCACAGCACAAGTCTGGATGCACAATTGCTTTGCTCAACCATTTAATAAGGGCAGCAGGTTCTGCCTGGTGTTTACAGCAATACAGGCAAGGTATGTCCATCCCTGCAACTGATGCTGCCCAAGGCTAACCCCTTGGGTCTTCATTGGGGTTGGAGGAGGAACTGTCTTGATTGTCCACAATGACTTTGATGATTGACTGTGCAGCATCAGACATGATGGCCGTGACCTGCACATTGCCAGCAGAGACCACGATGGGATTCTGGTACTCACTGAGCTTGATTCGACTGAACGTTCTCTTGTCATCAGGGGTGAGGGGTTGACCTCTGTACATCCTGGTGTAGACATTTCTCAGGTTTTCATAATGGCCTTTGCACAGGGAGATCTCCAGGACCAACCTCATGCGGAAAAAGCTGTACATCAAGGGGTTGCAGAAGAGGATGGCCAGTGTGAAGGTGTCCGCCTCGTAGACTAGGACCCCCGTGCAGCCCCAACAACGGAGCCCAGAGTTGGTGAAACGGCTCTGCTCCGTGACACCCGGTGGGATCATGGGGCTGGGTGGGTTGGTGCTGTGGCCACTGTAGAAGTAGGTCCTGGAAAAAGAGAACAGGTGAGGAGGAAAAGAGATGTGGAGATCACTTGGGCTTACAAGGGAGACAGTCCAACCACTGGAAGGTGCTCCAGGAGATGGTCTAACTTGGACCTTCTGCCTGAATCCTAGATGAATTCTGTCTGGCAAGGGCCTTCCACCCACTGTCCCCTCTTCATGGTGTTACCTGGGGTTGTTCAAGGTGACATCCTGGGTTTTGTTAGTGATCTGGATCACCACGCTCCGCTCAAAGCAGTTCCACACAAAATCTGCACCTACATCCATTGTATTCTCCAAAGCTCTGGGCAGGTCTCTGGTGGGAAGAAGATTTTGGAGCAAGAAAAATCCAGCTGCTGTTGAGAAAAACGGCTTTCTGATAATAACTGTGCAAAGTTCTTCTTTGAACTGATAAACCAGCAAAACCGAAAACAGTTTCCTTATGGCTGATGAAGAAACAAATGTGGAACAATCTTGTGCAGGGTGGTGTCCCACAAGCAGAAATAAACAGCATAACAACTTCAGAAATGTTTCATCACTGGCAAAAGTTTTCATAGCTACACAGAAAAATCCTTTCCCCTGCACCCCACCTGCCACCTCACAGTGAGGCACTGCCTGGCTGTCGTGGTTCGACACTGGTTTATACGGCAAGCACCTGTCCATCTAAAAACCTGTCCATCAACCCACTACACTGGCCAAAGCCAAAACAGCAGAAATGGACAACTGGGAAGGAAGTTGTTGGCACTGGACCTGCTAAACTGTCTTTATCTCAACCCTCAGTTTTTCTAGAGGTATGGGACAGGAATGGTGTTGTCCAGAGGGGAACACTTACACCTCAGGCAGAAAACCCCCTTTGAGAGGACAATTCCTGCTGCAGGAATTGGTCCCTCTCCACTGTTTAGAGACTTTTGTTGACTTCAAAGTACAATCCACAGGGATGATCCTTCTGCCTTTGGTGCTCAGTCAGCCCTGGAGCCCCAGGGACACCTGGAGGGAGCCCAGAGGGGGCAGAGAAAGAGCTGCCTGTGGCTGGTTCCTTGTTCCTGAGCTGGGCCGGGCTCCTGGGACACAGGGAGCTCATGGAAAGCAGGCAGAGCTGCAGAGAGACAGATCTGCCCAGGAGCAGCTCCTCTCCCAGCCCAGCAGCCTGGGGCAGTGCCAGCAGGCACCGAGGGACAGGAAAGAAGTGAGACAGGGTAGAGGCAGAGGGCACTGAGAGGGTGCTGAGAGCTCAGTCTGAGAGGAATTCCCACAGCCCTTCACAAGTGAATCTCCAGCTGCTGGGCAATAACTGAAGTGTCCTGGAGGGGTCTCGCAGAGCGGGCACACCCCAGAGCAGATCAGCTCTGACAGGGTGGCCCCCCCCAGGTTGTTTTATGCAGAGAGGAGACCCTGTGGAGCAGAGCTTCCCTGCTGCCACTCAGAGGGACACGGCCCCACGGCTGCCGGGGTGTGCAGAGCAGGGTCCCTGTAACCCACGGATCTGTGCCGGGGCAGGGCCTGTGCTGCCTGCCAGGGTCAGCTCTCAGCCTGCCCAGGGAGCTCCCACAATGCTGTGAGGAGAAGCTGGGGGTGGAAGGAGCAATCCCTGATAGGGCAGGCTCCTTCTGCTGTTGAGAGGATTCTGTGAGGGTCAGGGCTGCTCACAGCAGTACATCCCCTCCAAGGTAATTCCTGGGGGATGTTTCAAGGGGAAGGGCAAGTCAGGGGCTACCTGAACCAAAGGTACTTTATAAAGTTCTGAGATTCAGTTTCCCTCTGCGATGGGGAGGCAGAGAGATGGTAGTGGAGTTGTCATGAAGAAACATGAGAGTCCCGGAAGATCAAGAGGTCAGCAAAGAACTCATAAAAGCCCTTCACTCCCTTCAGCCTACAGACGAACACCTACATCATCCCCAGGGTTTATCTGAGCTGTCCTTTAGGACCTCCAAACACCAAATGGATCACAGACAGTGCCAAGCTGTCAGGAGGGGCCTACAAGGCAGAGCTGAGCACACAGCAGTAGGATGGGGTCTGTGAGCACTGACAGGGAGGAGACGTGGGGACAGAGAAACTGTTCCTGGCAGGGACAGCTCCAGGCAACAGAGACATGGCCAGGGAGGGAGACAGAGCTGCTACCAGGAATGCCGAGGGAGCAGGATTCAGGCATGCCCCTGCAATCCTCTGAAGTGCAGACACCTTCCCTGCACTCCTCTTCACCCAGCACAGCTTCTGTGCCCAGGCCATGGATTCCCAGGCTCTGTAACCCCCTCAGCATCCCGACCTTGGATGAGTTTTAACCCCCCATGAGCCATAGCTCTCTCCCTGTTCTCTGTCCCTCAGGAGGGACACTGAGGCATTTCTATGTGCTTCCCCTCCTGTGCTGCCCTTGTTCTTCCCCTTGGACCCTCTGGGGAGGAGGGGTTCAGCTGCAGCTGAAAAGTTGTGCTAAATCTGACATCTCCCCTGACATCTCCATGTGCTTCCCTCCATGGACAGGTCCATGCCCTGAGGCAGGAAATGTCCAACAGCAGCTCCACCACCCAGTTCCTCCTCCTGGCATTCACAGATGTATGGCAGCTGCAGCTCCTGCACTTCTGCCTCTTGCTGGGCATCTCCCTGGCTGCCCTCCTGGGCAACGGCCTCCTCATCAGCGCCGTAGCCTGCGGCCAGCACCTGCACACGCCCATGTTCTTCTTCCTGCTCAACCTGGCCCTCACCGACCTGGGCTCCATCTGCACCACTGTCCCCAAAGCCATGCACAATTCCCTCTGGGACACCAGGGACATGTCCTACGCAGGATGCGCTGCCCAGATCTTCTTTGTGCTCTTCTGGTTTTGTGCAGAGTTTTCCCTCCTCACCATCACATGCTATGACTGCTCTGTGCCCATCTGCAAACCCCTGCACTACGGGACCCTCCTGGGCAGCAGAGCTTGTGCCCACACGGCAGCAGCTGCCTGGGCCAGTGGCTTTCTCACTGCTCTGCTGCACACAGCCAATATGTTTTCCCTGTCCCTGTGCCAGGGCAATGCCCTGGGCCAGTTCTTCTGTGAAATCCCCCAGATCCTCATGCTCTCCTGCTCCAAATCCTGCCTCAGGCAAGCTGGGCTTCTTGTCCCAAGCTTTGTGCTTGCTCTTGGCTGTTTTGTCTCCTTCAAGCTGTCCTGTGTGCAGATCTTCAGGCCATGCTGAGGATCCCCTCTGGGCAGGGACAGCACAAAGCCTTTTCCATGTGCCTCCCTCACCTGGCTGTGGTCTCCTTGTTTATCAGCACAGCAATGTTTGCCTACCTGAAGCCTCCCTCCATCTCGTCCCCTTACCCAGATCTGGTGGTGACAGTGCTGGACTCAGTGGTGACTTCAGCAGTGAACCCCCTCACATACATCCTGAGGAACCAAGAGCTCAAGGATACCCTGTGGAAACTACTGGAACACACACCATTCAAGCAACAACAAAGTGCCCGTCATCCTCACAGGACTCCCAGGGGAGCTCAGGAAATCCAAGAACCAGCTTTTCTTAACAGAAGTAATTTTTCACTTGTGGCACTTGTATTGGATGGCGGTTCACTTCTTTATTTGTTTGTTTGTTTGTTTATACAATATGCACAATATGTGGAATGGATTTTATATGTATTTATCCATCACACATTGTAAAGACATGTGCAAGTCACAGAAAGACTTCTCGGTTTAAGGTATCCAGAATCCATGTCTAATGGAAAGGGCTGGGCCTGGTGCAAGGGCTGGGTGTGGCCATGTGGGCCTGGCCAGGCCTTGTGGAGAGGTGTTGCCCTCCCAAGCCAGGCCCTGGCAGTTCCCCACAAGAGCTGGTGAACATGAGCCAAGGGCTGGCACACGGCAGGTTCCTGGGGATGGCAACAAACCCACTGGGAGCTGCAGGGAGGCCTGAAAACCCGCTGTTATAAATGACTCCAATCCCAAGTGGAAACGAGTTATAAAAGTTTTATTGAGAACTATTAAAAGTCAGCAAAGCAAAAGGGGACAGCACTGGGAGCGTGGCAAAATGCCAGAGGCTCGCCCACAAAATGGTGGTTATGCCTTTTATACTCCTGAGACTGCATCAGCCTTGTGCATATTTACCTTCGGTTTGACATAGTCTCACCCCCGTCACTCCTTTCGGTGCCGGCGCAGTTCAATCACTGTGGTCGTCGGCGTCCTCACTGGTTGGAATCCCACTCCTGTTATGGTCGCGTCTTAGAAGCTTGGCTAGCAACAGCTCATCCCATGCAAACCCCACAAAACTCACATTACAACACACACATCACACAACCTCATGAAAGCCTACCTCACAACCAGGCTATTGTAACGGCATTAACCATTTTTAACATGTACTATTATCTTAATATTTTCCAAGGCCAACATTATAATATTTAATATCAATTCATATAATATTTAGCGAAAGCCAATTTCCTCTATCTTGTTTCTCACAATTCCCCCCTCTTATTTTTTGACTTTTTTTGGCTTGAGCTGTATGTCGGTTGTGCTTCCTCTAGTGGGTCTCCTATTTCGTTGTTTCTTCTTAGGACCACGATCTTTTGGGGAGGCCCAACAAACTGTTTTGAGTCTGTAGGTATAGTTACCAAATGCATGTTTTGTACCACACTGGTTATCAATTTGATAAAACATGGTATAAGGCAGGGGAGAAATAGGAGTCCCACTAAGGAGCATAATATTATAAATCCTAATCTTTTCCACCAAGCTCCCCCAAATAAGTTATCCCACCAGTCACAGTTTAACATGGATTCCCACTTCTGAACTGGCACATGAGCAATCTTTCTTATTTCTCTTGCTAAGTCGATCACTGCCTCTCCATTATCATCTATTTGCAAGCAACAATCTGATGTATTGAACTTTCCACACACCCCTCCCTCCTTGGCCAGTAGATAGTCCAAGGCCAATCTGTTTTGGTAAATGGCTGCCCTAGTTTGACTTCGTTGTTTTGTTATCAGTTCCAAGGCTGAGGCGGTTTTATTAGTTATTATCTCAACTACAGCCTGCAATCATATTATCCTGTTCAGCATGTATATGGGAGTCCTGTAACCCCAACCGCCGTCTTGAGCCCAGGTGGCAGGTCCATAAGTTTCTAAGATCCTTCCTGGGGCCACTCATCCTCTCCCCAAATTTGAGTACCTCCAATCCGATCTCTTTGAGATCTTTTTAGGTTTTCATACACTGGTACTCCTAATTCATCTCCTTTTTGCAAAGGTAATAGGAAGAAGCGGGGTTGGATTAACCCTGGGGTACAGCTCCCTTTCCATTCTGGGGGTAAATTTGTGTAAGCTCTCCACAAATCCAGAATAGTCCATTTGGGGCCATCTTAGAGATATTTCCTGTATCAGACCAATATGGAGCTATTTTCCATCAGGTCTATCAGTGCTTTGTCCCTCAGTTTGGTTCCACTTCGATAACTCTACAGGACCTAAGCTTACTCCTTTCCATGGCCATTCCTTGGTCATAAATGGTCCTCCGCATACCTAACAGTTAGTGATGTTGAATTCCCAGTTTATTCGTTCCCCTAGGTCGACAAATAAGTTCCATCCCCACTTGGATAACTCTATTTCATCTTTCAGTGTTTCTTGCATCCTTGTGTATATGTCTGGTTTTTGTACCTGGGTGGATAGGGGTGGGCTCACCAGCCTTTTGGTGGTATTCCATATTATTTCTTGTTTTACCAGATCTTGTACTCCACCTCCAGAGTGTACTCCATTCTGAGATATCCCAAAGTCCAACCTTAGTGAAACAAATCCATCCTTCTCCCTGGGGGCATCCTAATCCCCTTCTTATTCCTCCAGATCCTAAATTTTTCGCTACCCAGTAGGTTCATACCCGAGTGCTGCAAGTTTCTAACTTCTTCGAGTCATAACAAACACTGTTTATGTTAGTATGGGCCACCAGATAAGAACCCCGGGTATTTCTATAATATAGATTTTGATAACACTTCCAGCAGGAGTCTGCTTGAGTCTCTGAACAAAGAAGGAGTAGAATAAGCACCAGAGGTCCAGTAGGACTCCTAATCCCACAGTCACAGCCTATGGGGTTGCCACCCATAGCTGGCTCCTTATGTGGCGAGTAGAGATATCCACCTGGTCTTGCCCTCTGGCCTTGTAGACTCACATCCACATCATGCAGAGTTCCTGCCAGCATCGGAAATACGGATTTTGACTCTTTTTGATGTTCTCTTCCCATTTGGTTTCGGTTAATTCTTGAATTTTGGCAGCAATAGTTCAAACCCACAACATAAAGTTACAATCACAGATCTGGGAGTCAACACTGTTTACAGTGAGATCGTCTCCTGGAAGAATTACATTACCAATATTGGCCACACTTTTTGCATTTACACTTAACCGAATTAGAATGTGTCACATTGGGATGTTTCAGACAGGGTATGTAGCTAGGAAGAACCCCATGGATTTCAAAGGGCCAAGCCGGGCTTTCTTCTTTTTGTATCTCACATGCAAAGGCAAAATTCTGTTGTCCTCTGAGGTTCCAAATTGATATAACCCAGACACCCCCATTTGTGGAGGGATCAAACTATCCCAGGGGAGATTTTGGAGCTTATACAGTTTTTTTTGTCCTTTGGGTATCCCACACCACCAATACAGTCTGCAAGGAACTTCCCTATTTTCCTCAGTGGGAGGGCGGTCTACTTGCCACATTGGAGGTTAGTCTCCCGCTTTAGGGTCATCCTCAACTGTCCCAGCGATGATGTTACGGTCCACTGGCAGGGTTCGTCTACAGGTCCTTTAACTCTGTTGGCGTGGGTTCACCCTCACTCGGCAGTTCTGACAGCTGTCTCGGTTGTTATCAGTACCTGAAAGGGACCTTCCCATTGTAGTATTAATGGTTGTTCATTCCAGCATTTAAAAAGGGTGTATGGATTAGGGACTATGAGATAGCGATCAATAGTCCTCTTACTTACTTATCTTAAATCTTGTACCAATCTATAAGTACCATCTGATTTCTTAATTGGTAGAACAGGTGTGTTATGTGGGGACATACACGGCTCGAAGGTTCCATTTTTGATCAGAGAGTCAATAACGGGTTGTAATCCCTTATGTCCTTCCGAGGAAATAGGGTATTGGCAAACTCGGATTGGGCGACTTTCATCAGTTATTTTAATTGTAATGGGCATCATGTCCAATTTACCCTGATTCTCTGGTCCTGCCCAAACAACTGGGTTTATCCATTTTTCATCATCCTCTTTTAATTTGAACAGTTTAACTACCATTTCCCCTTCTTTTGGCAGTACCCCAATTCCTAACTGTACTTGCAAATCCCTCCCAAGGAGATTGCATCCCTCCCCTGGTACTAATAACATATCTCTCATTCCTGTTTTATGGCTTCCCTCAAAGGTTACTCGATTAATAACAGGCACTCAAGAGCCTCCCCCTTTCGCCCTCACTACTTGTAAAGATTCCCAGCTCTCCTCACATCCTTTCGGGATCTTACATACACATGTTCTCTCGGCTCCTGTGTCAACCAAAACCTCAAATTCTTCTCCTTGGGGATCTAATGTTAGGGTTATCAAGGGCTCACGATGGTATTTTGTCCCCAAGAGATAGAGCCCCTGACACTCCTAATCTTCTGTTTCCCCTTTCTATACTTCCTTAAAAACCTCCAGATCTTTACTCCTTTGAGGACAATCCTTCCTTAGATGTCCCTTTCCTTTACAATAAAAACATATGGGATCTTGATTTTGGTGTTTTGTTCTCGCTCCACCCTGTTTGTTACCGTTCTTGAGCGTCTTTTGTTGCCACCCCCTATTCTGTCGAGGGGTTCCACTTCTCGTAGGTTGATTCTCTTCTCTCACAGCCACTACCATAACTTTGGCTTTTGTCTTTATTTTCTCCTCCTCCCTTCCAACGTAGACTTTTTGAGCCTCTCTCAATAATTCATTTAATCCTCATTCCTGCCAATCCTCAAGCTTCTGTAACTTCCTCCAAATATCTGGCCAGGAATGCGTGACGAAGTTGACTCTTAATAGTGCCTGGCTGGCCACTGTCTCCGGGTCTATGCCAGAGTATTGCCTTATATTCTTCCTGAGTCTTTCTAACCATTCCGTGGGGGTTTCCTCTTTCCCTTGCTGTTCCCCAAAAGCCTTACTAACGTTCTGATTTCGTGGGCAGCCTCTTTTATTCCCCTAATTATCAATGCCCTATAGTCCTCCATATTTCGTCTTCCTTCTTCGTTGTTGTGATTCCAGGGAGGACGTTGGATGGGCATTTTATCTTCCCCATTTTGTTGCCTGTTTTGGTGCTCCCTATCCCAGATTCTCATACCTGCTACCCTTATCATTTGCTTTTCCTCTTGGGTGAACAATATGCCTAGAATGGACTGCATTTCGACTCAAGTATAAGTGTTTGGTCCTAAAAACTGATCCACCTGTTCAGACAAACCAATAGGGTCATCCAGTAATCCTTTCAAATCTTTTTTGAAAGCTCACACTTTGGAAGAGTTGAGATGGACATTTAGGAACCCTACCCCTCCTTGCGCTCCTCCCATCGGTACTTCTCTAAGGGGATACACCTCGGTCTGGTGATTCTCATCTCTGGAATTCCTCTCACACCTTGATATTGCTCTACTCCTGGTATTCTGGCTAGGTGTGTCTAAGGGTATCACCCCCTCTGGGGGCACTGGTGCTTCCGGAGGTACCGGTGCACCTGGGGCAATTGGGGGTGTTGGGGCTTCTGGAGGTACTGGTGCACCTGGAGCTATGAGATATGGTGGGGGTAAATGGTCAAAGGGTCCCATTCCTTTTTCTTGGATACTTTAAAGGTTTTGGCCTCTGACGGAAAAATCTCTCCTTTCCAACAGGCAGCATAGTCACTTTCGTCCTGACTAAAGGGTTCTTTGGCATTCACATATATTTGTAGGGCTTGGCAAATCCACCCTTCAGATGATCCATACGTAGGCCAATAGATGTGGTCAGGTCGTATTTCCTCTTTAGTCCACTCTATCATACAGTACTGTATCATTTTCACCTTATCTTTCTCCCTTGTATCAGGGTTATAGTTCCATCAAGATAGTATCAGTCCTAAGGGGCTGTCTGGGGGTATATGCATAGGTACCTTTTTGCTCTTCTTCTTGGGCTTTTCTCTACTACTCCCCTGTCCCATGTTACAATCCTGGGATTATCCCCTGCTTCCTCTTCTTTCTCTGCCCTCTCATTCAACAGTCAAATCTGGCAGGTGCCCAGGGCATCGCTGCTGTGCCTGTGTTGCTGCACTGGACAGGCTGGAACTCCAGTGGGAACAGGAAGTGAAGGGACTGTGATGTGTGAATGAGCCTGTGATGGAGCAGAGATCCACCTGTGTAAGATGTTTCTGTGGTGTTTGGACGGTCGGGACGGATGGAGACGAGAGATCTCTGAAGTCAGGTTTTAGAGCATGAGGTTTATTATGAAGGGCGTGGGTACAGGGGGCCTGCTTAGAGCTGCCAGCCGCAGCTCAGAGCAGGCCAGAAAAGTAAAGGAGTGCAAGAGAGAGAGAGAGCTGAAGAAGAAGGGTGGAGGATGTGCAAAAGGTTAAGAAGGTGAAGGAGGTTAAGAAGGGTAAGAAGGATAAGAAGGGTCCCTAGAAGTCCTTTACAATACAATAAATCATCTTCTGTGTTGAAATATTCTAATCTTCATCAACCAACCTAGTACAAGATACAAATCCTATAGCATTTACATACAGCGTATAAGAATCATTGCATTACCATACTGTGTTACATTTTAAACTCTAAAACTACTCTTTGGACCCCTTCTGCCAAGCTAGCAGGGTCTGCTCTGACCCTTGAACCTGCTTTCAAGCAGAGGGTATTGTTCAATCAAGAGGGGATTACCTTCAGTGGCCATACCATTGTTTTCCAGTTGTTCAGTAACCAAGGCCTGGTATCTCAAAGTATGCTTTCATTTCTATCTGGTTCATAGTTTCCATATACTCAGCATCTTTTGCCAGGCAATCATACTTATAAGTCTTTCCTGTTTCATCTTCCCCAACACACCTGCAGCCCGGGAAAGAGCCCACACCAGAGGAGGAGGATGCCTGACGGAGGATGTGACCCCATGAGAAGCCTGAGCAGGTTTGCTGGCAGAACTTGTGACCTCATGGGGGACCCACACTGCGGCAGTTGGTGAAGAACTGCAGCCCATGGGAAGGACCCACTTTGGAGAAGCTCAAGGAGAACTGTGTCCCATGGGTGGAACCCCAGGCTGGAGCAGGGGAAGCAGAGATTCCCTGCAGCCTGTGGAGCAGCCCATTGTGAGGCAGCTGGGCCCTGCAGCGTATGAGGACTAGGATGTGACTTACACTAATGTTGGAAATGATGTAATTTTCTAATTAATTTTAATTGTAATTTATCATAACCAGTATATCAATTATAAGCAGTATGCTAGTCTTAAATCACTCTTAGCCAGCACATAGCTCACACACACTCTAATTGTTGGCTTGATTGGGGAAATCACTGAAACTTTAAGTTTTGTTAAACTAACCCTGATATGCTTCAATGAACAAGGCCTGGGAGAGGGTGATGTATTGTTGAAACTTGATAAGAGAAGCACAGAATTTAGGGTCTACAAGGACATTTTTCAGAAACCAGATTAACGATAAGCCAACAAAGAGTCAGTATATGCATGTGTTGGAAACTCCCTAACAGAGGAAAAAGATACAAAAAAGGCTAAAAATAATGGACTAATTAGCATGAAGAGCAAGAGATCAATAGCAAATAGATGATAGAATACTAATTAATGAAAGAGAATTATGTAATTTAGAACCAATGGGTAATTATTTTTTGTCTTGGGGATGGTTTTTTATCCCATATCCATTTTTGGTTTTGTTTTTGTTTTGTGTCCGGGGTGGTCTCTGTCATCACCAACCCCCCCCGCCACCCCCCGGCTCCGGGAGTATTGCGATGGGTGAGAGCCAGCACAGGATTTCCTGTGAGAGTTGGGGGCGAGGGACGGTTGCTTCCTTCTGGTGGGGTGTTTCGTCTCCACGGCCACGCGACACGATCCCTCTGACAGGAGATATTGTTGCCGTGTGGTTTTGCCCGGTTTTTTTTCTTTTCCTTCGGCACTGTGACTGGAGCTTACTGGCTTGCTTTTCTGCTTTTCTGCTGCTTGGGAGCCAAGAGCCAGTTCGTGCCACGCCGGGACCCGGCACCCAGGAGCACCCCGTGCCCCGCCGGGGCCGTCCCCTCTGCGCAGCCCGAGCCCGGGACCAGCCAGGGCCGGTGAGCTACCCAGTGGAGCAATGCCCCGCCCAGCCCCGCGGTTCTCTGCCGCTGCTTCAGGGCTTCTTGATACTTTTTAACTCGACATCCGGCTACCGCGCAGCTTCTGGCACGGACTCGAAGTCTCTGCTACACTTGTTTGTCACCCCGGGTCTGCTTGCCTCTGCCATTCCAGCTTGCTGCTTTTGAGGTTCCTGCTACAGCCCATTTCACCATTCAGAGGGGCATTGAGACCAAATGCCCCTGTGGATTTGTAAAGAAAGCCCCACAGAAATTGGTTAGAAGTGTGATGATACAATTGGTTATTTTCTATTAACTAGAATTGTGTAACTATAGAAGTGAATATCAAGAGATCGTGGGTCTCAGTTCCCACCTGGTCGGAGCATTGTCTAAGTGGTTGACAGAGGGCACCCCATGGATCTGAAGTGCCACTTGCCTACAGATCAGTCAGACTCAGCCATGAGCACACAAATCGCCGTGTTCTGGGGGAGTTTGCCCAGATATTTCTGCTCTTATTAAACCCTGTGATGAGCATTAATGCCAGCGAATGTAAATATTTTGTGAGTGTGTGTTAATGTGAGGGTGCTATAAATATTAATGGAGTCTCTCTGTATGAAAATTCACTTGGGGATGCCCATAGTATAAAAATTCATTTCCTGTAATAGTGCTGAATGCAATTGCATGTTCACTGTGAATTTTTAAGTATTTGGTGTATACTCAATGTTTGTTTTTAACTACTGTAAATTGTCAAAGCTGGAATTATTTGCACAGAGCTCTCTCTGGTGTCACACAGCGAATTGTTCCTCTGTTAGTAATGGCAAGGACTGGAATTGTATTTGTGTGCACAGAGCCCAATCCAGTGTTGGCTTTAGTCATTGTAGGATTTTGTTACCAGGAGTTTAAGTTTTTCTTCTCCAGCCTTGGATGAGGATTTGGTAACACTAATGGGGACTCTAGCAGGAACCCCATGTTGCAGTCAGGCTGGGAACAAGGGCAGGGGTTCAGTGCAGTGTTAAATCCTTCCAAAAAGGACCAGGGGTGGAGATTGTCATGGATCTGCCTTTTGGATCTGCCAAATAGCTGTCAGCCAGGATTTGACTTGTGTGTTACAGGAATTGGTGTAACAGGAACCACTCAACCTAATGCAGGAGAAGCCTCCCAAGAAGCAGTTGCAGAGCATCACTGACCCAACCTGAGCTGCTTTGGTGCCCAGTAACTGCACCCACACAGCAGCTCTACTGTCCCGAGGGACCACCAGAACAGATGGAGCCCAAAATAATGGACTAAGGGAATTGAACAGATATTTTGTGGTCATTTTGCAAGGGTGGTCTGTAGACCAAAGGAATGGCAACTGTGTATTCTAGCCAAGGGTGGGAAGGGGGCTGGAGGAAAATGAAGTTGTATTGAATAGTATGGGACCTGGACATGATGTAAATGGAATGGAATAAAGGGTGGAATGTGCTGGTCTTGTCTGGAGAACAGTTAATTTTCTTCCCAGTGGCTGGTACCGGACTATATTTCGGATTTGTGCTGAGCGCAGAGTTGATTATATCATAGAATCACAGAATCATGGAATGTTAAGGGTTGGAATGGACCTTAAAGATCATCTTATCCCAAACCCCCTGTCATGGGCAGGGACACCTTCCACTAAACCAGGTTGCTCAAGGCTTTATCCAGTCTGGATACACTGCCAGTGTTGGGGCATCCAAAACCTCCCCAGGCAACCTGGTTTTGTATCTCACAACACTCAAAGGAAAGAATTTCTTCCTAATCTCTCACCTAAATTTCCCATCTTCCCATTTACACCCAGTACCCCTTGTCCTGTTAATGCCTAAGATTTTTAGCTTTTTATATTTTTCATATATTTATGGCTGTAGATTCTAGTACTTTTCCTGTCTTTCTTCCCTACATTTAGGAACAATAAGCTAACCTTATAAACACATTCCTAAATATTGTTTAGTCTTATTCCAAGAAGAGAACCTACTACAAGGATGTTCTTTTTTCCAACCAGAATTTGGACCAGACGTAACAAAACCAGGGAAAAAGAAACCTCTGGACTGCTTCCAGTGGGGCAGGACCCCAGGAATTATTACCTAATGTGGTGGTTTGAACCTGAACTTGATGGACAGTCATTTAGACCAATAGCACTTCTTGAAATTTACATATATAAATCCCGTGGAGACATGGGAACTTTCTCTTGCTTCCGGTCCTGGGACAGGTAACAGGGCTGCCCACTTGCCTTGGCAGGGCCCAGGCCACGCACTGCGGTTCTGTGCAGGGCAGCATGGCCCCCCTTTTCCCCGGTGCAGCAAAACACACTGAAACTTTACACCAGAGACCAACTCTGGCCGCTGCCCAGCAGAGATCATGTGACCGACCAGCTGCAATGCCCAGACTCGGATAAGAGCAACCCCTTCAGTGCTGTAAGTTCCTCAGAAGAAATGAATCCTGCAAACATCAATCCTCTCCCAGGTCAGAGGAAAGGGAAAGGCAAAGGCACATGAATAGACATCATGATAGTGACATCAAAGTCAGTGAAGAACAGAGAACTGAAACCCAGAGAGAGAGAGAGGGGATAGAGGAGATGCTTTTAAAACCTGAAAGCTGAAAATCTTTTGTAAAGCTATGTTGATAGTCTATGATACATCAGAGAACTCTTTAAAAATTTCATGAAAGTATGGGGGGCGA
>VZTD01002478.1:0-15071 GCA_013397725.1 Rhagologus leucostigma | reverse complement strand
GGGGGGACAACAAAGAACCCGAAATCATGCCTGACAAAAAGGGGAGAAGAAAGGGTGCAAACCAGTGGGACTTTGATGGGTACGTGACAGTTAACCAATAGGGCAAAGAGGTAGGAGGGACACATTAACATAAGCCAATAGGGAATGAAACTGGGGAGAACTTTCCAGAAAACATGAATATTAAAATGAGATGCAACAGGGGGAGGAGATTTCCCCTCAGGGATGCAAGTTGAGGAGTTTGGTGGGCTCTGGGACCCTGCCTTCAATGACCTCATCAGGGTCCGCCTCAGAGCTGCTGTCGGTGGCGGGAAAATCGACCCATTGCATCCTGTTGTTAACTTTCATTTCAAATGTAGGCTGGGCCACCACCACATCCCCCTATTGTTCTACCCCTTGTGTTGTACCCCATTGGTTGTTTCCCTTTTCCCCTCCCCTACCCCTCCTAGTATAAGAACCCTGAACCCCTCCATTTTCTTGTTCTTTCGTCCCTGGACCCTCCTGACAATAAATTACCTGGAACCCATACGAAGGACCCCTCTCTCCTCTTTGCCTCCGGGCGACGCCGGCTCTTATCTTTGAGACCCTGGGACACGCTCCCTCTGCTAGGAGCCAACGCTCAGTTTCAACATCAGCAACCTAGTCAAGACGTCTTAGATGTCTGCAGGAAGGACGCTGTGTCCCCGCTGATTGAGGGCATGCCCTGGACAGCATCAAAAACCCACATCATAATAATAATGAAGAGTAATTAATTAGTATGATAATAAAAGAGAGGAATTAAAACCCAAGAAGTCAAATTAATGCCCAATACAATTGCTCACTATCTGCCAACTGAGGCCTAGAGCGTCCTTAGGCAGCAAACAGGGCTCCCAGTTTCTGTACTGAGTATGGCGTTCTGTGGTATGGAATATCTCTTTGGCCAGTTTGGATCACCTCTACTGGCCATGCTCTCCCCTGGCTTCTTGTGCAGCCACTCACTGGCAGCATGGGAGGCAGATTATTTGATTACTTTATTATCTCATAATGAAACATAACCACTTATAAGTTTATTAGACACTGACAATGTTACGAATTACCTTGTCCCAAGACTGTTTCAAAATTAGAATTCCCTATTGCAGAAATAGCGGTCTTGGCTTAAATTTCTAGGAAGTACAAGAAAAATGTGCTTAAAAGATCTGTGCTTGTATTTCCAGACAAATTTTGTACTGCTGGTGACTCAAACAAATACAGAGATAACAAAGCAACAGGTGAAGGTAACTGGTCAAAGTAATTTATCTCAAAAGACAAATAGCAAATGCTGCATTGCTTGTTCTATTTCAGTGAGAATTTGTCTTGAAAATCACCTTCTTCTTACCTTGCTCAGGTTGCTGGTGCAGCTGGAAACTCAAATGAAAAATTAGCTAACAAACAGGCCCTGAGACACATTTGTTCAAAACCTGCTTCATCTTCAATGGACACCTGAGGAGAAACTAGTTAAAAGCTTGACAGATTCAACACATGGCAAAGCATCTTTTGTTGGCAGTGCTTTAAATTGCTATGAGGGAAGGTGCATCAGTGAATCAGAGGTCAGCAGAGGGAAAGAAAAAGCCACTGTTACTTCCATGTTAGAAAAAAGCGTTATACACAGAATCTCAAAAATTCAGAAACCCACCAAATTTTACAAATTAATTTTAAAAATTCTTAAGTAAATGTTATATATCTATCTGTGGAAACATATATATTCTAAGAGTGATTTTATGTGTAGCAGTAGTTTCACATGAGATAAAAGGACAGATTATCCAGCTCCTACTCTCCAACCTTTAGAAGAGTCAAATTTAGATTCTGTAGATGCAGGAGAATAAATAAGTTTGTGTTTAAATTACAGTTTGATAAACTGATGAACAGGATTCTAGTATATACCCAGATGTGATAGTGAAGGTCTGTATTTAATGACCCAAAGAAGCCTTTTAAGTCCTCTTTCTTAAATCCCACTGACATACATCAATGCAAAAAATGTCCAAAACTATTCAAATGCAAGTTTATCACATTTAATGAAGCATGGATTAGACTCCAAACGGAAAAAGGATCACGTCTGAAATGTATCTGAAAGTATAACAGAAAACAAAATATATCAAATTAAAAAGGATTGCCTGAATGATTCTATACTATATTACACTACAGTGGTTATTACTATAATGGTAATAACCACTTAGCAGCTTTGGGATAGCTTTTCTACCATTTAGAAATGGCTTGGGCTGAAGATGTGTTTAAATACTTGGCCAATACATAATAAAAACTACGATTATGAAAAGGTCTGTGAGTATGAGGCACTTAATTTCTTTTCCAGTTCCCAGTCTTTCCTCTGTAACTCCCTTCAGAAAGGGAGGAGAGAGATTATAGACACAAAATTCTCTGTAGATTAAATAATTAGATGTACAGTATCAGGTCAATTGAATTCTAGAATGTATAAAAAACATTCTTCTACAGATGTTCTGAATTCTGCCTTTTCTCCTGGAGGATACTGTCACATCACCCACCCTGCAAGACCCAATGAGTGTGTGTATCAAAGCAAACGAACACCTCTCCACCTCCTTCTCCTGGATAGAAATAGGCCTCTGTAGACAAAAATATGTACAGGAAAACTTATCTAAAGAAAAAAAAAGCATTCGTATTTTGTTCATTTGGATCAAAGAGGTTCTGTGGTATGGAATGCCCTATGAGAAAGAGAAAGAAGAAAGAAGAAATGAGAAAGAACCAACCAGCTGAGTTTGGATCACCTCCATTCTGTTATTCTAATAAGAAATACAGATTGTTTTGTGTGCAGAACCCACCTTTACATTCTGGTTTTAAAAAGTTCTTTTTATGGTTAAGTATGCTCAGTGATTTCATTATTAGTCAGTTTCATTTCTTTGTATGTGTAAAGGAGAAGTCCATATCACTTGGCAAAAAGGCAAGCAAATGTAAGGGAATTATTTATCTCTTCTGACTAATCAGCTAATGAATTTGCTGGGGGAGAAGCGGAGGCAACATGACATGACATTTTATTTTCATTACAATCTAACTAAAATTATTGCTTGTCTCACAACTGCAATGAGTCAAAAAACTTGCTTGCATTTCTTTGTACTCACAAATTATACCCATTTATGCCTGACAACAAGTTGGCACACATTTTGTTCCAAAGAGTAAAAAAGCTCCAAAGTATGTTTTAAAGCTCTTTTCAAGTTTGACTTACTATCTTTTTGAGTTCTACTCCCTGCTTGACAAAGCTTTCCAACTTACCTGAATGCTGATGTACAAGAATGCAATTATTTGACCAGGTAGGAAAGCTGCAGGAAAGGCCTGTGGTGTTCTACAGCCACAGGACAGGTATGAATATATGTGCAGTTACACAATAGGTATGCCTTCATGCTAGACAGGGCAACTGATGGACAGCAACCACACTGCCAGCTGAGTGCCTTGGTACTGTACCCTCAGTCAACCTTCTTCGAGCCTGTATTTCTCTCCAAAAGATACAGGCCTAGCTGCAGTGCAATAACCTGATAGTGTTCTCCTCAGAAATAGTTGGGAGCCAGAGAGATACTGTGGAGATGTGCTGGGAATGTGTTCCGGTCAATCTGTGTGTCAGAGAGTTAGGAGGTGAGGCGTGAGGAGTGAGTGTCACCATCACAGCATGGGAACTTTATAGGCTTTTCTTTTGGAAAGAGAAAAGATGAATGATTACAAGCACCTTTCCTTTCTGGAGGCAAGTCTGAACAACAAAGCCTGTTGTCATGTGCCTAGTTCCATTCTCACACTACAGAGGAGACTACAATTAATATTTGCAGTGAGGCTACGAAGACTGTGCTTGCAAAAGGCAGCCTACCTCTAGAAAGCATGACAGAAGTGGTATGAGGAAAGATTTCCTCTATTACAGGTTCCACTATTAACACAGAGCTCATTTAACTCGTTTATAAAAATATTACACTAAATTCTCCTGTAGCAAGTGGGCAATGATTATTTTAAGGCAAAAGCAGGTTTTGTGAAGGCAGTACAGGTAAAAAATATATATCTGCCTCTTCTCAATAATAATAATGCAATTCACATGCTCTGACATATGCATTCTTAATAAAAATAACATTAGCAGTCATAGGAATGATCCAGTTTTAATAAACTTTGCAATATTTACATTTTCAAATAAAACCAACAGCAGGTGTGTTCAACAAAAATAGGACACATCTTTTTTCCTACGTAAACTTTTAACTGTGTTGTCATGTTGACGACTTACAATATTTCATCTTGAAAATAATCGTCACAATCTTAAATTATATATTATGTTATGTTATGTTATGTTATGTTATGTTATGTTATGTTATGTTATATTATATTATATTTATTATATTAATTCCTCGATGATTTTATGGATGTGCTGCATAATGATTCACCATAATCTTTTATTCATTTACTGTGACCAAAATTTCTTGCAAGCATAAAGCAAATATTTTACTTCTACAGCACCTAACCTAAGGATCTCAAAAAGTTAAAAACTGTCAGCTAATTAATTCTAACAACATTGCCATAATTTGACAAAGGTTATAACAGTTTCACCTCAGCCATGAGCAAAATGCCTTATCCTCTGATGTGAAATACAATAGCTGACTGAAAGGTCTCAATAGAATAATATTTTGGGTCTTTTTCTACCCTGTGATCAGCAGTTTCTATCAGCCAGCTGTAGACTGTTTGGGATCTTACAAAGTCAGATATTAAATTACTTCAGAGAAGACATATTTATCTAGAAGGAGTTAGGAAACGTGGTTCTCTGCAGAAGGCACAGTCTTAAAAAGGCAAAAATTTGGATTTGATCTAGACTATACATGTTTGGCCAGATGTTCTTTTCATGTTAGCAAAATGAATTAGCCATAGAGTTTGTTACTATTACATTCTGGGACCCCTTAGTACAATTATGACACTAATAATATGACTGTTACACCATGAACTTGCAAATGCTAGCTTAAATTGCTAGCACATGGCAACATCTGTGTGTTTATAAAAGACATGATAAATCACATGCTTCTGGCAAGCACTTCAGAAAAACAGGTTCACTAAGCACACGTTTGGCACAGCTAACTATAGAATCAACTACATTTGCAAAATACAGGAGTGCAACAGATGACATTCTTGAAACATCCTGATCTGCATTGAGTAAAACCCCAAACGTCTCAAGAAGTATGGTCCAAAAGCCATCCCATTTCTGTAAAAAAAGCAAAAACAGTCTGCCAAACTGTTCCCAGTATATCAAAAGCATGACATTTCCTATAAATGTAGAATCACTGTTTATAACACTCAGTCATCCTGCAGACACTATACAGCACCACTGTATCCAAAAAACAGACACTGGCCATTTTAAAGGCTATCCCAAAGGCCTCAAATCTAGTTTACAACTACTGTCAATTTTGTTCCATGCCTAGATTGGGCACAAACTTCCTGAAGCATCTAATCTTTTCTCACAAAGAGGAAAAAAAAGGTACATATTACACATTTTGTACAAACTGAAACCTCTGGCTAAACTATGGGGTATGCTTTCTGCAGGGCATAGTAAGCTTTCTGAGAGGCAAAGCACACAGGAAAAAACGTGTATGACACCTTTGCTCATGCTGAGTTTTGATCCACTCTAATATAAAACAGCCTCTCAATGGTGTTGATGGACCACATGATACATAAAGCCACATAGACCCCTCCTTTCATTCTGTCTTCAGACTCTTCCTTTTCTTGACTCTCTGATTTGGAAGTTTTGGAGAAACTGCATAGAATAGATGGTACACAATTGTATAGCTTACCACGTTTAATTTATATATTTTACTTACTATAGCTTTTCACATTTTGAGAATTGTATGCCATTTAGACCTCATACTATTTAGGAATGCCAGACTATGACTCCTTAGAAAGACAGCTGAGAGGTCACTAAAGCTTAATCAGCTCCACAACCACAGCACAGTTCATTTCCTTAAAGAACGCTCCCCTCTCCTCTTTCAGGTCCAAGAGCCACACAACATCAAGATCAGAAGAATGACCTCTCTAGTTCACAGTTCTGACTCAGCTCCTGGGACAATTTTCTACGGCTCTGTCAGTGTGCGAGCCACGTACTAAGATCCTGAAAAACAGTGTACAGGATGATCATGAATCATCATGGCAGAACTAAGCAAAAGACAAAGAGTGTAATGCGGATGTGAGCAGAAGAAAGATGGAATGGGGAAAAAAATAAGTGTACAAGTGTATAGGTGAAAAGGGTTTTACTGCATCCCTCTCCTTTCTCCTAAACCATTTTTTGGGCAACTTTTTTCTGTTTTTCTGCTACTTTATACCTCGTAAAACACTTCAATGCAAATCTTGACATTTAAAAAAACCCCAAAAAAACCCAGAAAATCTGCAAAAGGACCAGCTCTGCCTTTTTTTAGAAGGAAACAAAAGTACTTTCTCCCTCTACCCTCCAAAGAGGAAGGAAAGCATAGAAGTGAAGAATTTTCTTGAATCTTTTTATTTTTTTCTAACATGCTGAAAATGTGTCTCCTGCTTTCATCTTCCTTGTCTCTACTCCTTTTTAATGTTCGCTTTATTCTAATGATAAAATGGTGCATATCATTAGCAGTCCTTAATGCACTTAGTATTGTTTTGATTTTTTTTTCTTCCAGAGCTGTAGTGGGTACCTACAGCTGTTTACAAAGTATTTCAAACAACCTGAAACAAGTGGCCTGAATGATTGAAGATTATTGCTAAGGGCACAGAGAGCCTTTCAGCTCCATAAGATAAATTAAAATGCAACATAAGATGATAGTGATGAAAGCCACATGAAATCATGTCCTAAAGTTTTATATGAACACAATGTAGTCTGCTCAGTGCTCTATTCCATATCAAGAAACCCACCACATGTGGTACTGGTTATCAGGAGTTGGCAGTCTCCAAAGAATGGTTGCAGAACCAGTGCTCTATGAAATTAATTGCTCTTTTAGCCCTGGAAGAGGTGTTTTAGCTCAGAATTTACACACTGCATAAAGATGTGTTAGGTACAGTAAGCCTTTAAGCAGAATGGTAAGGATGTGGACCAATTCCATGACCACTTAACTCTTCTCTGCTGCTCAGAGCTCTCCATGAAGTTTAACTGTAGAAATATTCATAGTACCAGATGGTCTGGAATTTAACTACACAGAGGATGGAGTGAGAGGGAAAGGAATAATCTTTACCTTCACCAAAATAATCAGACTGTATAACCCAGTTCAGTCAGAGTAGCTTTTTTTTGTTTTGCCCTTTTTTTTTTTAAAACTGTGCTTCCTTCTTTTTTCACAAGAGACTCTGCCAGAAAGCAGCCCTGATAGCTGGTTCCAGGAAAACAAAGCTGCCAAGACAAATGGAAAAAATGGACCTGCCCTTGGACTGACATAGTAAAAGGGAAGATACAAGTACAACTTGAGTGTGCACAACCCATCTGACCACAGTCCGCTCACAATTATCCTCTCTGACAACAGTGAGGAAGAGAGTGCACAGAAATTATCTCAGTCCCTAGCCAGTTATTGCTGCCAGCCCTCATACTGTTGTTCTGATGTATGAGAGCCTCTACAGCTGATGTCCCCAAACCAAGGATATCGGTCTCTGAAGAATACTGTAAGAAAATGAGCGCTCCATGTAACCATACTTTTCACATACCTTCCACCTGGTTCTGGGTATATGTCTTGCTTTCACCAGAGACCCTTTAATTAGCTGAAAAACAGAAAATCAAGTATTAAAGGCTGCCTGGAATGCCTCATATCAACCAGTGTAAAGATTAAAAATCTCTTAATATTTTAGACAACTTTGATCCTAATTTCTTGTTTAATGTGGTTCTGGCACATTAAGTTCAAAATTAAGTTCAGAAAAGCAACAACATTGAAAGGGCAAAGCCACGTAACATGTACTTGGACACAAAGCAGGAATGAGGATCACACCCTAAGGATCAGAATAACTACACTCAATAATCGAAACTACACAGTAATTAAAAAAGAAAAAAAGGGTGTTTTATTGTCGACCATTATGGTGCATCACCTGCTATTGCTCTCACATTTTTCATTCAGCAAATACTCCCTGCAGATATGCAATACTTGACCTCCAATACCTAGGTAAAAGTCAGATTCTTATGGAAACTTCAGAAGTAAACTCCAGTCATTCGGTGATTAGTCATATTGCATGTAAATGCTTACAAAGTTTAGAGTACAAAAGGCAATAATATTTAAAACTATTACAGTAAATTAAATTCTTCTTTTCTTCTAGTGCTCTTAAAAACAGTTTTAACCATATTTTAGGTTTACAAAAATAAACAGTGACAATTCGTTCTTCAAAGGACTTAAGTAAAGAAAGCAATCATTAAATCCACCCAAAGCACAGACACTCAGAGAAATGCTCTGGGAACCTTTGAATGCTCCCTGAAATGCTAAACATAGCAGGTTCCTCAGACATGTTTTTCTGGGCTCTGGTTCAAGTAGTGAAGGATTTTGCATAGCTTTTAGCTGTTCCTGTGCATTGTGTACCCTCTAGTGGCAAAAACTCCCCAACAAACCACCTATATTTTTCAATATTCAAACACTTTCTCGGCTTTACTGTCAATGCAAGACAGACCTTTTATTAAATGTACTTTTCCCTATTTTCTCAGGAATTTCAGCTTTTATTTTATGACACACAACAGCTGAACTTATTTATACAAATTTTAAATGGATTGTCACAATGCAACAATGACTGCAGAGTGTAGAAATTTTCATGGTAATTCTGTTGTAATCAAGGTCACTCACGACATCCCTACATTAACAAGATACTTACTTACCCATAATCAATAAATGCCTCTCTTAAACACCCGGAATCTAAGCTCTATCCAACTGCTACATATACACCGCAATGTCCCCTAGTTTAGCACAATTTTAATGTAGTTTGCACAGTACTGAATATGATTTTGTCTGGATTTTCTGGTATGACTAGAACACAAAGTAATGATAACCAGGAAGTTCAGAAATTAGAGAAATGGAGAAAAAAAAAAAATCTAAATTCACCAGCCAAGGACTAATCCTAACCATAAAAACAGGGAAACAAACAAACAATGAGTATACCTTAAAAAAATAATTCTAAGCAAATTCAAGGTTCTGGATGAGATGATGGCCATGAAAGCAAAATTCAAATTAATGACCCTAAACACATGAAAGTGTTCAGAGCAAATACATCCTTACTCTAAGCCCCTGAGACTAGTAGATATCTTACAGAAGGCTAAGGGATACCTACACTGGATATACACAGAAAAGGAGCAGCTGGTCTGCAGAGTGCCTTTGTCAGACAGATGCTCTCTGAGAATTCTTGTAACTTCTATAAACCATCACACCAAAACATAGAGAAGCTAATATCCAATTAACTTCTACTAAACACTGTAAGTAGCCATGTTATGCTGTTCATTTATACTAACAGGACATAAAGGCCTAGTTTTAGAAGTCTATGTACTAAAAATGAGTTGACAAAGAGATGCATGCTTGGCACATCTCCAGTGAAAAAAGATTTGCTGACTTTGACAAAACAAGGGTCATTTTTTTATGCTATTACCAGTTTTTCAGACAATCTCTACCATGAACTACATGCAGCTGTATTTCATTCAGCAGCAAGCAGCACTTGAATTGTTTCCAAAAATAGAATTAATTATATTCTTTGTTTTGAATAAATCTGTTTTCGCATAATAATTGATTAAAACACTGTCTTTATAGTAATTAAAAAGGATAATTGTCACTGTTGAGGCAGGAGCTACACAAAAATACCCCAGGCTTAGTTTCTAGTAAAAGGGTATTTATTTAAAACTCCCGAGACATTTTATAGAGTTTGCTGTGTTTATCATTCATGTTACCCATCCACTGGTTGCTTAACTACTACAATAGATTCATTGGCTATCATTTAGCTACAATGCACTAATCTTAGTTACTGGTAACATAGGCATCCTAAGCATTCTAAGCATTTAGAACTACACCAGCTGCAGCTTTGCTGTTTCGGTTTCTTGCTTCTCTTGACACTAAGTTTCTCATGGGTACAAACAAATTGTGCTAATATCAATGTCAAAGCCAGACAGGCTTGCTGACCTGCTGTCAATTCCCACAGATAATCATTAAAACTAATGTATTCTGACTCAAGCACTTATATAGGATCTACAGAAAGAGGCCTAATCCTGGGCTTGTGTAAGTAACATTTTCTTCTTGAAAGTCCTTACTAATCTACGGATAGATCACTGTTAAACAGATATGCTATACTGAATAGTGTTAAATAAAAATGAGCAGGATTTTGGTAACAAGGATAGAATTAATCGGCCTTGTAGCACATGGTTCAAAAAATGCTTTAGCAAACACTGCATGTATTAACACTATCAAAGCTATTGTGTCAACATTATAGTGTAATGACTTTATGTACCTGAAAATTACAAGTTTTAATTGTACATATTATGTTATAAAGATAAGCTGCAGTATCTCCTTTCTTATGTGTGATACAGCATTACTAAACTTGTACATATGAGAAAAATTTAGTATATGAGCTCTTAGGCTCATGAGCAAAATTTCTATCCTTCATACCTAGTTTTCTAGTTCCAATGTCTATTATCCGTCTGAAGTGCCTTCCTTGCCATAAAATAAACATAATTTAATTATTTATTTAATAAAAATAGGTATAAGTAAAATAAGTAAAAATTTAGTGATTAATGCTTACAGCATTGTTTTGTTGTAGTTTTCTTTGGGTTTTTTTTAACCAAACACCTCACCTTTTGAACTTCTTCCACAGTATTCTTGTAATCAATGCAAATACCTGATTAAATATCTTCATGCTTCATGCTTTTTTAAATCTAACTGGAGATTATGTGAATATTCATAGGGTATACTAACTTGATTTTATCCTGATAATTTTTCTCTCCATCTTTTGGCTCTCCATTTTAATGATAAGGAAGAGCTCTCCCTGGCAAATACTGTGTCAGATTTCAATTAAACAAATCACCTAAACTGACATTTCAAAAACAAAACAAATTTGGTATTTGCAAAGAAAGAGCAAATCACACTCAAAATCACATGCTGCACAGGTTCTGTACATATTTGAGATAGTGACTTTAAAATTCAGATGGCAAATTTAGAACTAATGTATGTACCCAGAGCAAATGCATATCATATGTATGTGTATATAAACAGACAAAATCCACACACATTGCTTTGCTGTCTTTCAGCCTGTTTTGCTTACTTTGCAGGATGAGAAAAAAATCTGATTTTCTGTATTGTGCATACACATCTGTTCCTGGTGTCACTACCTTACACATACACAAATATACACTCTCTAGCTTCAGTATTGCAAACCATGTATTTTGTTATAAAATTGAACTAACACGTACAATGAAAATTTTGTTTGCTTGTTTAAACACAAAATCCTTTTTTCTTGGATAATATTTTTGTTTGCTTTAAGCTCTTCAGAAATCTGAGTGATCCACTGGTTTGTACTCTCTCCTGTCTCATGAGAACCCTCTAGTCACCAAGGTTCTCAGACCAATTATTCATGTTTGTAACATCTTCCCTAACTTGTCAGCACTCAGACAAAATCATATGATTAACTGGGTATTTTTCCCCCACTGATTCATATACACTAAGTGTTGCTGTGATTCCTTTGACAAAAATAGGTACTAACATTAAAATCTTCCATTGATTCCAAACAACACTTCAAATACATATTGAAACATGCATAGCATAGCACTATCATACACTATGTGCCCTATTGATGGATCACACTACCGTTCTACATCAGCTAGTTCAGGCACTAGCAGTCTAACTGAAACCTTGCTCATAACCAGGCAATTTAATCTAGCTCTCAGGTGGGCTTTACTGCTACAATTAAGAGTTTACTAAAGAGTCAACTATTTTAAAAGCTCAGGAATACCTAGCAGGCAGTATAGGTACACTCTGCACCTGGACAAAAACAAACTAAAGAAATAGGTAAAATAAACATAGTATTTCTGTGAAAACATTGAAATTCCTTAAAGACAACATCAATTTTTCTTCAGATATTTAGTCAAAACAACTGAAATAGCTTAAATCAAAACACAGAGCGCCCTGCCTTCTCACTTGCTATATTTCATACAAGAAAAGAGTATCTCAGTATCCTTTTATTTAAAAAAAAAAAATAGAAAAAGCATTTGTATATTTTTAACTTATATTTCTGACTTTTCAATGCAGTTTCAACTCAGGGAAGTAGCCAGTACAGATTTAATTATATGGAAAAGATGCTTTAACTGCAATGCAAATTCAATACCAAAAATCCAAAGCAAGCAGCCTTGCCTGAAATGTGCACTAATCAATTCTTTGCAGTGATTAGAAAAGAGCTGTGCTTTAATACCTAGATTACTAAAACCAGAGTTGATAAAGCCTTATATTCCTGTGAGTAAAGTTTTACTGAAAAACTGATCATCTATAACACACTTTGTTAAACTCTTTTTTCTTCTTCCCTAAATGACGCAACCACTAGAGCCCCTTAAATTCCTAATTCTAAACATATTAATCTGTCATCTTCTGAAAACTCTGACAATTTTAATTCAAAGTAGAATATTAAGGGTCAGCTGACACCCTATGAAAACCTTGAAAGAACACATTTTAGACACAATGGTTTTGTATTACATCTTTCTTCCGAATTTCTTCAGCCTTCTTCCTCTTACTACGTAAGGTGTAATTAAGGCAGGCTGTGGTCCGTACAGTTGAAAGCATAGGGAAGTCATGATCAGACATACCAGAAACCATATGACCCAAATCACTTTTTACAATGATACTACACTCAAAAAGTTTGTGTTAACATCCATAGACTGCACCGATCTTATAAAATGGCCTCTAAGTCCTAAAGATAATGTTCTAACCTCCATTTAGATTACCTTTGATTTTTTTTAAAACAATTTATTTTTTAAGAAGCAGTGGGTACACTCCAACAAACGTTAAGGAGACTTGTAGAGGAACCTCACAACAATGCTTGAGAAGTGTCCCTGGGGAAAGTCATCAGCAGTAACTGGTCTCGTGTTCTCTGCATATGGGATCCTGGCATTCTCTACTGCTGGAATGATTTTTAAGCTAACCAACAGAAGAAGCACAAGCACACTGAACCTCAGTGATGTAATTTCTAGCTGCGCAGCTCCTTGCAAGATGCTAACCACTGGCAGAAGGTTAAGCTGTCATAAATAGCAGTAAATTGCACCAAGGGTCAATTAGTAAAAAATCAGTAAGATTAGCAATTTGTTCTGTAATGAAATGTATAAATGTAATTTAGCACAATTATATGAGAGGATGCTAAAATACGCTCTATAAGATAAACTGTTTCAGTAATGCTTTTTTAAATGCTCTCTAAAATATCAACAGATTCATCAGCTTTGACAAAGAGCATTGCATTCGCAAAGATATAACAAGTCAGTAATAAAGGCATCAGAATTATGAACTGAGATGTTTGCATGTCTGAAATTTTACAATCACACTTACTTTATAATATTTTGCTTTTGTTGATTTTCTGTATTTATTCTTGTATAAACTGTATATAATCACTAACAATTCCATGTAGAAGGAAGCACAGAATAAGTTTGTCATTTTATAGAACAAAATACAACTTTTCTTATGAAAGTAACTTCACATTTTCAGCAGGAGAAAACACTTGAAACATGACATTTGTTTCAATTTGGCTAATATCTTATTATTGTTTACCCCAAAAGCACAAGTTATAGCTGATTTTGTGGTATTTAACTTACCTCTTGCAGAAGAACTGACAGTATACAAATACTAGCTGATTACACACATCAGAACCACTGCTCTTGATAGCACTGCCACCTACTGTTCATTTTAATTTTGTTTCTTGCTCAATAGTTTTAAACCACCGACTTTGTACAGCTAATTTCACCTTGTCTATAAGAAAGATATATAATCAACATTGATTTTTTAAACCATTTTAAACACCACTCATTGTTTCAGGTTCTGTTGGCAGCTGACGCATAATTGTCTTCTTCTCATGCTTTCTTAAACACACAGAATAATCACACTAAAGAAGCAAGACTTTCTGCCTGCTTTTTGGAAGTGTTTGTTTAGGATTCTGTATGTGTTTCTTAAGATGTCTTCACATAATAAAAATTAAAGAGTAAATAATCTAATTACAAATTTATTAAAATCATGTTGTTTATTTTTAAGTCAACAAACCTAGCACAGAAATCCAGGAGATTTTAAATAAGTTCTATTCTTTAGCAAGTAGACCTAGTAAATTGTTGTTGGATTTTATGACTTGAGTTAGGCCTTCAGCTTTACATTATCAATAGAATTCTGTGAATTTAATCAGAGGGGGCTGTTAAACAATGAAAGACAGATTATTATATGTTTCCTTTGTAACTCTCTCTGGAACTAGCCTAGGTTTCTGTATCGACAAAAGTGCAGACAAATTAAAGAATAATTTTATTTCTGAAATTCAAACTTGGCACATGTATCTACTTTAGTTTATATACATATATACAGAGAGAGAGAGAGATGAGATGTATATTTGTAGAGGAGTTTCTAAATTTATTTAATTATATGTTTATCTATTTAAGCATCCTAAATCTAGTACTAAATTTCAGGAGTAGTAAGTAAGCCATGCTATCATGATGGTTGCCTTATACTGCTGCTCAGATTATTGTGTTGGAAGAAAAATGTTCCTTTCCAGTGCCTGGTCTTGAAGGCTGAATTCCAGGAAAAAAGTTCATCGCTAAATTGTTAAAATGAAGAGAGCGGACTGTGGGATAAAAAGCACTGACAAACTTTTGGGGCAGAGTTGAAGATTCAAATTGAGGACTTGTTTCTGCTCTGCACTGGATTTCCATAGCAAGGTTTTCATAGTGGCAAGGCTACAGGGGTGGTTTCTATAAGAAAGTAGTCTGTAAGTATATTTTCTGTAAGAAACTATCCAACAGAGCTGGTGCCAGCTAGCTCCAAGGTAGACTCACCACTGGCCAAGGCTGAGCCCATCAGTGACAGTAGTAGTGCCTCTGGGATAACTGATTTAAGAAGGTGAAAAAGTTACTGCACTGAAGGTTTACTTGTAAGGGGCACTAC
>VZTD01002456.1:0-30630 GCA_013397725.1 Rhagologus leucostigma | reverse complement strand
ACAAGGTGACCCACTTAGTGGGTTAAAGAAAGGCTGTGGACGTTGTCTATCCAAGCTTCAGNTGTGGACGTTGTCTATCCAAGCTTCAGGTAAGCCTTTGACACCATTTCCCACAACATTCTCCTGGAGAAACTGGCCTCCCATGTCTTGGATGGGTGTATTCTTTGCTGTGTGAAAAGCTGTCTGTATGACCAGGCCCAGAGAGTAGTGGCAAATGGAATAACATCCAGCTGGTGGGAGGTCACAAGTGGTGTTCCCCGGGGCTCAGTGTTGGGACCAGTCCTCTTTAATATTTTTATCAAAGCTCTGGATGAGGAGATCAAGTGCACCCTCAGTCAGTTTGCATACTCTCATCAAGCTGAGTGGGAATATCAATCTACTGTGTGGGAATATTGATCTACGGGAAGGCTCTGCAGAGGGATTTGGACAGACTGGATTGATGGGCTGAGGCCAACAGTATGAGGTTCAACAAGGCCGAGTCCCGGGTCCTGCCCTTGGGTCACGGCAACCCCAGGCAGCGCTACAGGCTGGGGGCAGAGCGGCTGGAAAGCTGCCGGTGGGAAAGGACCTGGGGGTGCTGATTGACAGTGGCTGAACATGAGCCAGGGTGGGCCCAGGTGGCCAAGGAGGCCAATGGCATCCTGGGCTGTAGCAGCAACAGTGTGGCCAGCAGGACCAGAGAAGGGATCATCCTTCTGTACTCGGCACTGGTGAGGCCTCACCTCAAATCCTGTGTTCAGTTTTGGGTCCCTCACTATAAGAAGGACATCGAGGTTCTGGAGCAAGTACAGGGAAGGGCAATGGAGCTGGTGAAGGGAAGCTGGTGGATGGAGCTGGTGGATGGGAAAAGCTGTGAGCAGTGGCTGAGGGAGCTGGATCATTTGGGGAGAAGAGGAAGCTCATGGGTGACCTTATCACCCTCTACAACTGCCTGAAAAGAGGGTGTAGCCAAGTGGGGATCGGTCTGTTCTTCCAGGTAACAAGTGACAGGACATGGAGGAAATGGCCTCAAGTTGTGCTAGGAAAGGTTTAGATTGGGTATTAGGAAAAATTTATTCACTGAAAGGATTGTCGAGCACTTGAATGGGCCGCCCAGAGAAGTGATAGAGTCATCATCTCTGAGGTATTTAAAAGGCATGTAGATGTGGCACTCAGGGACATGGCTTTTTCATGGACTTGGCAGTGCTACGTTAACCGTTCGACTCAATGATCTTAGATGATTCTATGTTTCAATGATTCTATGAAAATACTAAACAATGTGAAAAAAATGCCTTTTTTCCCCGTGTTCTTGTCTCTTGAGTGACTTCAGAACCTTGCACTACTTCAATAGTTTCACTATACACACATAAGGATCTTGCCATATACAGAACATCATTTACATCTGTGCCATGGTTTAACCCCAGCAGGCAACTCAGCCCCAAACAGCCACTTGCTCACTCCGCACTGGTGGGCTGGGAGACAGAATTAGAAGAGTAAAAGAGAGAAAACTCTTGGGTGAGATAAAGACAGGTTAACAGAGAAAGCAAAAGCTGCGCGTGGAAGCAAAGCAAAACAAGGAATTCATTCATCCCTTCCCATGGGCAGGCAGGTGTTCAGCCATCCCCAGGAGAGCAGGGCTCTATTGTGCTTAGTAGTGACTTGGGAAGACAAATGCCACCACTCTGAATGTCCCCACCTGCCTTCTTTCCCCAGTTTTTGTTGCTGAGCATGATGCCATATGGTATGGAAAATTCTTTGGGTCAGTTGGAGACAACTGTCTTGGCTGTGTCCCCTCCTGACTTCTTGTGTACTCCCAGCTTTTATCACTGGCAGTGTGGGGAGCTAAAAGAGCCTTGACTCTGTCCTAGCTCTGCTCAGCAGTAACGAAAACACCCCTGTGTTACCAACACCACTTCCAGCACAAATCCAAAACACAGCCCCATACCAGCTACTGTGACAAAAATTAACTCTATCCCAACCAAAACCAGCATAAAAGGTGGAATCTCACACTTCTTTATAAAAAATATCCTTGGTTTTGTGGGGTTGGGTTAGAATCTTTATCTCATTTGACTTTCACGGCCATATAACAATTTCAAGTATTTAAACTCCTTCTGTAATCAAATGCAGCCAGAACATTCCCTATTATGAATATAAACATAGAGATGTCTAATGCTAAAAAAAAACAGAATAAAATTTGCTGCAAGTGTTTCCATATAGTAAACAAGTTTCTTTTACTTTTATTTGACAAATCACCGCATTGGTAATACTCACAAACGCAGGTCTGGAATACAGTTCTCAAATATGTCATCTGCTGCTAAGAATTTGATTAATTGGCACCCCATTTATTCAATTACTACATCAATAGTTTGGCATTTTTAAAAGGTAATCTTTTTTGTCCATTAGTAATTATTGTTTAATCCATATTGTGCAATATTCCTAATGTTTGGCTTCATTAATTTAATAAAGGACAGCTAAGTATTTCTTTTCTAAATACTATGTAGTTTGGTTCACAAAACATGTGATTGACCACGATTTTGAACAGTCTCATGGATGACTTCATAAGCAGGGTAAGAAAGGTCAGTTTGAATACCTGGGTTATTTCGAACATTTCAATGCTTTTATCATGTTTTTATAATTCAATACAGTGGCAGCATAACGGAAAGAAAAGGAAAACAAAATAAGAGCAGTCACTGGACAGTAGCTCAGCAAACAGAAGGTTTTATTCCCAACTCTGTGACTGAGATGCTGTATGCTCTTGGGTTGGCATTCTCCTGTTTCTTTTTATTTTGTCTATTTGGAGTGGAGTTTCTCCTCCAAATACTGGAGTTGAGTACTGGAGGTGCTAATTAGGATAGGCAGCAAAATGGGGTCCTGATCTCTGTTGTGGCCTCTAGGTGTTGCTATAATACAAATAATTAATCAAAAGACATATTTCAGTGTCCACCGAGGGTGTTGCCAATTTTTCCCAGAACCATGCTTAGTTTCATACAGTTAAACTCCTCTCTCTCCCTCCTCTCTACAGCATAACTGAAATTTTATCTTTGTATATTGAGCAAATGAACCTGAATGTGAAAAGTAAAAGTAGGAAGGCTGTAGAAAGAGATTTGACTCACCTCTAGTCACAGTTCCTTTGTTTTGGGTGTCTTTGTGACAGTCTCTTGTCCAAGGATGGTCTTTACTAGAGGAACCTGCTATTATATTCCTGAGTCAGCTCAACCTTCCACTGCCAGAGTCAACCACTGGGCATCACATCCCTTAGCAAGGCCTCTGCTGCTGATGTGGTTTAGGAGCATAAGCACACGAGGCACACATAAAGGACACAAGTGCAGGTGACTTAGATCAGGACATAGACCCGTTCTCATGTCTAAGGACACAAGGCCCTAAAATAACTACAAATTGAGATACTTCTGAGTTTAGTAAGGATAAACTCTCTTCTAGGGTGAAAATTCAGATCCTGGTGTGGCTTGATCTCAAGGTCTGCATATTTTGCTCAACAGGGGGCTAATATGCAAAACTCATTGTCATTATTAACAATCTTAAGATTTGTAGTTTAAATTTTAAAAATATGGCATAGAAAAAAAAAACAAAACAGAAAATAATTTGGAAGAGTTAGTGCAACCTTTTGTTTTGTCACATTTCCAAGGAAGGAGCTGCCAGTCCTGCAGCCCACCACAGCACATCGTTTGATGTAACCCCCAGCCGAGCAGCTCCTGCAGAACAGCCCTCGCGGAGGTGTGCCGGAGCCATCGGTACTCATGGCGATGCCCGAAATAGTGGCAGATGCCCCTGAAAACTGCATTTGCTGGAAATGCATTTGTAGCCAAACAGTTTTGTCCGGCAGGGGATAAGCAATCCCTCCTGCAAAGCAACGGCACTGTAAGGAAAGGAGCTGGATGCACATTTGAAGAAAATGATGCAGGTGCCTGCTGGAGTGATGCCTTAGCAGGATTTGCTGGAGCGATGCCTTAGCAGGATTTACTGACGCGAACGGGCTGAAGACGGGATGGGAGCTCTGTCTTCTTTCTGGCCAGACATAGGTGCTATGAGCCCTGTAGCCATCCACTCCCTTCCCTGTGGCCTCATAAGCTCTGGGTTAATTATAATCTCTTCTTGTCATGGAGGAGAAATACAGTGAGGGGTGAATAGTCTCTCTGCTCTGGTCTGTATGTAGTTCAGCCTCTGGGACAACCATGGTCCAGCTCTCAGTATCTAATTGAGATTGCATAACCAGATACTGCAGGCATGTATTTATATAAAAGCTATTTTAATCAAAAGACTAGCCATTAAATTGCCAGTGTTCTTAAGCATGCTTCACCAATTTTTCCACTTTTAAGACTCAAGTAGACAATTTTTTTAATGTTTTATAAATGATAAAAAATTCACATCAGATTTTAACAGAATTAAGCATACTTATTCAACACACATGGGGCCTCTGAAAAAAATGTTATTCAATTTAATAATTTTAATTTACATTGTATATGTACATGAGCATTTCTTTCAACCCACAGGTTAACACCACAAAAAAAAAAAAAAGAAAAAGAAATAAAAAAGAAAAAAAGTACTGTGGTTAGCTGAGTGAAGAAACTCTTGAGACACTGTTGTCTGAAATAAAAGCAAGGCACTCTCCCTTAACACCTGATATATTCCTGAATTCTGCCTAGACAAAGGCATGTTCACACTGAGAGAGCTCTAAGAATAGTAGTAGATTTATTCTGCATTAACTCTTTTTTTTACGACTGTGACAGGTCACCGGTTGTACTCTAGGATGAATCAGTGTATTGAAGTTGACATGAAGGACAATTCCACAGATGATGGGATTTGGGAGAGTATCACAGCTAAGACTATCTATGGAAGACTGGAGGACACAGACTACGTGAAATCTCACACGGGGCTCTCAACCTGCTTCCTCCCACTCACATTCCACTTAATAAATAAACCTTGCTCAACAAAAAAGCAATTTTACTGTACTATGCTGATTTGCCTGAAAATCCTTGGTAAGGGCCCACTCGCAAAAAGCTCCTGCAAGCCCTTGTCTGGCTGGTGCTCAGCACCCGGCAGGATTTGTCCCTAGGTAAAAGTAATTTCTCAAGGGTCCTTGTGTCTTACACAAGGAGACAAAAGCAAACATACTTTTTTTGGATTTTATGTCTGTATGTTTTTGTATGCGCACATGTGTGTGAGTGTGTATATATATATATATATGTATATATATATATTTAGTATATACAAAAGCAAATTCAGTCAAAATATATTTGTCTTGCTGGTCAGGCTTGTTACAGCAACCTACAAGAAACATTAGCTTCTCTGATATTTAATTATGCTATTATGTTTGCACATAAGCTTAAAAGTCAATACAAAAAGCAATACTTTTCCAAATATTATCTGCAGGTAAACCAGAAATATTAACTATAGTGATTAGAAGTCTGTTTCCCTATTGACACTACTATAAATCTTGATATAAGAATAATTTTTTCATAAAAGCACATCCAAACATAGTAAGTGATAAAATACCAGATTACTATTTGAAAACCATACAGTGACTCGATATCTGGGTTATCCTTTGCAGCAATTAGGCAATTCATTTGGCATCTGTTTGATTGTATAATTTAATTTCCATATAAACAGCATAGTTTAAAAAAAGACAAAAGCTAGAATGTTTAAAGCTAACAAAAGATACAGTGACATCAGGTTGACATTCAAAAATTTCTTTAGCAAAATGACCAACAAAATTTTGACTTAATACAGTGCATATAAAGTTTTTTAGAACTGAACTTTTTAAATATTATTTGAATTTAGCAAAACATGAGCAAGATTTTAATATCAAAGTGCTAAACAGTACTGCCTTAGAAGTCACTGCAAATAAACTGTAAAATAACTCTGCTTGTGATTTGACAGATATTTTATGTACAAATGGTTAATAAAAAGACACGCGCACACACACGCACACAAATATAGGTATATACATATATATACATACACATTATATATATGTATATAGTTTTCCAACTGGTGTATCTGAGTCAGTGTGAACACCCCATTTAGTTATCATGTGTAACAGGGCTCCCATGAGCTGGCAGTCATTGCAATAAATACAGGCAAAGCCATTACAATATACCATGCATACAAACATTTATACAAATAAAGACACTATGCAACAAATTATCTCATATTAATATGGCATCAACAGTATAAACATACAAAAAGGAGTACGAACACGGAATGTTTAAACGCAGCCCACTATATCCTTCCTAGCACTTACATTCATACTATTTTACAAGACTTGCTTGTTCTTGAAAACCATCTTCTGTCCGTTTACTAACGAGTCACTTGTGTTAGAAGTCTAGAACTGAACTATCCCTGATACTGACCCTGTATGCTCCAATCACTACTTACTCGGGTTTCCTTAGCTAAGGAACAACTGAGCCACAATTGCTCCCGTGTCTTCCACATACATTTGTCAATAAGTCGCGCTACATGGAATCAAGTTTGGAAAACTCTGTCAGGTAAGTTAGTGCATGTAATTTTCTCACTTGATTTCTTCCATTTGTTTTCCTAGTAAAATAAATTAGTTAATAAACGAGACTTAGTAAGACAGCACTTTAAAAAATTGCACTTGAACATGGGAGCTAACAGCCATTGTCATTTTGCTATATTTGATTCATATGAAATGTTTAATTGAATGTACTTTGCTAAAAAAGTGAATTTTTGTTTAGATTGTGCTGATGTATGTGCCCTTGATGCAGGAAGTATGCTAAAGGTATCCTCACAAAACACATACTACCCTGGCAAACAACTATTTGCTGTTCTTTCAAACACAGCTTCTACAATTTTACTCCTCATAGACCATGAGGTGTTAAACAACAGATTTAAAACAGTCATGTTAACCTTTTACTGCTGCTGGGATAGCATTGTCCAAAAGTGCCATATTAGCCATTTAAAAAACCCAAATCACACAAAAGAAAACAAAGAACACAACCCCAAACCAGTAAGCCAGTAAGTTTCAGGCCTCAGGTTGTAAGGACAAAGCGCCAGAAAAGACCTCATGTTAGACTCGGAGCGGCTTTTCTGTTAAGTGAGGGCAGAAATGTTAGTTGTAAGTCACGATCCATTTGCCTGCTCTGGTGGGCGTTTGCCTCTCAGGAGGTGGTTTGACTCAGAAGGGTAAGGTGTCCAGAAACAGCCTGTCAATGATGGAAGGGGCTGGCACCAAGTCTTCCAGTTTCAGGTAAAAGATGCGCTGCAGTCCCAGTGTGCAGAGAGAACGTAAGTCAGCCAGAACACCCAGTACCTTCGGCTCTGCAGACTCGAGTGGTTGTCCTTTGTTTTGGCAACTGAAAGTTAAGTGATCTTTCAAACTGCTTGTGATCTTGTTGCATAGCTCTTCCACTTTCTTTGGTTCTTTTAATCCATGTCGTTCTGCAAAGCCAGAGGAAAAAAACCACATCAGCATCCCTATCACAAATGGAGAGAATGCGTTTTCTTAGGCATAACCCAGGCCCATACTCTGGAACTCAGAGCAAAAAGTGCTTTGAAATTGTAGATTTCTCAGAACACCTGAGGTTATACAGTGGCAGTTAACCTTTTTGCCATGCAAAATAAGAGAGGGCAAGTGCCTTTTCTCTTTATCTGCTAAAACAGGTGACAGAGATGCTCAGTTACGACTGAAATTCTCGTGCAAGGAATCCAAGCATCCTGCATATCTGACATAATTTTCATGATATGAGACAGAATTAATTGGGTGATTTTCCAGCAAAACTATCACAGGAGGTGTTTTGGAGATTTCCGTGCTTCCCCACCAGTTGTGAATGCTCAATAACTATGGCAACCATTATTTATTCAGTGAATTCAAGTGGCGATCAATATCCTTAGCTAGCTCCATCAGCGCCTGGCCTAGAATTCCACCAGGAATTTGCAGACACTCTTATAAGAAACTAAAGGCACCTTACTACCCTTTGTTATTTTCATCAGCTGCTGCTTCTTAGTTTATTCATCTTTAAAATCTCTAAGATAAAAGAAGCCTGGAAGTTAACTATTTTGCTTTGAGTGAGCAATGCCTGAACAGTTGCTGTTATCCATCACAAAAACCACAGCACTCCTAAAAGGAAGTGGAGCTGGGGTTTGTTCCCCTTCAAATACCTTTTAAAAATACTACAATGATGTTACAGGCATTCACAGTTCTTTAAGCATAAGTAGAATGAATCAAATTTGTGATTCATTAAAAGCAGGGTCTTTACAGGGGAAAGAATTCTGTGTTGTTTGCTATCAAGGCTTAGTGAATGAACTAAAAGAACAAAAAAAAATTCAGAACAAGAATCTCAAACTTGTGATGTGTTCATTTGCCTTTGACCTTGAAATACGCAGGTAAGTAAGAACTGGCTTCACAGCAAAGTGATAATAATTTACATGTGAAATAGAATTCTGCCAGATAAGGTAATCAAAGAAAATGCAGGTTATATTTAGTCAATTAGACATATAAAACAATGACAGCAGTGGATAAGGAGTAATTGTGGCAGTTCTTGTGTTTGATGCTTTTGAAGTCATGTCCTTCCCTGGGCCTCTCTGCCATCCCTGGCAGCCAGCAGCCACATCGTGCCCATTGTCCCCAAGTCTCATTCCTCCATGCCAGGAGGAGCAAGCAATAGACGTGTTCTCTGTCTGTCCCCTAATGAACAGTGAAAAGAGTACAGTTCTCTTTATTTCCAGAAGCGGGAGCAATGCTTGCACCAGGCACAGTGGTGCCTTGCCCAGGCCTGTGTACATAAACTCCTTGCTGCCTCCCCTCACCACCTGTTTTGGCTTAGATGCTCTGTACAAACCAATAAAACAGACAGGATTCAATGAGGGCAGTCAGAAACGTAAAGGTCTGGTTTCCCACTGATATTCACCCATTTTACACTTTTTTTCAACTGTATTTACTTAGGCACAGTTAGGTCCTGAATAATACCGGTTTGGGATCAGAATCAGAGATGTGCAGATGTGGACATCTCTGGCCAGAAGCTGCCTTGATCTATCATTTAAGTACCATCAATCTGCCCTGTTCTTTCAGAGCAACACTTATCCAACCGGTGACATCTGCTTCAGACATCTTTTTCACCTTGCAGGAATTAAAAACCCTAGGTATTCTAAGTGCCTTGTTTACATTAAAACATGAGAAGTCAATGAATATTTAAAGCCTTTCCAGAAAATGGTGTATAGTGTAATTATGTAAGCCTTAACTATACAGGTCACTGAGAGTAAATACTTAGGCAGATTCTGCCATTAAAAATCTTGGCAGATAAATATTTTATACATGTTGGAAAAACTGTAGAGCTTTTTTTTTTTTTTACCACTAGCCTACTGAGAGAATCTGCAGGACATTAAATTGATCTTCCAATGTTTGAAGAGTTCCCGTCTTTTAATCTGTTTTGTTTCCTAGCTGTGTAAGTGAAGATATTTTTATGGATGTAGGGAGCTGGAATACTAGAGTGGATCCAAAACCTGACTACAAATTAGCAGAGCACATTTTCAAATCACTGCCTCAGTAGGTGTGTACCTTGCTGCAGAGCATGAAAAATTATCTCTGGCTCTGGAGCATGCAGCAACTTTGTTAGCATTTCCAGCCAGAACTAAGCAGCTTGTCTCCCACTGACAAGTTCAGAAGGTTTCACGAAAAAATCATGTCTTTGGTGAATAACCATGAAATGTACCAACGCACGTGTGCAAAGATTATCATATTAGTAGCCTTACTTTACATAACAAAATCGTGAAAATTCAGAAGTAAGACATACTCTGTCCTTAAACTCTGGTGCTACAATATTAAAGCAGTCCCTGATAACTCAAATTGTCCTCCTCTGAGTGAATTGCCATACAATGGCCTTCTCTACTTGCAAATCTCCACAAGGGTTAATTCCTCGTGCCTGGAACTGCCTCTGGGGTTTTCAGTCTTAAATTCCTAAGACATCCATAGAAAGTCAAAGCCATCTATGTGGAAGCCCTTCTGCTAGGGAAGGACACTGAATGCACTGGCACTGCCACTGCAGTCTCTGGTGTTAGAGCACAACTACCTTCTGAAGAACATACTCATCTAAGAATAGGCTCCTCTCCTTGGTAGACTTGGGATGTCTTGGGCCTAATTTACTCAAAGATTTAGATTTAAAAGGGTTCAAATAACAGGAAGCACATTTTCTTGCCTTTTTCACGTGCCTCGTCCTGTTTGCAAAAAAAAAAGACCCACAGCCTTCTTACACAACCTAGAGGGAGCAGCACGAGGCCCCTGTGGTAAGTGTGTGCAGTGGCACTGAAGCTGAGGGCCTCTAATCATTCACCATCTTCCACAGGATGTTCTTATCCACATGGGAATGATAAGGCCAAGATTTATCCCAAGAAGTACAGCTGGTCAAAATAGATAGATTTTCTCTAACTGATTGAGGAGATGTGTAAATATTATCATAGTCAGTTTCTTATAATGACAAAGGCATGTGTAAAGTGAATATAGGATTTCTCAGCCTGTAACAAACCAAGACTGTGTTTTAGGATAGCATTGATTTTTTGCAAGAAAAATGGTGATTTATGGCAAAGATGCTGTCAAAATGACTCATCAAAAGCCTTGCCTCTAAAGCTCTGCAAACTTAGCTCATCCTGGTAAATTGAACACAGCATGTTTTTTACACCTCTGTCCTTTTCCCAGGAAGCTGAATGTGTTTTTGTGCTATCATCACACTGATCAGCAAAAACTCAACAGGAAGAAAGCAAAGAAATCCATCACCAGCTGTGCTAGTCCCTCTTCCCCTAACCTCTGACCCAAGGTAGATCATGCCAGGGTCAGGCAGACTGAGCACTACCTTTACAGAAAATGCCTCTCAGAGAGCACAAGTACCTCAGAGACCTGAAGCACCTCAAAGACCATGGGCTCTGCACTCTGTGCCATGGGGAATCACTTTCAGTCTCAACTAATTCTGAGGTGTCCAGAAATGCAACACTGCAGACTTAAAATAGGTCTCTTGATTGTCTCGGTTTCAACGCAGTTATGTGATTTTCTCTTCCCCCTTCACATCCCTCTTCCCCTTCTATAACTCAAATAAGCACAAGGCTCAGTTGCCTACAGCTTTCTCATGCACCCACTGTTACACGGGAACATTGCAACTCGGCAGATCTAAGAGTCTCCTTTCCTGCTGCAATCTGGCCCATATTTGTCCTGCCTAACTCTCAGACACTTCACAAGGGTCCCCAACCTTGGTGCACAGACTTCTCAAACTCCTCCTAACATCAGTGTAAGGACGGGCATTTTTAGAACATTATTAAATTTTAGGTGGATGAATCATCTTCTGGAGGTGCCCTGTATTCTCCATCAGCTGTGCAAGGTACCTAAAGTCAGATGAGCTGAGTGACCACACAGAACACCACAGTTTGCTCCCTCCTTTGAAAAAAACACAATATAACACGGAGACTGCTGGTTGCTGTAGAAGCGAAGAGTTCCTGCCTCAACAAAGAGGTGGGAGTGAAAAAGAAGGAGTGAGTACTTTACTTTGACGCTGACAGTATTTCCCTCAGCTAAGTGGCGGGGGGAAGGCAGACAATGCAATCTGGAGGGTTGTTTTTTTATAACTAGCTCTCCTACGCTCCTCCAGTCTGCCACCTGCTTGTATGTAGACCCAGCACACAAAGCACCCACTCCAGAGGATATCCTGGCAAGAGGACTGAAGGATATCTGCTGCTGAAGAGTAGGTAAGTCTCCCTTCCATGGGGAGGGTGGACAAACTCACGTTCAGAAGGAACTGCAGCGGTCATACTCTTTTTAGCCACACTGGTCTCATTACTATTTCTTGGTATGACTGATGGTGCTAAAAATTGTGTTTGTAAACTGGAGCGGAAAGCCCAACAGCAGGAAGACAAACACAAACTTGTAATTAATTGAAACCTCACAATATTCTTCAGTGGTCTGGTGCCAGTCTAACAAAGCATTAGGAGTGTGAATAAGCCCAATATATACAGTGGTTCTGGGCTGGTCTGTAACACACTTAAAATAAAACATATGCTGAAAGAGCTTGGCTGAATGAGGGCTAGAATGCTCTGTACTCGGCAGCATCCCACTGAGAGTGTCAAGTGGGCAAAACAATAATATTTTGATGTGGATAGAGAAAGGAAGGGGCAGAGAGGAAAAGCTAATCAACGAGGAGAAAGAGAGAGAGAGAAAACACTAGCAGTCCTAGAGCAAGCATTAGAATGTGCCCTTGAGATGATCGGCACTGGAACTTTCTGTCTTTGTATTTTCACAGTGTTAGGAAAAAAACCCTAACAAATTATCATTTGGGAAGTTAAGGAAGCATTTTCAAGCATAGACTGAGTTACTATCTAGTCTACTCTGCAAAGCTTCATCTTCAACGCTATCCAGTCCATTGCAGAGTGATTACGCAGGAACACTTGTGACCCATACTAAACTGATAGAAACCATCCATGTGGAATTAACAACAGAACTTGTTCCAAGATGACCAGCATTTCCTTTCCATGTTGGCACTCTTCTTTAGCTCATTAGATCCTACATACCAACAGAATAAGTGATCCAAAGAAGAACATGACAGACCTAATTTTTTTACTTTCATAGGCATATGAGGTGAGTGTCATGTGTTGTTTCCTACCTACTTTCTTCTGGGTGATGCTTAGAGCAACTCATGTGCTGTGGAGGAAGTTGTGTCCAGCCTTTCTAAACCAACTAAAGGAAGTAAAAAAAGAGAAGAGAGACAGAGAGAGGAAGATCCTACAGGAGCACCTTACAGTAAAATGATGAGTTTTGGCATGACAGAGTTCTAAGTTAACTGTTTGCAAGCTCCCACAGTAAACCAGATGTCACTTCTTTCATTCTGGATGCTCTTTTAAGCTGATGTCTTATCTGAGAGGACCTGAAAATTCATCAGCAATCTGACATAATGCTTTTCCTTCTAGGCAACATACCACAGATTTTCAGGAAACATAAAATAGGTAGAAAAAGCATAAATATATGGACTTTCTAATGGAATATATAATGCAAAATATTGTACATACCTTTAGTTTTACTCAAAGCAAGCAGTGTAGTGAACTAGTGAGTACTGTGATACTCAGTAGGTCTTTTGTTGTTCTCTTCGCAATTACTGAAAAGAACAAATGACCCTACATGCCTATAACCATGCATCCTATGCTGTCATCTGCAGCTGTGTTTGGGATAGGACATGGAGCTTTGTGGCTCCAAACAAGTCAGCAGGGTTAATTGAAGGTCACTGGAACTACTGGAGCTGTTACTGGGGAGACGATTTGACATCCCAAAATGAAGGAACAGCCTTCAGTGTATCTTATGACACTGAGACCAGTGGAATGTGTTTTAGTCTCCAACACTGAATTTTACATTTATTCCCTCTTCCTTCACTGGGAGACAGATGTTAGTTCTCCCTGTCACTCTTGAAGAACACAAAGAGAATATGCAAAAGAGAGTAGTGACTCCTCTTACTCTTCTCCCTCAGCAAAACTGCCAAAGATTAGTATACAAGAGGGTTTCTTTTCTAAGAGCACATCTTTTTTGGCTAAAGACAACACTCATGAAATCAAGAAGAATGAACAGGTCATTATTTGCAGAAGAAATTTTTCTTTACCTGGAAAGACAATTCTTGAATTCGATGCTACCTGAGATGCTATACAGTATTGAAACAAGCTAAGACTACCATAGATCACAGGGTTGTTGTCTTTTCCTTTTTTTTGGTTAAGCCATCAAGTCATGACCAATTTGTGTAATAATCAAGAAAACTTTGCTCAAGGCAGCATTCTCACTTTGCAATGCTTTTACTAAAGGCAAACAACTAGATTCACAAAAGAAAGCTTTCCTGCTCCTTCTTATCTTGAAGCCTAATGACATGGATATCCATCTGGAACATGGGAGCAATATGGTCAGATTCCCTTCCTGGAATCAGACCAGAGATAGGGCCTTGGGTGTCCCTCTGACCACCAGCTTGTCCGCAAATCATCAGACACAACAGCCATTCTGCAGCCAGAATGTTATCTTAAGAGAAAAAACAGTGATACTCAATAGCTGGATATTCTGCGTTCCTGGGAAAGGTTGCTCTCCACTGGTCTGACTCAAAAAAAAGGCTTGAAGCAGGGTTTGCCAAATACCCATTGCCTCCAACAGTCCATTACAGGAGAAAAGGGTGCCTTCCCTGGAGATAAAGAATGGCACCTAAACCACTAATCTAAATCTAAGCTAAGCCTCAAAACAATGCTTAAAAATGTTCAACATTTCAGACTTCTTCAGGTTTCATATTTCCAAATTTTCTCTTTGTTATTTTTTCTCTTGTGGTGGGCTAGCTGAAAACCAGCACATGGCTTGTCATACTCAAACTGCAGGGAGGAGACAAGAAGCCATTTCTTGTGGGATGCCACATCAGAGGCAAGTCTCAAGGTTTTCTTGAATAAAAAATTTCAGTACACTAGCTAGAATCACCTAATTTCCTCTTACATGTTTTATTTTTTATATTGTTCATCATTATACAATGCTACCGTTTTCAGGTGACCAAATTTCTGGCTGAGTCCCTGAGTTAGCTAACTGCCCTTGGACATCTGAAACCTGTGAATATAAGTCACTAGAGCTTTGGTCTAATTTAGATCACATGAAAATACATGCTGTCCTTAAGACCAAATCAGCGGAGATATACCAGCTTCATAAAATAAAAGAATAAGCAGAAAACAGCATTAATTTTAGACACCATCTCACACAGGTGAGAAAATCAAGAGAAGTTTGACAAACAGAGAAAATCTTAAAGCTTCTATGTACAGAAACTGTCTCCTTTTAAAGGCAGCAATTGCTTCCATTTGTTTAGAAACTTTGGGAAGACCAGCAGAATATAGCAAACTCCTGGAAGAGTTAGGATCAAGGAGAGGAAGAAATGTGGGGTGTATCCAATTAAAACCTATTTCTAATTATCCTAGGGTGAACTGAGCCAGCCACTGGACAACTTTGACTCCTTAGGTAAGGGCAAGTAAGCCGTTCTTAACGGAAAAAATTACCATGTTAAAACAGGGCACGGGTTTGTAAGGGGAATAAGTTTTCTTCCTATACATTTGCTTTTGCTACATTCACTTAGCTTGCTGGGAATCCTGTTCATCAGCCTGCACACTCTTGGTCTCCAGGAGGATAACCAAGAACACACTACCTATGGCGATCTAAAAAAGACATATCTTATGTATATAGTAAATAACCTAAATCATTCATATGTGCTATATATATATATGTGAGCATATATGCCTGTATGTAAATACGTAGAGGGACAGCACCTGTCCTTGATTTAGAGCTATCTAAATGCATATACATACATAAATATATTATGTATGTATATAAGTATGCATACACGTACACATATATGTAGGTATTTTAAGTACATATATGTAAGTAGGTGTGAACATGTTCCAGCGGATGTTTATATGCAGGAGAAAAAGATAAATCGGGAATGTTCTTTCTGACTTTAACACAACACTCATTTCAGAAACTTTCTAATACAGAGTAGAGCAGCTCCAATGAGTTATTCTGGTCTTAAATGTTTTATCAAAGAAACCAGAATCTGGACCTTAAAGTACCCTTTCCAACCGCAGAAGAAATGAACAGAAATTAATAAAAAGCCTGAAAATACTTAAGAAACAAAGAGCTACACACATATACTAACCCTTCACCAAAATGCAGGAAGGAAGCCTACCATGCAAACTCTGAAGCCAAAATCTTGGCCCCACAAATGTCAGGAATTGGCCAATTTTAGTTTTTATATCTGTCATCGAGTGTTTTGTCTCAGTGTTGCCATGACATCATCTCATCCCGGGTAAAATGAAGGCTACAGCTGATACTGTTGAGGCCACTGCCTGCAAAGTAGTGGATGCCTGAAACGCAGAAGGAAATCAATATCTATCCCAGTGGAGCTTATAAGCATCCCTGGGAAGATCCAGGGATTCAGCTCAGGGCACACTGAAGCCCTGTCTCACACTGACGACACAGTTGCACTGTTAAACTACTAGTTTTTCAGATATGAGTGTGAGGCTCTCTGTGGAGATGACTTCTGCTCCAAATTCTGCTGTATGGTTGTCAGACACCTTTTCTCTCAACTCCTGCCGCCATCAGCCATGACTCTTCCATTGCAAGATGCCCAAGGTATGCAGTGGCTTTATTGTTTCAGGAATGCAAAAATTACACTTTAAAAGGTTATGTTCCCCCCTTTTGTACTTACTGGACAGATTTTGCAGATTCTGACATTAGTTTTCTGCTGTTCACCCCAGCAGGCAGAAGGGGTCATATGGTCACATGCACACCCAAAAGCTTTTGTACAACTGCGGAATGTGACTTTTTTCTCGTTATTCTCTAATTTTCCTCTCTCAGAAAAGCAGTACATGGAATACCTAGGCTAGCCTGGCTACCAAAAGCAGCCTGCCTGCCCTCATGAAGCACTCTTTCTGGTCTAGCTATCCTGCTAAGAGATGAGCTGTACTAGCTGTACGGGTTCTAGGTCCCAAGCTGCCTTGATATTAGTATTCCTCCATAGAAGACCTAGCTCTCCTAATTTCATTAAGCTTTTCTGGGACTTCAGCAAGTATCTTGAATATTTTCATAGGAGCTACACAATTTGCTTGGAAGCAGTTTGCTTTTTAGAGACTATTCCAAGAAAACAATGAAGCTGCAAAGAAAGAGTTGGATTACACTTTAATAGGGGTGTCTGATAGCCTAATGTTAATCCACAATTTCAGTATGGTCATGCCAGTGCTTAAAAATCATAACCACTTCACCCTGAATATAGCTAAATTAACTGAAATTGCTTGAATCTACAGTAAAGCAAAGCACTAGAGTCTGAAGCTTTCTATTAACAAAGTAACACTTACCTGTAATCATAGTTAGAGCTGATAGACTTGCTAAGGCTGGGATATCAAGGTTAAGGCTCTTTAAGTTTAAGGAAAAGTCTTTAATAGAGTCGAGCCACTCCCCAAATCCACGAAGGCACTGAAGTCTATGAAGCACGAGTCCATTGCAGAATACAAACTTATCCTCAGCAGTATCAGACCTCAAATAAAAGCAATTGAAAAAATTATAAATGCATCTTCTACTTTACAGCAAAATGCATAACCACTATTGAAGCGTCTGTCATTTAAAATCCAAGGCATATTATCCTGAGACATATGTGGGCATTCACGTTTGACAAGATGTTTCTCCCTTGGGGCCAAAGTACAACAAACAAGCTTCTATGATTGCTTACTTGGTAGAGTTATAAGCCTGAGGTTAGCTGTAGCATGTGGTGTAGACTGTCTAATTAGTTAAGATTTTGGTCCTGCCCAAAGGCATAAACAGAGAAGACATTTTGCATTAAATACTGTATGTTTGAACCAAATACTAAGTGAGTGCATTTTGAAATACAAAACTAATAAAAAGATAGGTTCTGCAACTCTCAGCATTTACTTAGCATTTACTTTTCAGATTGTAAAAACTGGTAAGGAAAAAAACAATGAAAAATGCATGCAAAAATGCAACACAATACACACAACAGCATAAACTCTTTTATATGAAAGCCTGTGTGTAGAAGGGACATTACAGCCAAACTCTCCTTCCCCTCCCCATTGCCAATATCACACATGCAAAGGTCATTTTCAACCGAAATAAACAAGGGCATAACTGAAATCACCAGTCTGCAATTTTGCCAGTTCCTGAAAGTGGGTTTTGCAAAGTCTCTTAACTAGTGCTAGACTGACAAATAGCATCTCAGTCTATTAAATGGCTTGGTATTAAGAAGAAAACCAATCTGAACAAGATTTTAAATCTTCTTCATCCCTTTCAAAAACAAATGACAAAGGGAAAAGAAAAAAACTTTCATACTTAAAGTGCTTTTCTATATTTCATACTTATGAGTACGAAGTAGACTTGCTCAAATAGTGCCTGAAGATCAATTTTGATTGCTATGTAGGAAGAAGATGGGCTAGATCAAATAAAAGAAGCAGATTACTGACACCTATGATCTCTTTTTAAATCACCTTCTTGGTTTTTTCCTGCAGTGTAAAACAAATTAAACACCATATCCTTTGTATGCCAACGTTGCTGATTTTTTGTGCCGTTTTTTGGTACAACTGACAATGTTCAAAGATAGCGCCATATTTATTCCTTAAAAATATTCAGATGGATGATTTTTGACATCATCTTAAGAGGAAATGAAATAAATAGTTACCTGATGGAGAGTCTTAGCACAAACAGCTCCAAAAAAGCTGATTCTATGAGTAATGTCTGATCTTCTTTTGGGAGGTCAGTAAATCCTGGGATTTTTTCTGCCCAGCCTCTAGTTATGTCAATGGAGGCAGTCAGAAGATTATAGAACTGTTGTACATGTTCTGCATCTGTGCCTGCAGCAGCCTGATCAGTGGAACAGTACTAAAATGAAAGCCACAGAAAGCAAGGTTATATGCATTTAAGGGCATTCTGTGAAACATACAGCATTATTTGCCTGACAACATTTCCTTCTGTGGCAAAGCTGGTATTATTAACAAAGACATAAAAAGTAGGTTTACATCTCTCTGCTTATTTGGCTACCTATGGGCGTTTTGCTATTCGGACAGATATTGCAAAAATATTTCCATATGTATAAAAGTAATTTCAAATTTATAACTATAATATAATATCACATTTTACAAGTACCTATATGCTATTAGTAAAGAGAAATAGAAACCTAGTGGGTAGGATAATTTGCATCACAGTAGAAGAGGAACATTATTTGGCTTACTACAATGAAATACTTTTCCCATTGATGAATTCGTCTCAGTATGTTGGAAATGCAGATTTCTTCCAAAACCTCACAAAGTGCATTTTATCTGACAGTGATAGAGACACATAGGATAAATCACGTTTTATCGGACACATGCAGCATTGCTTCATTTGAATACAGAATTGCTTCAAAGTAAACCAGCTGCCCCCTATCACCTCTTATCCTTCAAATTGAAGCATTTGAGGTTCAGCAGAACCTATTATCCTGCTTATGTGGCCATAACTCTTCCAGGCAACCATTTGACAGTCTCAGCTTGCTCAGCTTCCCTGTGACCCCCTGACAGCTCACTCCCTACTATCTCCTACTTCGTCACCAGTGGATCTCTGTCACTCCTTTGACACTGCTCTCTCTCTCGGCAGAAAATACAACATGAGCTTTTGTGGCTTAGTCCAATTCTGTGCTTGGAAAGTGCTGCTGGTTTTCTGAGCAGGTACTGAATAATGTGGTATTTATTGTAATAACATCCTCATCATCCAACATCTGCTGGGTTATTTCTGGGAGAGACTTCATACCCACTCTCTCTCACGGATTCAGCCAAAGAAAGGCTGAGGTAGTGTCCATGGCCAAAAGAAGCCTGCATTCCCTTTGGAAACAACTTCCCACATGCAGTTAGGCTTCAGTCCATCAGCCCAAAGGCCACTCTAGGAACTCTCCAAGCCAGAGTGGAAGCAGAAAAAAACTCTGTCCCAGTCAGTAACAGTGGACTGGCAGCCTGGGAGGACCATATTACAACCGTGGGCGGCAGGTATCACCCAAGTTGCTAACTGCAACCCAAAAGTCACCTCTGTGCAGGACAGAGAGGGGGGGCAGCAAGCAGAACTTCTCAGGTAGCTGTCCTGTTCTCTGCCTCTCCTAGCTGGAGTTGGTTGCTGTTAGCAGGTAAGGGACGAAGGACACAGTGTCAGAGCTGCTGACTGAGGGGAGAACCACAGCAATCCTAGAGATCTCTCTCTGTACTGGGGTCCTGGTATTAGCCCTTAGTGACTCTGTTTTGCTTACCCAACACTGACTGCATGAGTTTCTCACAGTAAGTTCCAGCTTACATCCCTAATCAGCTAGTGAAACATGTGCACTCCTTCTTATAAAGTTTATATGGAGACAAATTTTGCCTCAGCTACTCCAGAGGATCCTGTGACAGTGAGGCAGGTAGAGGCCACAACACAGAGAAGATGGGGAGCAGCAGTAAAAAAATCTGTATACTTCATCGTCTACGTGTTCAGACCCCCACTTAAATGGAGAAGTGGAGGATGCTCAAGCAGCATGAATCAACTACTCCTGGCACTGGACTGCAGCAAGATGCACCCAGGTAATTAATGGGTAGAAAAAGATAATTTGCTTTGTCAGAGACCGTGCATGTTTTGGACCCTCTAGAAGTGAAGCTGCAGAGCAAGCCACAACAAGTGTGCACTGGGCTCTGGGAGATGTGCTTTGCTGCACAGGGGCTGACCTATGACTCTTTCTTACTACCCAGGAAACTAAACAGGCTGATGGAAACTCCTGCACAATAGGTATTGCTAAGGCAAGACATATTCTTGATCCTTTAAGCAGTAAAGAGGAGGGAGAAGAAAAGGGAAAGAAAAAAGATACTACCCGTTCTGAATGGGTTCATTCTAAATATAACTCATAACAACTCAGCATAATTATGCCAGGTGTTAATTTGTTCCCAATATTTATAAAACATTCCTTTGGCAAAAGTAAGGCAAAGTTTTAACATTTTCTAATGAAGGTAAATGCTGCATTATGTCGTGTAACTGTGAATGCTACAGTGTGGTATACCCCATGCTGGGCACTGAATCAAATTAAATGCATCTAAAAAAATTACAACCTGTATTTTTTATTATAGTCTATCCCATGAGAGCAATTTTAGAAGAAAGGTAAAAAGATTATACAGAATTGTATAGTTTTCAGCTGCTGCAATACATCACTGCTCGCTACAAAGTGTTAGCACTTACAAAGAATTGTTAAAATAAAATATTATTTACTTGTAACACACTTAGGAGGATATAAGTAACCATAAACAATATATATGTTTCCATTTCATGCACCACAATTGTGGGTTTTTTCCATGATTATTTCATGGAGAAGTAGTGATATTTGACCTAACTTGTGACCAAGACAGCTGGCAATCCTGCCCTTGGTCAGGAGGCCACAGGGACGGAAGGGCTCCCTCTGATCTGCATTTCTAAACGTGCCCTATGCAAACTGGAGGCAAACACGGAGAAAGACAAAAGACAAAGCTCTGCCCCACTCCCTTACTCAGCGCTCCTTTGGGAATTAAATGAAATCTGACTGTTACTTAAGGAGAGGGTTGCATGTGTAGCAAGCAACATGTATTTTATATCTGAAGAGATTTGGAAAGCCTGAGGTTGGGATAGCACAACTTAGCTCTGCCCTTTGCCTGCTTTCATCAGTCCTTCATTGATGGCTACAGCTGCAAAAGCCTAACAATAATTTCTCTGCACAGAGGAAATCCTATTCTCATTTTTCCAAAAGCCATGACACATGCTTAATTTTGTGGCCCAGGAAGGGGGGGATTATTGCCTAAATGCTGCACTTCCCCTCTGAAAAGGCAACATTTCTATTTAAGTTGGTGCCTACTCTGCATGAATAAGGACGGCAAGATATAGGGTCTGTTTCTTGTCTTACTTCCTTAAAAGTGTGAACTCAGGGAATTGTACCAGTAAACAGGTGTGAGACCAGACTACGGCCCTTGGCAATTGCCTTTTGAAGCGAAGTACCTAAATATACCACTGCTGTGGACTGGTAAGTTAAAACCAGTGCTGAGATGAAAAGCAGCCATGTTCTGAACAGAACTGTTTCCAATGTTTTGGTGTAAAGTTTGTCACTTATGTAATCTTATTTTTGTTTTTGTTTTTTCCTGGGTTGCTCTGTGTGTGTGTGTAGGTTGTTTGGAGGCAAGGGATACCTGTTTGTCTCTGAAACTTTTATCAGTATTTTTAAGACAGTCAAGATACTACAGCTTGTAAACATGAAGACCATGCTAAACATTAAGGTCGTATCTGCAGAAGTGTCAGGACTGACTCCAAAGCCAGGTTTCCAGATCTGCCCATTTGTGGTGCTCAGCAGGGTCACAGCCGAGCTGAACGTGCCGTTAGTCTTTACAGGTACAGGACGATTCTTCAGAGGAATATTTTAGCACTGCAGTGTGTTTATGGCATGTTTCACTAAATTCATTAGTCAGTTAATCTTGCTTTTTACACAGCATTTGTTTCCGACCTCCCCTAACTTTGCAAAGTAAGTATAAGGGTGTATGAAAAACATAAGAATCTACTAATTTCTTGTATAATATTTTTGTCTTTTCAGTACCGCTGGGCATAACAGACTATTATATATTTTAGTGTAAGCAAGAACTTAGATATTAATATGTTCTAACAGAAAAGCATACTTAATCTTTTGGCTACCAAGACTAAATTAATTTACTGTTAGTCATACGCTTCCTGTAATGTCCAACAGAATTGTTCAACAATTAGGTCTGTGGGTTGTTTTCATTAAAAGGGAAATAATTACTGCAGGACAAAGAAAAAAGTCACATAAAAGTACATAATTTTTGTTCAGTTTTCTGTAAATGCAAAAGAACTTTCTATCAATAAAAAATACAAACTATGGCCTCTGGACTCCTGTAGTTCTGTGGAACCCAGCAGATTTCTATCAGAGAACACAGCTCGTCACACACCTCGGTATTTGCAGAATGATCCCTGAGACATTCTGGGTAAGTTAAACTACATGTAGATATGGCTAATGCATTCTCCCCATAGTAGGTTGTCAGACACTGAACAGCTAGATTCTTGACAATAAGTTGAAAAATTAAATGATTTAATACTTACAGATTAGCTTAAAGAAAATATGTTACAGCATGCTTTAAATTGGTAAATTATATATATTAGAATAGTCTAAAATAGCATAATGTAATTTTTATATAATTGCGGTAAATATGATTTAGGATTAAATATTACTTAACAACAAGTGATAAATGGCCAATGGAGTTATTGTCTGAGTACAGCTGCTATTTTTTACAGTCTCAAATTTAATCATATTTCTTTTAGGGGGAAGAATTTGACCTTGTTTTTCCTTAGCTGTAATTTTTTTCTTATCCTATATCAACCTGCCTAAACATTGTATTTAACAAGCCATTTCAAGGCTGTATTTTAACAACTACAGAACATTTTTTTCAGATTTCAGAATATTCCATGAATATTTAAATCATGACTATGATACATTAAAGAACAAGGTTACAAAAATACATAATCTTTGGGAAAGCTTTGCTGAGATAATTTTTCAGAATTTTGATTTTAAAAGGCTTGTTTTAAAAATTTGAGTTTTACTGAAGGAATATCCATGCTGGGGTATCCAAAGCCAACCCTGGTCCCATTTAAATAATCGCAAAATTCCTATTGATTTCAACAGGAATGGTCCTATCCATCCAGTGTCACACTCTGCAACCCTTCTATCTGAATATTAGGGAAATGCTATTAAATTTTAGCCTTCAGAAAATGGAAGTTAAGATATTAGACATACAAGTACTGCTCCTGGTTAATCAATGACATCATAATCGATTGTGTTTCGGCACAGCCTTTTTGCAAGAAGAATGCTCTGTTTATCCATGCATTTTTACTTTCACTCAGCCATGGAATATGCTGCAGAATATTAGATCATTTTGTGATTGAGATTCTCACAATGAATAGTTACTAACACTAATATCTACTGCCCTTCCTTTCCTCTCATTGTCCACCTATCACGAAAAGACAACGGCTGGCTGGACCAATTTCTACCCTCATCCAAATTTCACACTTAATTTCATTTTGGCAAACCAGCTGGTAAGGAGAAATGCAGCTTGCAAATCATTTCTGTGCCGAAAGCAAAGAGGGAAAGAAAAGTGAGACATACTCTTGAATAGTCCAGCTCCCTGGGCGTGGAGTCGGTTAAAGCTCGAACGAGGGCATTCATCATGCTGATGGGAGGAGAGGGCGGGGAGGGCTGAGAGGGTTCTTGCTGTAAGGGGCTCTTTGGTTTGGAAGGCAGCCGACCTCTTCTCCCTTTCAGGCTGTCGGTACGGACAACTAGGTGAAAAAAATCCCAAGGGAATGAGTTGTGAAGGTACCAGCAAACGATGGATCAGAACCCTGCTTTCCTTACGGTGGCCAGACCAGCAAAAATAAGAGCGTTCTCCAGTTTCAGCACATGCTCTTGATGCCTTTGATTGCAAAGGAACACAAATGGCACCAGAACTGTCAGACCTATGATCGTAAGCAGCAATGTAGCTGCTTACTGAGAGCCCAGCTGTGTTCCTTGTGTCCATGCTTTGTTTGCAGCACGTCTGTGTGCCCGTGTACGTGTGCCCGTGACACTCCACTGCTGAAAAAACCCTGAATGTGAAACACAGATTTTAGTGTTTCTACTACCAGTGTCTCTTTTAAATGGCAGAGGCGTTCATTCAAAGTAATTTTAGCTTTCTTGAAGCATTTGAAAAAATACGGTCACACTATATAGGTTATATTATCCATGTCAGTATTTGCAATGGGACTGCTCACACAGTATTACTCACATGCTTAAATATTTGCAGAATTGGGACTAATGAGTTGATCCTGTTTCCATTTAAATTAATTGCAAATTTACAATCAGCTTATGGGAATGAAACGAGATCCTATGTCAAAATGCACACAATCCAGTGCAGCCCCCGGTGAGAAAGCAAGGGGAAGCCAACAGCATTATCGAGCAATGTTCAAAGTTAATAAAGGAGACATTTTGGCCACTGTCAAATTATCCTCTTGTGACCTTGCTGTTCTTGAACTCTGGGGTCTATAGTCTAAATATGATAATAGGGGTGAAAAGCAGAAAATCAATACATTATTACATAAATGCACATATTTGGGGGTAAGTTATGAATCTCATCACTGTCAAATTTATTGTAGAGACGTCCAGGTTGAAAAACACACACACACATTCATTAAACATAATATTTTAGTTTTCTGGGATGATAGCCAGAGTCCTTACCTTCTTTAACCATGCCGACACTGAGACACTTCTGGAACCGGCAGTATTGGCATCTGTTACGACGTCTCTTGTCCACTGGGCAGTTCTTATTAGCCAGACAAACATATTTTGCATTTTTCTGAACTGTTCTCTGCAAAAATGCAACATAAAAATAGTAAACTGATTGTTTCTCGAGCGACTTAGAACCTGACAAAATGTGTTTTAATTACAACATGAAAAGTGACAGTGCAATTCATATAATTAGATAAAATTAATTTCCTAACACACTAGCCTGCAGGAAAAACAATTTTATTAGTGCTAGCTGCTGACAATGAAAATCATCTAGGATTGTTCTGAAGCAAGTCTCTGGAGACAAGCAACTTTGAATGATAAAATCATATCTGAAATTACCAGGTCATCACATCTACCTTTGGGGATTAGATTATCTCCGCTTTTAATATCCCTTTGGGAACAATTTTCTACTTGGTTCATTCCCTTGATTATTGCTGACCTTATTAAAATAAAATCAAAATGATCTGCAATGTACTTCTCTTGCTATCACTATTGTTAGTCAAATACCACAATAACTGGTTTGGTTAGCCATTAAAATCATCAGGGAGAAAAATAAAAATACCAGAAACCCCTACAAAATATGTTTGGCTAAATACTCTGGGAAAGTTAACCTGACCTGAGGAAAAAAGACAGAATGATGCCATAGTAATGTACATTTAATTAACTCTAAAGTCACGTTGAAAAAAATATAACAAAATTAAAATCTGTAGAAATCTGGTAAGCTTTGGAAGAATGTAACAAATATTAATGCAAAAATGAATCATGCTGCCATACTTAAAATCAAAGATACATCAATAAATAAGATTCAAACAGATATTACTAGAAAAGACACCTGGAAGAAATTTATCAACTCAAAATTCAATACTAAGTCTTTCACTGCAATTAAATTAATGGATAAATTTTATTTCATGATTTGTGTTTGTTATCAAATAACAGCCTCAATGTACTAAATATAAGAGATATAGCAAAAATTATTCATTGTGATTTGGAGCTGAAAACAGATTAATTTTGCAGAATAAGGTACTGTTACAAATCAAGGATATGCTATTGATTTCCACAGGGGCAGCTTTGGGATAATAAGAGCTGCTGTTTCCATGTTATTGGTATACCCTTTTCTAGTTATATTGAAATAACAAATTAGTTTTGTAGGAGATGTGTATGTTACCATGTGATCAAAGGATTATTATTAAGTAACACTGACAGCTCCACCTACAACAAAAAAACGTTGCAAGCCCTCCGCCCAAATATTTTGGGACTGTTTTTGTTCCCATTGTATCTTTGACCAGAACAGAGGCATGACTGCTATCTTAGCAAGAAGAAATATACCAAATCAACCCCAAATGTTTCAAATCTTAAACTTGCTGCCCAGAACCATCCTACCAAAAGTCTATCCCAAGCTCTTCCCCAAGCTCTTCACTTAAACAAGCTATTTCTGAAATTAATACCGGAATCTGGACTCAGTCTGCTGAAAGGAAATTACAAAGCACCCAAATCTAAGATCAAAAGAGCATATTCAAATCTTGAAAATATAAGCACAAAGTTTCCACGGAGAAACTGCTGTGTGTAAGTTATTTGTGTCGCTATTCAGCTGCAGAGCTGCCTTCATTGCAGAGCAGGCACCAGGACCCTGTGCAGTGCTTAGTCACTGCTCTGCAGGCAGCTTTCCCCTGGTGAGGACTCCCCGGGCTCCTGAGCTGAAGGGTAATGACAAGGCAGCTACCAAATGCAACTAGAAGTACTTGGGTTTGTCCCATGAGTGAAACCAGTTTCTTCCTGATGCTGACCACCCTGCATTCCTGCTCACGCCAGCACCCCATGACAACAAACGGCACCGCTGCCACCACCTAAAATATTAAGTGGACACTACGCTTTCAGGGTTTCTTTTCTCACCTGAAAACAAAGTATAACTGGAATGGGTGACTGAGTAAAACCGAGGTTGACTGTACTCCAGGTGCATTTCACTACAGAATAAATGCAGTTTATAGCTTAAAATGGGGTGACCCATGTTTCACTGAGGAATGCTGGCAGACCAGAGATGTGGTTCGCCCAGATCACTGCAATGGCCTCTTCTCAGCAGAGACTGGCTGATCCTTTTATCCTTCAGAGGGCTTTCCTTGGCCTTCTTCAAAAACTTTGTGTGTCCCTCCCACCCTGCTGGGGGAGCCTGAGTTTTAACACACGATGTCCCTGAACCCCCGTGTCAGGACCAGGAGCATGCGGGGACAGAGGGGGTGGGAAGCGAGGTGGGGGCAGCAGGGAGCGGAGCAAAGCGCAGAGCTCTCACCTTGAAAAAGCCCTTGCAGCCCTCACATGTCCGCACCCCGTAGTGCTGGCAGGCGGCATTATCTCCACAGACAGCGCAGGTGCCTTCCCCAGACGAAGAGCTCCTGCTGGGCGGAGATGGGAGGCCACTGCTGCCGCTCCCGCTGCTCTCGCCCATCAGGCTGGAGGCGGCTGCGTTGAGGCCGAGCGGTGAGAAGGCTAAGGTGGCTGGTCTTTTGGCCAGGTGAAGCCCGTAGGAATGGCCCTCCATGGGAGCCTGGCTGGCGGCGGGCCTGTCGGAGCCCAGGGGCAGGCTCAGGGAGGCAGGGTCGTAGCACATGTGGGCGGCCGCGGACGGCGTGTGCGGAGGCGAGTGCTTGAAGTGGAAGAGAGGGAAGCGCGGAGGCACGGTCTTCATGGGGGTGGCGTCCATCAGGTGGCCGGGAGGCAGGCAGGTCTGCGTGGGCTGCAGCGGGGGCTCATCCCACAGGCCCTGGTGAGCAGGGAAGCCGGGTGTAGTGGGCGTGGAGGGTGGAGATTGCTTGAAGTACATGGAAGTGCTGGGCATCCCCTCATCTGTGGATGGGGGCAGTGAGGGCTGGTATGGGGACAGCCGGGTGTCTTCCATCTTTATGAGGGGCCTCTGGCCAGAGGAGGCAGTTTGCATTTGGTAGAGGCAGGAAGGCTTGAGCTCATAGCTGCCGGAGTAACCCTCCATAAAGGTGCTGAAGCTGGGAAGGGAGGTGGTGGCAGTGGCAGTGATTTCGGTACTGCTCAGGTCCATGGTCAGCTTGGCATAGTCAGGGTTCATGATGTCTGAGCTGTACTCCGAGCCATACGCGTAGGTCTGAGATGCATAATTCGAACCGGGCGGTGAAGGACTATACTGCGCTTGCACACAGGGCATATCTGCAGGGGCAAAGGGGCATGTTAACAACAAGCCCAGTGCACCAGGCCGTGGCCCAGGCCCTCACAAACGTCTTTCCTAGGAGCTTTCCCACCTTTCAGAGCTCAGATAAGCACCCAACTCCCATTCGGACATTTAAATTAGCCTCAAGCCTTTTCCTTTCAACGAGAAATATGCATCAAGGACCGGCTAAGCATTTGGTATTATGGAGCCTGCTCTCATCTAGTCAAGGGAGAAACTCACATTTGTACCAGTGTCAGTGAGAGAAGAATCCATCTCAAGCTGCCCTACATCTGCTGCTTAATATATATAGGTGTCAATGAGAATTAGATAAGCAGAATGAGAACAGTTTATGACTCTAAATCTGTCTGTGTATGCATGCAATCATGCTGTAAAATTTTCATGAAGGGTAAATGAGATTATCAAATGCATAATATTAAAAATTATATTTATTTTAAAAGAAGCAGTATCTGCAGTACATGTCAGATGCATTACTCAAATCACAAGGTTTGCTACTCAGGACTTGCAAACATCAATTTTGCTTACTCAGCTCTGGACCTTTGAAGAATATTTCTGGTCAGCTAATAATTTAAGGTTGCTATCTCATTGTTAGTTTTAAGGCTTATCTCTGGTAGAATGTTCTCCTTAAAAAAGTGGAGGGTACAACATTCCCTTCAATTTGCAAAAAGGTAGGATAAAAGTTATGTGGTATTTCTGTTTTTATGGGAAAGCAAGGTTGAGGCCAGTAATACAGTTGGTTTTATTCATTAGTCATAAAACTTAATGTGGTTCACTGATAGCTGGGATGGTTGAAGCAACACAGTGCCCGGCTAAAAAGATCTGACTGTTATTTTCTTTTACATTTCCTAATAGTCTGCCATGTAATTTGCTGGTCACAGGAAATAATGGACCCAATTCTGCAATTCATTGAGGTTTGCCTGACTAAACACTGTGAGATTCTAGCCCAATATTTGCAACTCGAACTAAAAGTGTGTGGTGTATTTTGGTTTCACAGCAGAGGAATAAAATGCATCAATTAATATAAATTTTCTCATAAAGAGAAAAGTAAATATGGATAAAATGTATATCAAAATTAAGTGCAGTTCATCTCTTCTTAATCATGGTAATTTATATTCCAGAAGCACTTGAGAAATAATTCATGCTAAAAAAAAAAACAAAACTGCCGTGAAAATAATGAGGTTTTCCTCATCATTTTAAGAACTCTTTTCACTTACAATTTTAAAATATTCACTCCTGGCATGCAGGAATCCAACTAATTTGTGTTAAATCAACTTTTAATTCTTTCCTGCCTGCTTTTCAGATAAACATATTTAAACTAAGCACCAAATTTGAATTATCATGCTGTCACAAACCATTCAGATCTTTCTTCTTCTCGAGAAAGCATTAAAATCTGAGGAAAAAAAATAGTGCTGTTTCCTGAAATTAAGACCTTCCTGCTCTTAAATCCAAAAGCTTGAAGAAAAAGGCAGGACAACCCTCCCCCAAGCCTTGCCTCCCAATGTTATTTATGTATTTATTCTACTGTTCTCTTTTTTTCCTATCAATTTCTGTCCATGCCATTCCACGCACACACATTTCCTGGCAAGTCGAAGCACTATCATTTGTTAGTTTAAGGACTGGCTGTTAAAACATAGTGATCAGTGCTTAATCAAATAAAAAGGGAAAGAAATTCTTTCCACACACCTCCACTGAGAACTGACGGAGGAACACAACAGAGTGAGTGGACAGATAATGTCACAACTGGACGTGTTGATACACAGCTCTGTGAAGGAAAAAAGGCTTTTTTGCTAGCTCAGAAAACGAGCAGGAGTTCAAGGGAACAGATCATCATGCCTTTTTTTCTGCATTTTTCTGAGCATAAGAGAGTTATGCCACTGAATTCTGTGCAAAGCGGAGTAGAAAAACAGAAGTCTAAAATAACTCTGACCGGAGGACTGAAAAAATATCCCTAACCTAAAGGTCTGGTCTCTCCTGGCTCTGTGGGACTCCTCCTACCTCGCCTTTTGCCAGAGCACTTGTCTAAGTCTAACCCCTACTTTTCCACTTAGGACAGCAGTATTAATTCTCCTGCAAAGTAAATAACCTGGGGTTTTTTTCTTCTTTATCCAACAATATTAAAGCAAGAAAAGAAAAAGCCCCACAGGAGGCGCATTGAAGAGCAACCTGTCATCAAAACCCAAATGAATGAGTAAAAGCATCAGGGCAGGGACACTGGGAGCTATTACCATGTTATTCTGCTTTCTTTGCGAGAGCTTGAGGTAAAGGATGCCCAGTTTAACGCCAGACAAGCTGGGCTCCTCACAGGGACACCAGCACCCCCAACCAGCTTCCCCTTAAATCTGTCACATCTTCGGCGAGGGGCTCGCAATCCCGCGTGTGCTCAGGCACGGCATCGCCAAAAGCGCTGCGAAAGGCAGGCGCTGCCCTGATCCTTTTGGGATTTAAACGCCCCGGGACGTCGGGGGCCGATGATGCCAAAGGGATTTGGGAAGGGTAGGGGCCGCGGCAGGAGCTCCCCCACCCCTCCTCCCCCCTCCTGCCCTTCTCCCGGAGCGGCAGCTTACCTGGTGGGTATCTTGCGCGCTGAATGGTGGGGCTGGAGGTGCGGACGGAGGCGGC
>VZTD01002453.1:43735-59977 GCA_013397725.1 Rhagologus leucostigma | reverse complement strand
CCGCGCGGTCCCGCCGGGATGGATGGGGTCCTTGGGGACCCCCAGAACGGGGACGGGACCCCCGAGGGGCAGCCGCCACCCTGGAGCGGGGCCGGGACCCCCCGAGCAGGGCCGAGACCACTCAGGGGCAGCCACCCCCCAGAGTGGGGACGGGATCCCCCGGGAGCGGGGCTGGGACCCCCAGAGTAAGGGACTGCTGCGGTGCTGACCCATCCCGGGCACCGCCGGCTTCCCGGGACCAGGGATGGGTACGAGGATGGGCAACAGGGGCGGGATGGGCAGCTCTGCCTCCAGCCAGCCCCTCAACCCTCCGCCAGCCCCCCTCACACACACACTCTGCACCCCATCCCTGCCCCCGCGCCCCAGCACGGCCTCACCCTGCAGCCCCCCGGTCCCATCCCGAGGGGGAGCGGAGCCCCCCAGCAGCCTCAGCCAGGCCCGTGGTGTGGGGTCCCCTTTGGGCAGAGGGGCTGCCCCATGTGCGGCCACGGCTCGGCCTCGTCTGCTCGACGCCGCAGCCCCAGCACACGGGAGTGTGCCCTCCAAACACAGGATGCTCCAAAACCCGGCAGTCCCAACCCTTGGCAGGGAACACTCCACAGCTTCACCCACGACCCCCGGCAGCTCCCAACCAGACCCTGGCACAGCTCTGGGTGTCGCTGGTCACCCAGCCCACCTCGGACCCAGGCTGGACTTTCCTCCAGGGTCGTGGCGGGACAGTCCTGTCCCATCCCGTCCCATCCTGTTCCTGGGAACCCCCACCCAGGCCCTTGTCCCACCCCTCACTGGGCTCAGCTCTGAGCACGGGGCTCGCACATCCCCACCGCCAGTTTGAATATTTAAAGCCAAATTTTGCGTACACGATTAATTTTTTACAAGCCTTCAAGCCTGCACAGAACAGCACCACGCTGCACATGTCACGTCGCCACAAATAGATACAGGCCTGGAAAAATTACCGGCTGCTGGGAGAATAAACATGCTGGAGCCAGCTTCTCCCTTCTCCCTTGCCTCCGCATTTCTCTGCTCTGGAGCAGCTCTGGCCCACACGACCCCCCAGTCCCTCTGCCAGGGGTAGCAGGGGACCGCTGATGCCCCATCAGTAATTTTGGAGACCCCTGGCTTGGGTGCAGCTTATGGGCACCCCATTGCTCCCATTGCCTCCCTCCCCACTGGGTCCCTGGTCCCTTCTGGATGTGCAAAGGGCCATGACCCACATGTGGGACACCCTGAGCTCCTCCACGAGCCTACCTGGGTGTCAGAGCAGCCGAGCGAAGGTGGCACTGACCTGATGCAGTGTCTGTGCCAGAAGCATTTGGGGTCTCTCCGGGCTTTGGTGCCATTGTTGCCCTCTGGACTGGCCGTGGTCCCGTGGGAGTGGGTGGCCACGTGCCACCAGGGTGGTTTGCAGGGCCAGCCCTGCTCCCCGTACGGCTGAGCTGGCACCAGCTGAGTCACGGCCAGGTGGGACGGGGGTGGGTGGCTGTGCCGAGCCCACACCGGGCACCCACCCACCTGCACCGGGCACCCACGGGGCCCAGCCGCCCCCAGCATCCCAAGCACACTCAGCTGGTCCCAGTGTGGGTGGGACAAGGATGAGCTGAGGCCTTCCTGGCACTGGGAAGGGGCAGGGGGGCTTTGGTGAGTGGGAGGGGATGAAATGGATGTTGTGTTGGGGGCGGCAGCCCCAGTGCCCAGTGTCACTTCCCTCCTGTGTCTGGGAGAGGGTGAGATGGGGAGGAAAATGAGGATGAGGATGGGATGGGATGGGATGGGGATGAGAATGAAGATGAGGATAGGATGGGGATGAGAATGAGGACTGGGGGGGTTGGAAGTGAGGACGAGAAGGGAAAGAAGGATGGAGATGGACTGGGGATGGCACTGGGATAGGGATGGGATAGGGGGATGAGGATGGACTGTGTGCCTGCCCAGCCCTGCTGTGCCACCTTGCCCTCCTTGGGAAGATCTGAAATCCCCAGCTCAGCTGGGACACCAAGCACTGCAGCCCCATGCCCCACCACCCTCCTTGCCCAGGTGACACCCCCAGTAGCCCCATCCGACAGGAGGAGGGTTGAGCTCTGTCACGGTCACCCAAACCCACCGCCCGCCCTCTGCCCCCTGCCGCTCGCCCTGCTTCCCACCAGATTTCCAGTGTGGCTGTAAAAGAGAAAATCCCAAAGGGGAATCGAGGCCCAAAGCCCCAGGGAGCCCCTCAGGTCCAGCCCCGAGGTCGGGGCGGTGGCAGGGCTGGTCCAGCCCCAGGCAGAGGCACAGGGTGGCACCGGTCCCCTGACATCCCCTCCCGGTCCGGGCAGCGCCGCTGCCGCCGCCCCAATTAGCAGGGGAGATTACAGATCCTTCCCAAAGGGAGATTACCCTGCTCGGATCCTGCCACTTGCGCCGGCTTCCCGGCTGATTTGTCTGGGGCTGCAGCTAATCCCCTCCCGGCCAGACACCAGATTGAGCCGCGATTCCCGCTCGGCGGCTGCCAAAAGCCCCCTGTGCTCCTGACCTCCTTCCCGGCCCCGCGGCCGACGGGCCCCGCTCATCCCGCTAATCCCGGCGGAGCCGGGGGAGAGGGGCTCCTTAACTGGGGATCTCCGGCAGAGCCTGCAGCGGCCGCACAGTCGCCGCCGGCCTGGCTGAGCGCCCGCCGTGCCGAGGCTCGGCAGGGACAGGGACGGGGACAGGGACAGGGACGGGGACACGGCTCGTGCCACGCGGCCGCGGTCCCCCCGGGGTGCGGGCGGTGGGCGCGGGCACGGGCAGCCATCCGGTGAAAATCCGCATCCCCGTTATGCAACGGCGCTGATTTATTCATGCCTGAACCGGGCACTGGCCTAGAAATTAGCCCGGGCGGTGCCGGGGAGGGGCCGGGAAGATGCCGGAGCACACGGAGCCCCGGGGAGCGGCGGGAGCAGGGCCGGGCACACCCCGGGAACCGTGGGCGAGTGTTCGCCCCACAGCGGCGATGCCGGACGGGGCTCTGGGTCCTACACCGGATCCACGGGGCACAGGCACGAGACCCCCTGGACGGGCAAGGAGGGGGCTGAGCCCCCCTCTCCCACGCCAGAGTTCCCAGAGCCGGGGGCAGGAGCCGCTGGCACAGGCTCGGGGTGGCCCCCGCGGGGGCTGTGCAGGGCGGGGGTCGGAAGCGGCGCTCAGGAAACCCCTCGGAAAAGCAACAACAGCGGAACAAGCGCCGTGCCCGGCCTGTCCCGGCACACTGGGATGAGCTCTCCAGCCTGGCACAGCGGGGAGAGGGAACAGAGACCGCAGGGCCACGGCTCCACTGTGCAGCACCCAGGCACCCTCTGTGCCCCTGCCCCGGAGCTGGAGGAACTGCTCGTGCCCCACAACACCCAAATCAAGTGCCAGAGCACGGGCAGGGACACGGGCCATCCGTGGGCCGCCTCGGGATCACAGCGCCCCCGGGAGCTGCAGCCAGGAGCCCACGCTGCGACAAACGCCAGCGTCGGGAAGTGGCCGAGCCCCTGCGCAGCTTCCTGGGGTGACAAAGGGTTCCTCTGCGGCTCCATGTCACCGTGGGGGCTCTGGCAGTGCTGCCATGGGGCAGGGGGAGGCTCCAGCCGGGCGCAGGCACCAGCAGGAAGGATGGGAAACACCCGGGACTCTGCTGAGAAAACATTCGCCGGCCCCGGCTCCGAGCCCCGGCCCGGGGGAGGGACCAGGGCGGCCGCACGCTCCCGGCCGAGAGGAAACAGATGCCACCGGCCCAGCCCAGGCATTTCCCGGCCCTGTCAGGGGGTGCTGAGGAATCTGCAGGTAGCAGAGGCTGTGGGATCACATCCTGCCCTGGCTCTGCCTCCCTGCATCCCACTGGATATTTCAGTTTAGAACGGGAAGCAAGGCATAGATCGGGGTGCTGGGCACCCTCGGAGCAAGGGAGGGCCTTGGGATGCAGGAATGGGGTGGGGAAGGTGGGAGTGGGCACAGACCTCGAGCAAGGGCCACTCGTGCCCTGGCACTGACGTGCACAGGTACAGGAACAGCTGTAGAAACCAGCAGAGATTTATTATCAGAACAAAACTCCCAAACATCTAAAGGCCACCAAGCGTCCCACGGCACCGGGACCAGGCTGTGGAGAACGAGGGAAAAGGGAGGGGAGAGCCTGACCCCGACCCCAGCCCCGCTCCCTGCCCGGCAGGACGGTCACTCCGCGGCCAGCTGCCGCTGCTGCTCCAGCAGGGATTCCAGGAGGCTGGCTCTCTGCACGGCCGCCTGCAATGGAGCACAGGGGAGAGCTCGCGGTGCCCGGCAGCGCCGCAGCCGGGCAGGGCCGGGGAGCCCTCACTCACCTCGTACTGCTTCCGCAGGCTGCTCATGCTCTCCTCCTTCCTCAGCACCGCCGCCTTCACCCTGACACGGACACGGGGGGCTGAGCACCCCAGTGCCAAACACCGGGCTGGGCCCTGCCCCAGGGGGGATTTCAGCCCTGGGAGCTCAGCCCCGCTCCTCCAGCCAAAGCTGGGCTCCAGGTGCCATCACACACCGGCAGCACCTTTACTGCATTGGTGGGTGTTGTGCTGCGTGGACTGACTTGGCTACAGAAGAAAGGCACATTAGCTTCCTAAGGCTTAATTATCATCGTGTTTCAGGGATGTCCCAGCTGCCCTCAGCCTCTGTGGCTGTGCCCTGACCCTGGGCCCTGCCCCTCTGGAGAAGATCACGTGGCTGCCATCACAGGTACCATGTGTGAGCCACGGAGAGCCCCCAGGAGGTGACTGACAGTGATCCTGGCCAGGGCTCCTGCCAGGGAGGAACGCAGTGGAGCTGTGCTCCACTGGCCCCTCCTGGCACTCATGTCCTGCAGGCAGGCACAGGAGCAGCCCTGGGGACAGGATGGCACAGAACAGGCCAGCAGTAACAAGGGACAGAGGATTCAGAGCAGCAGCCAGCTCGAGCAAGACTCCTCTGCCCAGTTTGCCTGAACAGGGCTGGAAGCCGTTCCCGAAGATGCAGCACTGAGCTCCTGCACCACGCCCGGGCTCTCTCACCTCCTGTGAACCTCCTCCAGCTCCCGGTCCTTCTCCCGCACCAGCCTGTCCAGCTCCAGCTGCTGCCGGGCCCTCAGCTCCGCCACCTCCGCCTTCAGCCGCGCGTTCTCCTCCTCCGTCCCCACCAGCCTGTCCGCAAATTCCTGCCGGATCACCTCAGTCAGGCCTCTGTGCCCCTGGGACAGCTGGTCCCGCACATCCAGGCACGGGCCAGGCAGGGCCCTGGCTCTGCTCCTCACCCACCTTCCGGATCTCCTCCACCTCCTGCTCCTTGTGCTTCAGCAGGCCCTGCAGCCGGACGCTCTCCCCTTCCAGCTCGGCCAGCCGCCCCTTGAGCTCATTGCAGCGCTCCTGCAGCTTCCGCTCCGACCGCTCCAGCTCCTGCAGCTCCACCTCGTACTTGTCTCGGATCCTCTTGATCCTATCGGCAGGAAGGACAGGCAGCCTGGCTCATCCCGCTGCTGCAGGGATCATCCCAGCCCCCCCCCGCTGCAGGAGGGACCAGGGCACAGCAGCAAGGGCAGAGCTGCCCCACGGGAGATCCAGGGCTGTTTCCTCAGGTGAGAGGTAAACTTTGTCCCTGTGAGCTACTCCTTTCTGCACTAACACTGCTCCAGAGCTCACTGGAGAGGTGCCCAGGGGACAGAGTAAAGGGACCAACCCCTGGAGGACCTGGGACCTCCCTCCTCCCTTTCCCCCTCACCTGTTCTCCGCTGCCCTCTCGCACTCCTCCTTGGACAAGGACGTGTCGGCCTCCAGGCGCTGGATCACCAGCTCGATCTCTTTGTCCCTCTCCTTCCTCATCTCCTCCCGCAGCTCCCGCTCCCGAGAGAGCAGCCAGGCTTCCTGGGAATGGAGACAGCAAACGTGGCCTCAAATCCCTCTCAGAGCCCGTGGGTGGCACCTCTGGAGGACAGCTCTTGCCATTACCTCCTTCTTCACGTAGTTGGCCTCCCAGGCCTGCTTCTCCAGCTCCAGCTGGTCCTTCAGCACCTTCAGTTCTGCCTGTGAGGAGAAGGGAAAACAACAGCTCAGCCCTGGGAACATTCTGTGCTGGCTGGGAGCAGCTGCTGGCGCTGCCCCGGTGGGGTCCGAGGCCTGGTGGTGCCAGCACCCAAAGGGCTGGAGGTGAGGGGGAACCAGACCTGGTGCCGCCTCTCCTGCTCCTCCTTCTCCTTGGCGTACTCGTCCCGCAGCGCCCGGGTGAGGGCCGAGCTGTTGGCCTCCAGCTGCCGCCGCAGCTCCTCCGCCTCCGCTCGCTGCCTGCACAGACACAGCTCCCAGCATCCAGACCAGCACCTCCTCCCACGGGAGCCTGGCCCAGGGAGCGCAGCCCCACGGCTGCCCCCAGCCCCGGGCCCCCAGCCTGCTCACCTGGCCGCTTGCTGGCTCAGCCGCTCCTTCTCCTCGGCCACCTCGGCATAGAGCCGGCGCCGCTGCAGCTCCAGCGCCTGCTCCTCCTGCTCCAGCTGCTGCTCACACCTGTGGGACACAGACGCTCCAGGGACGTGCCTTCGAGCACTCGGCCTCTTCTCCACCCTGCCCTTCATGATGCCAGAGGACACTCCCAGCTCAGCGGCGTCGCACACCTGAGGCTGGTGGAGAGAAAGGGGCTGCTCCCCGTGGAGGTGCAAATATTGGGATCCCACCGGCAGACTGGGGCTGGACAGCACCCCAGAGCTGTGACCCCCGAGGCAGCGCTGAGCCCGGAGCGACGCACCTCTGCCGGGCCCGCTCCCGCTCCCGCTGGCTCTGCTCCTCCTTCTCCCGCTCCAGCAGCCCCCGCAGCTCCTGCGCCTGCCGCCCGTAGTGCTGGGCCGCCCGCTCGTCCGACTGCAGCAGCTCGGCCTCGTGCAGCAGCTTCAGCTGCCGGATGTCCTCGCGGTGCTTGGCCATGAGCTTCTGGATCTCCGGCTCCAGCCCTGGACAGCGGGAGAGACGGTCACGGCTCAGCCCGGATCCCATCCCGGTGCCCTCGGTCTGCTCGAAGGGGCTGCTAAGAAGGGGGGATGAGCACAGAGGGGTTTTCTTGCCCTCTGGCGTCTGCTCCACCAAAAACAGGGAGCAAACACTGCCCACGCCAAGGAGCTCTTCCCAATCTCCCCTGGACCACCCTGGTGCTGTCCCGGCTCCAGCTGCTGCTGAGGGAACCTGCCCGTACCTTTCACAGTGATTTCTTTGATCTTTTTGGTTTTCTCCTCAATCCACTTCTCCCGTCGGACTTTCTCAGTTGCGCTCATGAGTTCCTTCAGTTTCTTAATCTCCTGTTTGGAAGCAAATGGGAAAACCTCAGAGAAGCTGTGAGAGTAAAGCCCTGGGACCCTGGGAGCCAGGCTGCTGGGAAGGAAGCTGCTGAGCTGTGCATGGATACAGGCACAGCCCTGGTCAGGTGTGTTCTTCCAGCCCAGAGAAGTGGCCACACACTCTCCCAGTGCCTTCTCCTCTATCCCCTTGGGAAAGTGCCAGAGCACTGACGGAGAGGGAAGGGGAACTGGGGGCCGCCGAGGGTCCCTGCATGCAGGACAGCCCATCTGTCCCTGTGTGATGGTGCTTTCCTCTCCAGCCTTCCCTCTCCCTGCCGTGGAAAGCCCTCTGGCAGGGGCTGGAGCGGGGCCAGAGCAGGTCAGGCACGAGAGCAGAGGGCAAGGCACAAAAGAGAGCAAAGACCACATTTACCTCACAAAAGGGGCCCAAAGTGCGCCAGACCTGGGGAGAAAGAAAGGAGGGGATGGAGAGAGAAGGGGAATGGTGGGGGAGAGGCAAATCCACACAGCCGTGTCTGTGGGAGCCACGGGCAGGGCGGAGCTGGGCAGGAGTCCATGGCGGTGAGGGGAGACTCAGCTCGAGGGGCAGGGACAGGGACATGCCGAGGGACTGGCCGGCAGTGTGCCACGGGGTCAGAGCCTGCTCCGGAGACCAAGGGACCCCCACGGTCTGGCCAGGCAAGAGCTCAGCTCCAAGGTCAAGGACAAGCAGGGGCTGGGATGGCAGAGCTGGGATGAGCCCAGTGGTGCTGCCTTCCTGCCAGGCCTGGCACAGGGCGAGCTGAGCTGTCTCCATCCATGGGAGAAGCAAAATTCCCCCATGGCATTGGGTTTGTGCCAGCACCACACCCCGGTCACCCCCAGCCTGGGAGAGCTCTGCCTGCAGTGGGATCATGGAATCACAGAATGGTTTGGGTTGGAAGGGACCTTAAAGCTTATCCAGTTCCACTCCCTGCCATGGGCAGGGACACCTTCCACTATCCCAGGGTGCTCCAAGCCCTGTCCAACCTGGCCTTGGGCACATCCAGGGGCAGCCACAGCTGCTCTGGGCACCCTGTGCCAGCTGTGTGGGAAGGGTCTCTCCTGACCCCTTGGTCAGTGCCACGCTCCTGGCTCTGGGCAGCAGAGGACAGAAGCCTTTTGGGGAGCCAGGACAAAGCTCCGTGGTGACAGGGACCTTCCGTGCACAGCAAAGAGCTCCTTGGAGCGTCCAGGTCCCACCGAGGTGACAGAGACCGTACTGCTCCGGGCAGAAGCCCCATTTGAGCAAAATCAGGACACACGTGTCCTCCACCTTCCCTGTCCTCTCACCAGCTCGTGCTGCTCCTGCATCTGGGTGATCTTCTGGCCGTACTTGTGGTCCACTTGTTTCAGCTCTGCCACCACGGCCTCACACTTCTCACTCAGCACCTTCTTGTCATCGAGGAGCTGGGCAGGGCGAGGGGCCAGCATCAGGCAGGGGCAGCCACCTCAGGCTCTGCCTTCAGGAGGTGGGGTGAGGGATTACCTGGTCGATGAAGGCCAGGTGCCTCTGGATAGCTGCCTCGTACTGCTCCCTCTGCAGCCTGAGCTGGTGGCCGAGCTCCTTCTCGGTCTGTTTGACGTGTCGGTCGGTCAGTTCCCGCTGCTGAGTCTGTGGGGAGCAGGGATCAAACAGCCACGACATGGAAATCACCATCAGGCCAGGAAAGCAAGGGACAGAGCTAAAGCAAAGCTCTGGTGCCCACATTTCCCACCCCTGTCAGCAGGAACACCAGCCCCCCCGGGACAGAGGAGAAGGGAGTTCAGCCCAGGTCCCAGTTGTGATTTTTAAGGTCCCTTCCAACCCAAACAATTCCATGATTCTGTGAAATCAAGGGATAACCCTGATCACATGCTTCATAGCCCCAAGAACCACGTGTGAGGCTGACACACCAGAGCAGTCTGCAGCAGGCTGATGGCTCTCTTCTTCTCCTCCACTTCCAGCTTCAGCCTCATCATGGAGCTCGTCACCTCCGTAGCAACAGCCGACACCTGCTCCACGTGAGCCAGCTCCTCTTCCAAAAGGAATCCCTGCCACAGCAGAAGAAATGTGATGAAAAGGTGGTGGAACCACCCGGAATGAGGAGAGGGAGACAGGGGATGATTCCCACCAGGCTCCCACACCACAGATGGACTCACCTCCCGCTGCGTGGCCGAGGCCGCCGACCTGGGCCTCTCCTGCTCCGACTTCTCCATCTCATCCAGGAAACTGATGATGCTTTGGAGCTTGGCCTCCGAGAGCAGAGCCCCGTCCTCGGGGACCCCCGGCGAGTGGTTCAGCTTCCCAAACTTCTCCAGGTTATCAGCAGTCAGGGAATTGGAGCTGGGCTCCTGCTGGGAATTCACCGTGGTGAATGAGCACCCAGGGGAAGGCTCGGGAGAAGAGAGGTGCCGGCTTTTCTCCATCACTGGAGCCCAGTCCTCCCACTGCAACCCAGTAACCAGCCTCATCCTCTGGGCTAAACCCTGTCCCACCGCCAGCCCTGGCACGGATTTGCTGTTCCTTGCAGACGTGCAAGCCCTCGATGCACCAAACAATTCCTCTATCACCTCCAAACTCCTCCATCTCCACCTCCAAATTCCTCCATCACCCACTCCAAGCTCCTCTACCACCTTCCCCAGCAGTGCCCGGCTGTTTCTCACCAGGCAACCGTCGCTGTCCAAGGATGGACACAGCAGGCCCATCCCTCAGCTCACCTTGTCCATCCAGGCATATCTGTCCTTCTTGAGGAGCTTGGGCGGGGGCAGCAGCTCCGGCTCCTCCTCCAGCAGCCGGAGCGTGTCCAGCAGCTCATTGAGCGTGACCTTGGACGGAGCCCTGCTGCCAGCAGTCACTGCTGTCTCCAGGTCCTCGTTACCCATGTCCCTGGAGCTCGCATCCTAAGGGAGAAGATGAGAGAGTGAGAGAGCTTTCTGGGTCTCCCCAGAAGCCAGCGAAGGCTCTGATGTCACCCTGGCAGAGCAGCTGCTGCCAGGACCTCCAGGAGGCACAGCCAGACCCACCTGCAGCTTGTCCTCTGCCCCGGGGTCCTGCGAGGGCACGGAGCCAAGAGCTGCCAGGCCGGCGCCTTCCGGCTCCGCGGCTGCCGCGAGGGAATTGGCCTCTGCAGGAACCAGACTGTTGTCAGGCACTCGCCCCAGCCAGCCCCTGGGAAGCAGCTCCTCAGAGCAAATGGCTCCTTGTCCCCTCCTTCCCCTCACTCCCAAAGCTTTGGGGACACGTCAGAGGGACTCACCGGCGTTGTTGGCTTTGGTGAGGCTGCCGGCCGGGCTGACATTCCTGGCTGAGGCAGGTTTGGCACCAGGCTTCTTCTTGGGCACCCTCCTGCTCTCCTTCACCTGCACCAGCTCTTCTGCTGAGTGCTTCATCTCCGAGGCCTTTTGGGCTCTTTTCTGGTGCAGCTCCTGCAGGGACAGAGGAGCCATCGATGTCCTGAAGTTTTGGGAAGGCACAAGCCTGTGTTTGCAAGGCTCTGGCAGCGTTTTTGCATCCTCCAGCTGCTCACTGCTGTGTCTCCCCCCAATCCCCCCCCGATGGAACCTGATTCCAATTAGGGCAAAGAAAATTTGGGGTTTAAAACATCTCCAGCTTTACTGCCAACTCCTGCAGCCTGTGCCAACCCCATCTGCACCAGCAGCTGCAAGAGCAGGGTGACAATGACGTGTTGCTTCCTGCCAAGGGACATGGAGTGGTACTTGGCCCTCTCCAGAGGGACCCTGCTCCTGAGGAGGGTCCCATTCCCGGGGCATGCACATCCTCGGCCATTCCAAGGAGCTTGGAGTCTCCCTGTCTCAACGTGGTCACCATTTTCCTGAGAACTACATGGAAACCAGCACTGTGTTCACAAGCTCAGAATGAGCTGCCAAGGCTTGGCAGGAGCACAGCAGGAAACCGCTCTGTGGCACCTCCATCTCCGGAGGGAGCGCTCCATGTCCAAGGCTGGCTCTGATCCCGCCCCATGCCAAGGCCCTGGAGATGCAGAGAGGCCTCTCGCTGCCTCGTCAGATGATGCCAACAAATGGTGTCACACGGGCCACACCGGCCTGGCCCTGGCCCTACCTGGATGGCAGCGTGCCGGGCCAGGCGCGCCTTCTCCTCTCGGATCTTCCGGCGTTCCTCGTCCTTCCTCTCCTGCAAATCCAGGATATTCCCCTCCTCCATCCGCTGCTGCCTTTCCTTCCAGACAGGAGGGTCACAAATGTTACTGAGAGTTCTCCAGCACCCACCACTGAGAAGTGTGAGGGCACCCACACCTGGGTCACCCCATAGCCAGGCTTTCCATCCTCCCCTCTGAGCAGGTGAGGAGCCCTCGGCACAGCTCCACTTTGGAACAGCTCATTTTCTTTAGATCCTCAATGCTGTTATTGTTATTATTATTATTATACATCATCATCTGGGTCTGCAACCACCGAGGAGACAAGGCTTAAAAATAGACTCACACGCAAGAGCCACGGAGCTTTTCATTACTGGGATAAATAATTGAACACAAAGAAACATAAATAGCTGCAAAACCTCCTCACTCTAACAAGCCACCTCATTAGGGATTCATTAGGATGAGCCGAGATGGGGCATCCCTTCTCCGGCCACCAGAGTGGCCCAGACAGTGGCAATTAAGGGAGGCTTGTGCTGCTCCTGCCAGTGTCTGCCTGCTCCCAGTCAGGGGGCTGGGGGAACTGGAGCTGTGTGGTGCTGAGCCCTTGGGGCTTGGCTCCTGCTGGAACCCAGCCCAGGCTAATCCCTGGACACAGCCAGCACAGCTCTGAGGGAACAGGACCCTCCCCGGCTCTCTGGACCACGGAGGGGCTGGTTGGACACAAAGCCAGAGCCCCCTCGACTCTCACAGCCCAGATCTGGTGACTAAAGGGACCCGAACTATCTGACCAGCGTGGCCAGCGGGACGCGGGTGTCGAAGGGTCTGGGCTACAGAGCAGGGGACAGGACCGACCTCCCTTTTGGCAGCCATCAGGCGCCCCAGAGCCGCAGCCGCCGTCCTGTGCCGCTGCGAGTGCCGCCGGTACCAGCGCTGGATGGTGACAGCAGCCAGGTTCACCTGCTGGATGAACCTGTGGGGACAGGGAGGGAGGGTCAGCACGGCCCCGGGCACAGCAGAGCACAGGCGGCTTCCCCACAGCACCGGGACCTGCAGGTGCACTAAGAGTGGCCTTTCCCCAGTATGAAATCCCACAGGACAAGAACAAGCTCCCCTGGAGCTCCTCACACCTCCCGGCACCGTCCTCCTGCCCCTTCCCTCACCTCTCGGCCTCCTCCTCGGTCACCTCCCTCCTCCGGGGAACGCTGCTGCTGCTGCTGCTGCTGCTGCTGTTGTTGTTACGGGTCATGATGTTGTTGCTGGAGAAATTCTTCTGAGACTTCACGAAGCTGCTGCTGCCTTCCCCATCCTCGTTCGAGGTGGCTTTGACGACATTGCTGGGACAGAAGACGAAGCCACTCAGCCCTGCCCTGTGCCACACACAACCCCAGGGCCAGCCCAGCTGCAGAGCCCCCACGCTCACTTGAGGGAACTGGGAGCCTGGTTGGAGCTCTTGGGAGCAGGGCCCTTCTCAGCAGTGGAGTAGTTGTTGTGCACCATGGTGGTGACGCAGTTGCCCATCGCGCCCTTGTTGCTCCTTGTGTGGAGAGAACAGGAGCATCAGGAACAGCACCTTCCCCTCTCCGGGTGTTTCCTCCATGCAGTTCCGCCCACTGCCCCCCTCAGGACCCCCCGTCCTACCTGTTGTTGGCGGTGAAGTTGGCAGCCAGGAGCACGGTGGCTTCCTTCCTCCTCAGGCCCGCGGGTGGCTCGAGGCCGTGGGAGCCGGAGGGGCCCGGGAACGGCCGGGGCTGGTCATCCTGCCGTGGAGTCAGCAGGGGTAAGGGCACCAAACCCACCTCCTCAAACACCACCAGGAGCACAGAGCCGGCCTGGCCCACCCACTCCCAGAGCCCGCTGTCCTCACCAGGATATTCCACGTGGTTTTCTTTTCCGGGGAAGTTTTGCTCAGAGTTGCCAGTTTCTTCCTTCCTCCTGGATTGCTCTCAAAGAAGGCCAGGAAATCTCCTGTCTGCTCCGAGCTTTAGCCAGACCCAGGGAAGGCAGAGAGGAGAGAACAGGGGTTCTGAGATAACTCACGGCCACAGGACACACTCTGGCTACAACAGGGCACTTGGATACTTCAGCGTGACACAGGAGAGAAAGGGGCTGGAGAATCGTTACACGGCCACAAAATCCACAAATGACTCGTTTTTACACAGAGCTTTGGGTTCCAGGGTGGTGTGTGGCAATAGGGATGGGCACAGACCAACAGGAGAATGGAAAATCCCGACTCGGAGGGCACTGGGAACAGAGAACTTCTGTCTCCTCGCACAGCCCAGTTATGGCCTGGAGGGTCCATGAGGGCTGTTGGAATTCAACGGAATGGTTTTTGTGACAGCCACAGAAACACACTCCATTTCCCCAAACGGAAATTCTTCCCTGTGATGGCAGTGGGGCCCTGGCACAGGCTGCCCACAGAAGCTGGGCACTTCTCTGGCAGAGAAGTGTCCCAGGCCAGATTGGACGGGGCTTGGAGCAACCTGGTCTAGTGGAAGGTGCCCCAGCATGGGACTTTAAGGTCCCTTCCAACCCAGGCCATTCTGCGATCCTATGAAACCCTAAACAAGGGACCTCCTCTTCAAAAAAATAACCAAACAAGGCCCAGATCTCGGTTTTCCAGGGCCAGGTTTTAACTCCTGATGTGCACGATGGAGCTCAGGGTACATTTTGGAAAGGCTCCTGTTCTCCCACAGGACCTGGGAGGTTGGACACACGGGTGGGGTGTCCCCCAGAGCCACCCACAGGACAGACGGACACACGTCCGTGGCTGGAGCTGTACCTGTGCGAGCTGTTCACCCGCTGGTTCACCTGGGTGGTGCTGTTGGACCTGCGCAGGTTGTTCATGGCCCGGGATCCCGCGTCTTCCTGCGGAGAGCAGGGATAAATCCAGCAGCCACGTTCGGGAGGAGCACGGGCAGGCTCCCCCACCCTCCTCACCCAGTGGGACACGGAGTTCCCGCTACCCCAGGGCTGCCAAGCTCTCCTTGAGGCAGCGGGCAATGACACCTCGCTCGGGCGCTGCTGAGCCAGCAGGAACACGTTCCTTAGCACGAGCTCCCGGGAACAAGGGCGCGGGAATGCTGCCAAGGGATTACTCAGCACGGAGCACAGACTGCCTGCTGCTGGATCCCGACGGAGCCCAGCAAGCACCTGGGGCTCATTCCCTCTGCGGAACCCCCACTCAGGAGCCCCCGCTGCGGCAGGAACAGGGGGTGCTCGATGAGGGGCCTGACATCCCAGCAGGAGACACCAGGAAATTGGGAGTTTCCAGATGGAAACTGGAGCAGGGAGGTGAAGGGCAAGGGAGGGAAAAGAGGGAATCCTGGCGCTCCCTACTTGCTGTTGTGCATCGAGCAGAGAACCACGAGCAGCGAGCGCCGAGGGCGGTGCCAGAACAAAGCCGGGCTGGTGCTGGGGGAGCCACAGCGAGAGGGACGTGGGCACGCACGGAGCCATCCCATATCCCAGGCACGCGCTCCCTGCCCGCGGCACAGGATGGGGGAAGGACACGGGCTCACCGGGGCGTTCCTCTTGGCTTTGCCGTCGGCAGCCACGGACACGGAGCGCGCCATGAGCTTGGCGGGAGAGGCGCTGCCAGGGCGGCGCGACACCGGCGCCGGGAGCCCCGTCAGGATCAGGTCCGCGACGTCGGAGCTCTGGACGGAGCAGCAGCTCCGGGTGCTCTTCATGCTGGAGCAGAAGGAAGGAGCCCTGGAAGCACAGCGCAGAGAGAGGGGAAGGCATGGAGCGTCCCGCCTCGGAACCAGGCGCTCCGGCTCCTGCAAACACCGGCACACCGTGCTGGAACTGCTTCCCAACAGGAAAAAACAGCTTCCTCCAAACTGCCGCATGGCAAATAACCCCAAGCGCAGCCCTGGAGAGGCTCCAGGTGAGCTCCTCACTGCCTTCACCCAACACTCTGGCTCTCCATGAGATGCTACCCCATTTATGGGCCAGGATTCCAGTAGAGGACTAAAGGGAGGGAAAAGCCCTGCTCCCCATCCTGGGTTCCTTCACTCCACACAGCCCACGGCCACCAGAGGATCACACGGGCCCAGAACGGCCCTAACTGTGCAGGCTGGGGGTTCGGCTCACCCAACATCCCGCATCGGGCTGGGATGCTGAAGAACCACCCAGGCAGCTCCCAAGGGACCCTCTGCCTGCCAAGCTCCCAGTCCCTGCCGAGAGTTCGTTTGGAAGTGTCCGTGCCCTCTCAGGGGGCACAGTGAGGGCTGGGCCCCCTCCCAGCTCGGGGCAGCACATTCCCACCTTTTCCCCTCTGCATTCCCCCAGCCCCAGTGCTGAGCCAGGAAAAGACCACATCACTTTTTTCTTTACATTTATTACCCACACTGCCCCTAAACCCTCTCCCCTGGCAGCCCTGGCTTCCCCTCTCAGGGCTCCACCACAGCCCTTGGCAATGCCTCTGGCTCCACAGCCTGGGGAAACAAATGGCTCTCATGGAAACCGCTGAGCTCACGGCAGGAAAACAGGGCTCAGGAGCCCAGGCCCAGCACAGTACCCTCAAACCCCTGAAGCTCAGACTCCCTAGCTCTGAAGCTCCAGGCCCCCATGGCCCCAAGCCCCCCAGCCCCCCTCTGACCCAGAGGCAAGCCCCAGCCCCTAAGCTCCCAAATCCCTGAGCCCCGCAGGATCCCCCAGGTCCCACACCTATTCCTCTAAACTCCCAAAACCCCCAAATTCCCCCACTCCCAAGGCCCAGGACCCCAGCCACAGGTCCAAGCCCAAGCTTGCAGTGCATAGATGCCCCCAGGACCGCCCAGGACACACATCCCCGGGCCCCGAGCCCCCCAGGTCCCTGACACCCAGCTCCAAAGGCTCAAGTCC
>VZTD01002453.1:4028-37792 GCA_013397725.1 Rhagologus leucostigma | reverse complement strand
GCAGGCCGCGGCCTACGGGCGGTGCGTGGCGGCGGCGGCGGCCGGAGCGGCGGAGCTGCGGCGGGATGCGTGCCTGGAGGAGTTCCAGGCGCTGCGGGAATGCTTCGCCCGGGCGGTACGTCTCTGTCCCAGTCCCTGCATCCGCTCCCAATCCCCGTCCTAGACCCGATCCCGGTGCCGGCGGAGGGGGGCGGCCTCGGCCCGCGCTGACCGCGGCTCTTTGCAGGCAAAGGCGACACCGAAGTGACCCCGGAGCCGCTCCCGCCTGGAGACGCTCGGGGAGAATAGAACCCTCAAACCCACCGGTTTGTCCTCAAATGACGGAGCCCCCGCGGCCCCCCCCGGTCCCGGGGCTCGAGCTGCCACCCGCTCCCAGGCTCCGGGCTGGGTGAGGGTCACAGATCTATTTTTATTTATTAAAAAACCAAAAAGAATTCAGATCAGAATGCTTCAGCTTATTTTATTGATGGGCTCAGCCCGCGCTCCGGGCTCTCCCTCCCAGCGTTCCACCCGCCCCGGGGGAGCCGTTCCCGGCAGGAGCGTTCCTGCCAGCTTCCAGCCCAGCTTGGGGTGCCCACGGCATTCCCAGGAGCAGGAATGTCAGGAGCATCTTTGGTCCCTTATGTTCACACAGAGAACAACACACAGGCGGCTCTGACCCCGCGGGGCCGGAGCCGGCTGCAGAGGGCATGAAGGAGCCGATCCGGCCTTGGCTCCCTCTCACTTCAGGAAGGCTGGGTGGTGCCACAGCCCGGATCCATCTCCCCAGGGCAGACCTGGAGCCGTGCTCCAGAGCCCATCCCTGCCTCTCGGAGCGGCGCCGGGGCTCTCGGCCGTGGTGCTTGTGCTTGACGACAGCGTTAATGGAGAAGCTCGTTGGGATGAGGGGGGTTCAGGGGGTTTAAGGCCACAGTGTTCCGGGGGGTCTTCCCAGAGGACTCCCGAGGCCGCTTCCCTGTGGCTCTGGGTTGTGACATCCTGGGAGCACCAGGCAGGGACAGTCCCACCCAGTTCCAGCTCTGCAGGGTCCCACTGGACACAGACTCGAGGTCACCAAAGACATTTGGAGGTCGGGATATAAAACCCACCACAGTGATGAGGTCTGAGGGCTCCAGGCTGGGAATTTTCAGCCGGTCTAGGGAGAGCTTTGGGATTGGATTCTGTACATTCGCAGGTCAGGATGTAAAAACACAAAACCCAAAAAAACCCAAGGGATGAATCACTGGGAGTCTGAAACCACTCAGAGTTCTTGGGGAAGCTCTTCCCTTCCTCACTCACCAAACGAATTTCCAGAGGTGGAGCAGGGACCTGTCTGGATGCAGAACAGGGCGGGGGGAGGCTGGGAAGAGCACACGGAACACAGGAAGAGGTAGGTGTGCATGAGCCGAGCCCCTGGATCCACCTGGCTCTGCCCCGCTTGCTCCCAAACTACTCACCTCTGGCAGAAGAATCAAGCTGGGTTGGGAAGGGTCGGGGGCAAGTTGAGCTTCTTAATGCACTTTGGAGAGGGGAAGTGGAGCTGGAGAGCACGGAGAGGAGCACCCAGGGAGGGCAGCGGGAGCAGAGCTCCGTGTGATTCCAGTGTGTGGCCAAGGAATCCCATCCCTGGGAGAGAGGCAGCACAACGGCAGGAGTTGTGCCCGGTTAAGGCAGCGTTTCTACTAAATGAGGTTCCTGAACCACCACTGTGTCCCAAACACACGAGGCTCTGCTCCCGATGCAACACTGGAGCACTGGCTCCGCCGCTCCTCAGCTCACGGCTTCTCTGGGGTAAAGCCCTTCCCGAGGTGTGGATCCCAGGTCCCCTCGGCACAGCTGGGGCGATGGAGCCCCTTCCCGGTTCTGAGAGGAGTTGGGAAATGGTTGGAGAAGGCAATTTGATATGAATGAGATGCTGGAAAAGGTCCTTGGAGCGGCGGCCTGGCAGGGAGCCGAGGTGGATGGCAGCTCTGGAAGGCAGGAGACAGCAGGAATGTCGCTTCCAGTGTCGCCATCTCCTCGGCCGCCCGCAGGCACACGCTGGGGGTGCTGCTGTGGAAGCCCCCAGGATGGTGCTCCAAGGAGATCCTGTGGATCCGAGCGCTGCATCCGGCAAAGCGCTGCCGGCTCGGATCTCTCCGTGCCTGAGCAACGGCCCAAAATCCACCGGGGAGGCCGAGCCTTCCCTGCGGAGCGCGGCCACAGCCACGTCACGGGCTCCTGTCCTGCGTCACCTGCTGGATGTGGCGGCTGCGCACCAGGTGCTGCGCGCCCTCGGCCACCCGGCTCAGCCGCGTCTCCAGCGCGCTCCGCAGGTCGTTCACCTTCACATCGGGAACGGGGTTCAGGCCGATCAGGACCCCCCCGGCTCCCGGTGCAGCCGCCTCCTCCTCCCCATCCTCCTCCTCCTCCTCCTCCTGGTCGGGAGGCAGCAGGTCCCGTCTCCTGCGGCGCAGGTCCAGGCCCCCCTGCAGCTTCAGGTCCCGGTTGGGTTTGACGTCGCGCTCCGGCTGCTGCGGATCCCGGGGGGCGGCCGCTCCGTTCTCGGACTTCGGCGCTGGAGCATCCTGAGGGCCGGGTTTCCTGTCGGCGCCGTTGGAGGGACCCCCATCCCCGCGGCCCTGCCGGCCCCACGGCTCCTCCCGGGGATCCTCCTCCTTCCTGTGCCCGTGGCCAGGCGGGTCCCACTGACGCCCGCCCGCTCCCTCGGCCTCCGCCCCTCTCCGCCGCTCCCGCTCCCGGGGGTGCTGCTCCCTCACTGCCACATTCCTGTTACTGGAAGAGTCCGGCACCACTGCCAGGTCCTTGGGCTCCACCTGACTCAGAGCTTTGGCTTTAAGGTCTATTCCTGAGTCTCTTTCCAAACTCTTTCCTGCTACTCCCTGAACTTTGGCAGCCCCCGGCTGTTCTCTTTGGATGGGAGCTGTAGCTGCTTCCACGGCTTTCAGGAAATTCTTCTTCTCGTGGACATCTTTTCCAGCTTTGGCTTCACGTTCTCCTCCCAAATCCTCCGCCAAGGGCTTTTTCTCCAGGTGGTTTCTGGCTGCTGGAACACGCTGGGCATCCCCGTGGAGGGGATCCCGGTTCTCCGCGGGATTCTTAACAGCTCTGTCATTCTCCTGCAGCGGCACCTTCCATTCCTTGGGAGGAGCCACAGGAATGTCACGCCTGTGCCCGGCCTCTTCCAGCCTCCCCGCGACGTCCCTGTGCTGCTTGGTGGAATCGGGGGGCTGCTGGCCCGGGCGCTGCTCCGGCTGCTCCTTGCTCAGCGGCTTCCCGGCCGCGTCTCCCTTGGCTCCGAGCCCCTCGTCCTCCCTGCTCCTGGACAGGGCCACGGCAGGCTCCGGCTGCGCTTCCGCTGCGGGACAAAACCGACATGGAAAAGGGTTTTCTCGGGACGTTCCCTTCTCCTGCCACCGCATTCCATGCAACACAAGATGAGGCCACACGGGAGGATGAGCAGAGCTGTGGGGCGTTATCCCTCTACGCTCGGGGCTGGATCCCCACCTCCAAAGTCAGAAATGGCTGCGCAGTGGACTTTGCCATGGGCCAAAGGAACTCAGATCTCTCCCAGCCCGATTTTTGAGCCGCTCTGAGCCGTGAGCACCCCACAGAGGGGTCCTGCTCCCTGGCCATGTCCTTACCTGGCTTTGGCTTCTCCTCTGCCCCCTCCTCCTGCCGCTGCTGGTGGATCTCCTTGTGCTGCTCCTCGATCACTGCCAGCAGCTTTGCCTGCTGGTCCAGGAGCTGCTTGTGCTGCACCTGCTGCTCCTTGATCACCTGCAGCAGCACGTTGTGGTCCAGCAGTTTTGCTGGCCCTGCTTCTGGAAGAAGGGAAAAAGAGAGAGGAAATAAAACCTCTGTGACCCAAAGCCCTCAGAAATCACATCAGCTCTGCATGGGCTGCAGGGGCTCTCCTTGGCAGGAAGATCTGACTCCACAAATCCTGCCAGGAGACAGAGAAGGAAGCTGGAAGAGGATGGCATCAGAGCAATGGACTCGCACACAAGTCCAAGCTCAGGCTCCAACTCCCCCTTGCCAGGCAGAGGTTGGAGGGAGGAGCTCAACCTGCGGAAGGGCTTTGCAGCTCCAGCTCTGATGCCCCAGGGACAGAGCAGCCGGGGCCTTGAGGGGAAGGAGCAGACAGGGCTTTTCCCTGTGATGTGCTCAGGTGTCCCCGTGTGTCCCTGCCCACGCCCCTCCCACCGTGCTGCCGGAGTGGTTTCACTCCTGTCTCCCTCTTCCCAGAGCTCCGACACCAGGGAGCAGCCGGGCCCAGGTGCCAGCATGATTCAGGTCCCCGAGTGGCCCTGCCGGGTGTGCCAGAGGTGGGACAGGCACACCACTTGATGCCACTGTAGCAGGGACTGTGGCCTCAAGACACCGTCCTCCCACAGAGAGGGATCCAGGGGGATCCGGGTGCCCCTGTCCCCGCACGCCCCGGGACACACGCTCACCCCCCAGCTTGGTCTCCGCCTTCTCCTGTTTCTCCTCAGTGTTCCGGTTCTCCAGCGGTTCTGCTCTCTCCGGGAGGGGCAGCTCCTGCTTTTCACCTGCAAAGGACGACAGAGCTTTGCTGTCAGTGCAGATGTTCCCTAAAACGCCTCCGCGTCGTCCCGGCACCGTTTGTATCCAACCCGACGGCTGCGAGGGAAGTAATAAACCCAATATTTAACAATCCCATGCCTGGTGGCAGCGAGCCAGCACTAACTACCTTGGCCAATTAACATGCAAGAACAGCTCTAACTGGCTTTTAGACGGGCACTTGGCAATGTGTTCCCTGTCAAGATCTCCCGGCTCCGTGTCCCCGGTGATTTGGGAGCCGTGCAGGAACAGCACGGCACCTGACATTTTGGCGGGTAGCGAACAACTGTTTGACAGCTCTTGCAGTAGCTGTCAAAGCCACCAGATTCCTCCTTTCCCGCAGCAGCTGCCGGAGGGGCTGTGCACACTCACGTGCTCCACTCGTGGAGTTAAAAGGAAGCACCGGGATGGAGACGGGAGTGACCAAATTGTCCCGTCTCCAGGGGGATTACAGGCCCAGAAGAGCTTGCTCAGATGAGCTGCCGTGGAAGGAGCTTACCAGGGTCTGCTTCCTTCTCCAGGGACTTTCCAGCCTCCCCTGCTTTCCTGGGGAGCTGGAGCTGTGACTCGTCCCGGTCAGCAGCCTCGGCGCTGTCACCGTCCGGCACGGCCTTGGCTTCCAGCTTGGCTTTCCCTGGCTCCAGCTCCTTGTAGGGCAGCCTTCCACCCTGCTGCACCACTGCCTCCGGGACCTTCTCCAGATTTGGGACGGGCCCGGCAGTCCCTCCCCGCTGCTGGTTCTCGGCAACCACTTCCTTCCCTTGTTTTGGGCCCAGTGCCTCCTTCTGGGGCTTCAGCCTGGCTGGCTCCTCCAGCAGACGGTCCTTGGCTCCTCCGGGAGCCACCTTGTTCTCATCGGATTCCTCCCGCTCCCGCCCCATGTCCACGACCACCTCATCATGTGGGACCGGGGGCTCGTGGCGATGAGCTTCGCCCACGGGCAGGGCAATCCCTGGGTGGACAGGCAGGGTCAGAGGCAGCAGGTTCCCAGTACACCCAGCACACCCGGGACACCCAGCTCCACGCTGCCCTTGTCCAGCCCTGCCTTCTCTCCCTCATCTGGAGGCCACGTTCCCAACAAGCCTCCAGAGCACCAAACACTAAATCACCTTCGATCCGCCAACACCATCACGGAGGTGGACTGAGGGGAGGAGGGTAAGGAGCCCAGTTCAGGATCTGTATCTGAAACAGTCCCACAGCTCACAGCCCCAGCTCCCAACCCGGCTCCCTTTCCTGGGATCACCTTTACCTTGATCAGGACGGTCCAGCTGCACTTTCTCTTCCACCTTTCCTCTCTCCTCCTCCCTCTTGGGTACCTGCACGGGCACCTTGATCTGTGGCTGCTCCATCTCCTCCTTCTCCTCGGGCACTTTGGGTTTATCACGCTCATCCTCGGGCTCCTCCACCACCGGGTTCTGCTCTGCAAACACGGGACGGGGACAGGGATGAGGTGTGGGATCCGGGAATCGCTGTGTCTGTCCCAGCCCCCTTCACCCACCCAGCCCAGCCGCCGGTTTCCCTCCACCCTTAGCGCGGTGGGGCTGGGGGAGCTTTTGTCCCGGGGTCAGCTGGTTGTTTTCCCCGAAGTGGGTTTTACGGAGCTGCCGGCAGGGAAGCGTGGCCGGGCTGGAGCCGGCTGCTGCTGCGAGCCAGTGCCACCAGAGGGTAGCATCCCCCCGGCTCCCTGCCCCGGACCCCTGGCTCCGGGAGAGACCGAGCTGCAATCCAGACCCGCATCCCCCGGCAGTGGAAGAGACAGAGCTGGGATCCGGCCCCGAACCCCCCAACACCAGAACCCGAGCTGGGTCCAGCCCAGCCCCCGCGCCCCCCCCGCCGCTGCTGTTTGCTGCGAAACGTCTTAAAACCCCTTTTATCTTGATTTTTCCCCTCTTTTAGTGCCCGAGCGTTCCCACAGCCCTTCGGACGCCTCTCGGAGGAGGGGTGTGGACGCTTCCTTTTCCCGCAGAAGTTTTGAAGAGGGGGATTAAAGAGGCATTAATTAGGGGAAACTCCTGAGGGAGATGGGGAGTTTCCCCCACCTTGCCCTCAAAGAGATGGAATGTTTTTGGAAGACACATCCCAGTCAAACCAGTCACTGTGTTCAGCACTGGTATGACCAGCGTATTCCACATGGAATCTTTTTGCACATTCCATGGGATGGGAAGGGTCCCTTCCACCCCCAGCGTGGCAGAAAACCCACACAGGGAGTGAACTCTTCCTTTGGAGAGCAGCAGAGAAGGAAAACGAATTGTTTCCCAGCAGTGAAGTTGTTCTGCAGATTTTTTTCCATCCAACAAACTCTTAAAAAAAAAAAAAAAACAAAAAAACTATCTTCTGTAACAAAAAAAAATTCCCAACTCTTTCCCCCTTCGCCCTCCCCCGTGTGATTTCCTTTGGGGAATTAATTCTATAAACATCTTTCCATTTTCTCCTCCCCCTCCGCAGGGCTGGTGCGATTTATTACGAGATGAACTCATGGGAAAGAAGGGATTGCCACAACTTCAGCTGCGTGGGCCTTGCCCGAGCTGGGGTGGGGGGGGGAACAACAAAAATTCACAAAAAAATTAAGTACAAACTCCTGGCCCAGAGGGATCTGTGCCAGCAGGACCTTGAGCCTCTCCAGAAACCCGGACTGCAGCCCAGAGCTCCACACCCAGAGGAGGGATGTGTGTGGGGCTGGCCGGCTTTCCACGTTCCTTCGCTTCGGGAATGATGGTGGGAGGGGAAAAGGACTTGGATTTTCTGAGAAATTCAAGTCTAGTACCCAAGGGTCCCCCTCTCCATTGAGGGACTTCCCAGGGTTCAGCAAGTCAGGGCAGGACACTCCTCCTTTTCAGGAAAAACTGGGCTGCAGGAACCAGTGCCCAGCCCTGGCCGGGGGCCCTGGGAAGCGGGAGGCCGAGGCCCGGGAGGGGAGCGCTCGGCACGGCTGCGGATGTTCCCAGCTCAATCCTGGCCTCAACGCAAGAAATTATTTACTCTAGTGGAGGAAAGTTTGTCATTAATTGGTTCGTGGAGGCGGGAGATGGCTCTGGTCGGAGAGGACAGGAGGATCCAGAGAACCCCAACACGGGCAGGGCTGTTCCCACAGCGGATGGGAACGACGAGCAGAGGCAGCGAGATGATGTTCAAAGGGAAATAAAAAGGAAAGAGGGGGAAATAAAAAGGAAGAGAGGAGGAAATAAGAAGGAAGAAGGGGGGAAGCTTTCCTTGCAAGCAGGAACTGGAGGAGTTAAACCCAGCAGTTCCCCTGCCCAGAGCAGCAGGTGAACCCCCCGCGGGCCCAGGGCAGCCCGAGGGGCCGGGGGAGGCCCCGCTCTGCTCCGCGAGTGTCCCTGGCAGCTTCCATCATAAATCAGGCAGAGGCACGTTCCCCGCTCTGCAAACAATGCAGGAAAAGCCCAAAACACAAACAAAACACAAACCCAAAAGTCTCCACGCCGCAATAAGGCCAAGCTGCCTCTAAGCCGTCATTTGCTCAGCGGGAGACAAAATTAAGTTCATCATCAGGGTGTGAATTAACAACCTCTCGGGCTGCCTGGAAATCCATCCGGGGCTCCGGGTGCTTTGCAGGGAACAGTTTTGCTCGGGCTCTGCCTGTCTTGTTGCCCTCCAGGTCCCTTTGGAGCGTCTTCCAGTAACGCTGTGCCTCGTCATGTTTTATGAGCGGCCTTGGACTTTACAGGCAAGGCCTGAGAGGCTGTAAAAGCTCTCTGTATCCCAAGGAGAGGCCGGGGTGTAAGGCAGCACCGGGAGGGTTCGCTCCGACCCCCCGGCTCTCCGGCAGCTCCGCTCACACGAGGAGAAGCCGGGGCGTCCTGCAGCTGATTTGTGTGTGTGCGTGCCTGGGTGTGTTGTGGTTTGCCAACAGCCTCTCCAGGCTGCCATAAAATTTCATGATTAGCAACCTAAAAGCTTCCCTTCTCCCCCCGCTCCTGGTTCGGATCGTTGCAATGGTCCCAGGCAGGCACTAAATCCCTCCTCACATGCTTTTCCAGCCTCTCGGAGCCGAAATGTGCCTCCACAGCCCCTGCCCCGGGCAGAGGCAGCGGGATAGGCCCCGCTGTGCTCGTCCCCAATCCAGGGGAGCCGTGGGGACAGCACAGGGAGCTCCGGGACACACCACCCGCTCCGGAGCGTCACCCCAGGGCTGACCAGGGACACGGGGTTCAGGACCTGCTCGTGCCGGTCCAGCTCCAGATCTGCTTAAATTCCTCCCCCGCATGATACGGAGCAAGATCCGGGAGCTCGTACCAAGGAAAGCGGAGCCGAACAAGCGGGGCAGAGGGCCGGGAGCAAACGCTGCCCTCGGACGTGCCGAGCAGCCCCACACGCAGAGCAGGGCAGGGACGGGCCCTCCCCGGGGAGCTCCCGGCCCAGCTGTGCCTCCAGGAGCTCTCCCTCCCCCCGAAACGGGTCCAGATTTCACAAGGTTATGGAATGGCATCCCTGAAATTAGTTCACAGTTGTCTCCTGACGCACCAGCAGTAAAAACCAACCCAAATTACCAGAGGCTGCTGGTTCCTTTTCTGTGTCACAGGCACTATTAAAAGCTCTCTCGCACAAAGCACCAGGGAGAGCCGCCGCGGAGCCAAGCTGTTCCTGCAGCTAAGCAGGATGCAGGAGCCACGTTCCACACATCTCCGGGGCTGCTCCGGCCGGGAATGCCGGCAGGGACCCAGCCTGGGTCGGGCAGGTTGCTTTTGGGGGGCAAGCACACGGATGCAGGGATGGAGGACGCAGGGACGCCGCGTGCCAAACGCAACCCCAAATTTCGCCCCAACCCACGTAACACAGCCCACCCCATCCCACAGGACACCGGGATGGCCGGAGCGCGGTGCCCGGCAGACCGGGGAAAGGGCTCTTGCACAAGGAGCCTGAATCAGGGCTTTGTTACCCAACATTGCACAACGCCAGGGAGAAGATGAAGCAGCAACGATCAAGTAAGGAGCTGAAAAATATTACAAAATCTTAATCCCCCCCGAGACCCTCGAGGGTGCTTTAAATACGGAGAGAAATTGCCTAATTAGCTTTTTTTTTTTTTTTTTTAAATGGATAATTGCCTTCCTGAGCTTTCAGAGGCAGCTTAGCAACCTTTTAACAGAGGCGCAGCCGCGGCTCGGAGCGGCAGGACGGGGCTGGAAGGGGTTTTATCCCTTTCCCGAAGAGCTGCTGACAGTAAAACCTCCAGCACCACAGGCTGGGGCTGTAATGGGCACTTGGGTGTCGTTAGGAAAAACACGATTCCGAAGCCGCTGGTCAATACGTGTTCACATAAAAGGCCAATGTTCTAATATTCATAATCCCCGGGCCCACGGGGCACGGCTTTAATGAAAGTCTCTCCAGTTCTGGGCTCCACAACATCAAAGAGGCCAATAAAACTCCTCTCACACGCTGACAGGCGGGAGGCAGGCGGGGAAGGCAGCGCTGGGGAAAGGCCCTGCGGTTTGCCTTGGATGGGGCAGCACGGGAAAGGGCACGGAGCAACCCCGTGCCCAGGCAAGGGGCTGAGCACCCTCTGACCCAGAGGCACAGAGGCACCTTGTGCCTGGGAGAAGGGGTCTGGAAGAACCCTCCACCCAGGAAAAGGGCTGGGAGCAGCACCCTCCAGCCAGGAAAGGAGCCTGCAGCACCACCCTGCAGCCAGGGAAGGGGCGCAAGGCACCCTGTGCCCTGGGGAAGGGGCTGAGCACCCGCCGGCCCAGGGAGAAGCCGTGAGATGCTGCTGCAGCCCCGAGTGCGGGATACGGCCCATCCGGAGGGCACCCAGGTGCCGGGGGCGGCCCAGCCCGCATCCTGCGCCCCTGGAACGACAGGATGCAGCTGCTGCGGCGCGTTCCAGGCGGCAGCTCCTGCTCTGCAAAACAAGGCGGGTGAGGACGAGGGGGAGCCGCGGCGGGGGATGAAGGGCACCATTTAACGCCTCTCATTGCTAGTCAAGCCGACATCCTGCAGAGGCACAGGGAGGCACAGATCCAAGGAACCGCAGCGGCGGCTCTCCCGGGGCAGCCCCACATCCACCCTGCAGGTCCCTGTCCCCCATCTCTGCCCGGCTCCATCTCCCCACTCTTCCTCCTCCGCGGGCACGGAGCCCCTGCTGCCAAAGGGACCTCGGGGGACAGCTGAGCTTTCCCTCGGAGCCGCACGGCTCCTCCCTGGGAAGTTTATGACCCGGGAGCACTAAACCCGCCTTCCTCCCGGGTGGGATTATTTAATCCAGCAGCACTCAGAGCTGCTGCCGGCGGGCTCCGGGATCGCTCGGATGATCAGAGCCTGGCATCCCGCTCCGCCACCCTGGCTCACGCCGAGAAGGGGAGAAGATTCAGCAAACTCCAGCGGACACCGTGTTTTATGGGATTTTTTATTTTCCCAGTCAGAACACGTGTCATTAGCGATTCCTCCTGAAAGGAGCAGCTGTTCTTTGGCCATTACTGCTCCAAAATTAACCAAGACGGAAGAATTCAATCGCATCCCTCCTCCCGGCCCTGCTGAGGGCTCCATTAAGGGATTGGGAACGTCTTTTGCTCGGAGTTCACCGGCATCCGCATGCCCGGGAAGGCACACACAGCCTTGAGTAAGCCACGAGTAAACCACAAGTAAACTCCACCACGGAGCAGCCCCGGAGTGAATGTTATCGGCAGCAGCACCGGTGTGGGAGACGCTCCAAGCTGCCGGGCAGGAACCCGGCCAAGAACCAGGAGGGAGGATAATCTCCAGAAGAGCCAGCCCCTTTCTCCCTTCCGCTCTCAATCTCCGCGAGGATATTTCAAGGCCTCCAAAGAACAAAAAAAAACCCCGCAGGAGCAGAAGGAAACAAAACTGAACCGAAGGAACAGGACGCGGCAGGGCCGAGGGGCAGCGCGGGGTCAGGCGGCACCTGCGCGCCACGGCCTCGCTCCGGAGCAGCTGGGAAAGGGAGGAGCGGCCGTAATTCCATCAGCAGCCCCAGCAAACAAATAATAAATAACAGGAACCAGTAAACAAAGCTGAGGCATAATCACAGGCTTTGTCAGAGCGAAAGTCGAGTTCAAATTTATATCCTCAGCACCAAAAAAAGAGGCAGTTCCCATAAATTTCCGCACCTTTGAGGGTGATGGATGGCTGGTCCTTGGGGTGGCACAGGGGGAGAACGGTCCCGCTGGGCCAGGTGGGCACTGTGCTCATCCCAAATAGGGATCCCTGCTCTGTCCCTCCAGGGGATCCCAGGCCTGCACCTCACCTTTCCCTTCCTAAAAGAACACCTCCCACAAAGTACTCTCGGAGGTCACAGCAGGCTTCTCCAGCAGACAAAAGTGCAGCTTTTCTTTGGAAAAGGCCCCAGGAGTCTGGGAAGATGCACGGAGCTGCCCGGAAATTACCCTGCTTCTGCCACATTTAGAAAAAAAAAAACCTTCTCCTTCCTTTTAAGAGGTGAAGCTGGGAACAGGGCTGGGAAACTCAGCTCCAGCAAGCACATACCTGGAAGTCTGACTGAATCCTGGTCAATTCTGTTCTCCTCTCTGTCCAGGTGCTCCAAGCCCACTGCTTCCGTCCTCACAGGGGTGTCCTCGGTGGCAGACAGGGTGGTGTACGTGCTGATCACCAGCATTCCCAGCCCAATCCACAGGATAATCTGCACAGGGTGCCAGAGGGACAGTCAGCACAGGGAAACCAAGGGGACTGCTCCCCACGGCATTCCCGTGCTGCCTCCACACAATTCTGACCTCAGAGCAGTGACACGTGCCAGGGAGAGAAGAGGAGAGAAATGTCAGAGAGAAACAGGAAAAGCAGTTGCTCCTGGCTGAGGTTCCTATTTGGGTGCAGAGCCATGGGAACGGGAATTTCGGAGGCTGGAAGAGGCTGGAAAGGCAGCCCCTGCATTGGAAGGGCTCAAAAGTGAGTGGACAGGACAAAGGGATCGGAAAATGCACGTGGCAGACACAAGTCCTGCTGCAAAGACTCATTCCCTGGCATTCCCAGCATGAGAACTCCATGAAATCGGGTCTGGCTGAGCACAGAGGAGCCTGGCCTGGTTACAGCCCCCCACGATTCCAGGGAAAAATCTGCTTAAAAATCCTTGGTTTTGAAAGCAAGGGTAACACGTCCACGCACAGGTCCTGGTCCCAGGCCTCACCAAGCTGCTGAGAAGTGACTTCCTGATTTCCAGAAAGCTAGGATCAAACAGGATAAAAATAGAAGGATGGAATCTGGATCCCGTGGAGGGAAGGGCTCTTGGAATTTCTCTACCTCAGAAAGGAGAAAGTGATGAGCAGCAAAAGAATTTTTACAGCTTGTTATGTGATGACAAATTGATCTAAAAGGATCGAATTCCACATGAGTCATGGGAAGTGTTGGATGGCACTTGGACAACCTGGTCTAGTGGAAGGTGTCCCTGCCCGTGGCAGGAGGTGGAACTGGATGAGCTTTAAGGTCCCTCCCAGCCCAAACCATTCCACGATTCCATGACTCATCCTCTTCCCCCCAAATCCTCACAGTGCAGATTTACATCCCAATTCACGAAAAGCACAACAAAAAGATGCTTCTCAGTGTGGGGAAAACCAGGAATGGCCACAGGGAGCACTTCTACTACTGGAAGCTGCCAGAAAACCGCAAATCAAGGGGAGAGGTGAAACTGGAAGGAAGAATTAAAACATTGGCACTTCCAGAGGGGGAGGAGGGGCTGATGCTTTCCTCACCCGCCTCGTGCTGAGGGAGGTCGCCCAGAAACACGGAGCAGCACGGTCAGAGCCGGGCCCAGGAGACCCCGGAGGGCCCGTTCCCAGCACACCCCGCAGACAGCCCGACGCCTTCGGAAGGAAAAGGCTGGCGGGACATGGAGCAGCTCTGGATCAGGGGCAGCATGGCCAGGGAGCAGAGGCCAGACCTTAGAGCTGCTGCAGAGGAAACAGGAGCAGAATGTGCTGCCTGCCTTGCCCGGGGTGCACAAAGAGCAGATATCCTGCCATCCACCCCCTGGGGCAAGCGCCGAGTCAGCAGGTCCTGCACTGCTGCCCTGGGCTCGAGCTGCTCCACTTCCTCCCCTCCCACAATCCACAGCCCCGGCACAAATGCATTTTGTGCCTGGGAGGCTGTTCTGGCACCTTCCAGAAACAACAGCGGAGAGGAAGAGCGTTTCCACAAAGAGGATCTATTCTGGTGCCACAGGAACCAGGAGCAACGTGGGAGAGGAGGGAACTGTAGGAAACGGCTGAAAACATTAAATGCTTTAAAAGGATTTTTGTTGTTTCTTATCTTAGTGGGGAACCAGGGGCTCAAATGCCTCGGATTGAAACCCCTTTGATTGTTGCACATTTGGAGTTCAGCTGCGAGCTCCCGGAGCAGCGGGTACGGGCACACGTGGCAGTCGCAGACAGGCTGGGCTGTCCCTGAGCCGCCCTCACCCGGCTCTCCCCAGCACCCTCCTCCTCACCTACCCCCTCCCCAAATGAAGACCAGAATAAAGAGGTCCATGATTTGGCTTAATTCCATGGAGATGCTCATGACATGGAAAAGCAGGCGGTTTGTGCTCAGGGGACCACCAAGGCAACTGGAGGAACGGGAGTGAGGGCTGCAAGGACTCAGGGGCTCAAGGAACCCATTCAGGGAGAGGAGCCACCAATCCCCACAGCATCCAGAAATCCTGGAGCGAGGGGAAGCTCAGCACTGCAGGGCACTTCTGAGCCAAGGTCTGGTCCCATGGGAATGATCTGCCCCAGACCCAGCAATCCCACCGAGAGCAGAGACCCTTCTGGAGAAGCCCCTCTCAGCACGGACATGGCGAGAGGCCGTGGAAAGCCCTGGGGCAGGGCAGCACGGCCAGGGCCTGTCTCCCGGGAGCCACGCTCCGAGCACGGACGGGAATTCAGGAGAGGAAGTTTACGCGGCCGTTTCCTCGGCCGGCCGCGCTCCCTCGGCCCTCCTTCCTCCCAGAAGATGACCCCAGCTCTGCACAGCAGAGCCATTAGCTCAGCCCTTCTCCTGCAGCCACGGGAAGCGAACACGCTGCATTTGTGCGGCGTGACGCCACCCCCGTTCTCCTGGACACGGAGCGTTCCGAGGGACGGAGTCATGGCGAAGGAATGCAGAGCCCCGGTCGCCGCCGGGTCCCTCCTCAGAGGTGCCGTGCTTGGGGGGCTGTACCCCCGGACGTGCTGGTGGGGAAGGTGTGCTGGCCCCTGCGCTGCCAGGGAAGGGCAGAGGGAATCTCTTTTCCACCCGCACAGGAGCGAGCCGAGGGGTCACTTCCTGACCTCCGGCAGCTCCTCTTCCCCAGCTGGGACAACAGCAACTCCGGCCTCCCTAGGAGGGGCCTCTCGGACAAGCTTGTGTCAACACTGGGAAGGCAACACCTTCCTGCTGGCAGTCACACACTCAGTTCACAGACCCCCACACGCCCTTCGGCAGCTCTGCCAAACCCGGGGCTCCCGGGGAGCAGCGGGACGCGGACCTTTACAGGAACAGATGCTTAACCACAAGAAAGGGAACGCTCTCCCTGCTTCGCTCGCAGCGCTGTGTGCCTGACTCCGGGCTTTTGAACTGCTCTGGGACCTGCCTTTCCAACCCAACCCTTCCAACCGGGGCACTCCCAGCCCAGCCCGGCCGAGCGGCAGCTCCAATCATTCCCAGCTCCCCAGCAGAAGCCCTTTGCTGGCCTATTTCCCTCCCCTGCCTGAAATTCTCTTCATTACTTCTAGTGCAAAATCCTTGTTTCGTAGCCTCAGTTTGCACCATCTCATGTAAAAACCTGACCTTCCATGTCACCACCTGCCCGACACTGGACGCTGCTGGGTGCCAGAAGTGGCCCGATAAAAGCAGCCAAGTTCTCAGCAGCACAAGAGCCAAGATAACCCAGAGAAGTGTAAAAGCTGGCGCTGAGATTCACTGCTCTGAAGGAGGCTAAAGCTGATGGAGGGAAGGAGAGAGAACGTCCATGTACACTGTTTGGACAGGGACAGGAAGGGAAGGACAGCTGAGCCCAGGGCTGGCTCCTCTCCCCCCACCCGCCACCTTCCTCAGGAGCTGACTTTGATGGAGTGGAGCACCTGATCAAAGGAGAGCAGGAATGAAGGAGGAGACCAAAGACAGAGCTCCAGGGAAAGAATAAATGAGCCTTTGCAGAGACCTGGAGGGAGGAGGAGAGGGTGGGCTCCGAGTTGGGCTGTGGAGGTGGGGAGGTGCTGAGCAGCCCGGCTCGGGCAGGCAGGTGTGTCCTCGCTCCGAGCAGGAATGCAAACCTGACAGGCAATGGATCACTCAGGGAAGGCTGGACAGCTTGCTGCCAGCCCCTCGAGAGGTAACCCGGGGCCTGATGCTTTAGATAAGCCCTTCCTCCTTTGTGGGGATTTCTGCAGGACAAACATCTCCCTCAGCCTCGTGACCGGGTTTGGGGTCAGGCATTGTGAGGGCCCCAGTGTCCCACCCCGAGCGGCCGGGCTGAGAGCTCAGCCTGTCCTGAGTGCAGCCTCGAGGCACTGCAGGGAAACACTCCGGCTCAGCCGGAATAGAAAGCAATTCTTGAAAGTGCTCTTTGTTTCCCTGAAAAACCCAGGCTGGCATTCAGACTCCTGCTCGGGGTTTCACTCAAAGAAGTTCGGAGCTAAGTGTCAGAATTCAGAGTGAAAGCTGGAAAGTTGGACTATTTCCTTGTGTCAGGGAAAGCACGGGGAAGAAAAAAAAAACACACCCTGCTTAAAAAATTCACGTAGGTTTGCAAAGCCACAAGTCATTAAGCACAGAACAAGCCACCAGTTCTGTGGGCCCCACAAAAACGTGCTGCTCTCCCCTGCTGACTCCGCACTGTGCCCAAAACCTTTTTCCCAGCCCAGCACTGTCCTGACTGGGAATGTTGGGACAGAGACCTGTGAAATAGGCAGTGGATTAAATTATTGTTAGAAAAAAACCCCAAAACCTGTTAATTTCAGCCCATGGTATTTGCAGGAGCAGATAGATCAAGCCCAGCAAAGAGCCACTTTGTTTCAGTCCCCGAGGAGGCCAATTCAAACTGGAGCAAAAGGAAAAGTTAAACTTCTAACAGCCTCTGAACGACTCCAATCCCTCAGAAAATCAATTCCTGAAGCAACACCTCTATGTGTGTGTTCCTTTTTACTATTATTTTGGTTGAAAGCAGAAAGCTGAGGGTCGGCAGCACAAACCACATCGTGGAGCCCTGTTTGTTTTACCCAGCCCAGTCAGGTCGGGATGTGAGGCTTTAAGGTTTTACAGGCTGCCTGGATTTCCTGTTCTGAGGATCCAAAACCTGAATCCCACCAGGGGGAGGACTGGAAGCAGCCTTTTATGCACGGAATGACTGTTCCACTTGCTGCCGGAGGGACAAAAAGAGCCGGTGTTCCAGCTCGGGCTAGCACCTCTGCCACTGTCTGTGCATCCCTAAGATGGACACGCACCCAGAACAGCTCCCACCTGTCCTGGGCGGACTGGAGGGGGAGGCTGGCGGAGGTGCCGAGCAGTTCCTCTGCTGCAGCCAAACATTCCCAGGCTCTGCACAGGGCTTAGGGGGATGTCAAGCAGCATCAGCACTGACCTGTGAACAAAGCGCATTCTTGTGGATCTTCTTGTAAATAAGAGCTGGGCAGATGAAACAAATGAGGCTTCCCATGGTCGCACCTGTCAGGCCCAGCACTGTTTCCACTGGGGAAGAAGAGGAAAAGTCAGCAAAGGTCTTTTCCAGGAGTGCCAGAGCAGCAGCACGGGACGGCTGCCAGAGCCCCCGGGCAAGATGGGGTGTGAGTCTGGTCACCCCAGCCAGGAAAACAAATAACAGAGACCAGAGAAAGCAGCCAGCCCTTGTTCCCAGCTCCTCACTCACCGTTCGGGATCATGATGCCTCCGACCATGGTTCCAAACACAACAGCCAACGTCAGGGCTTTGAACCGGAGAGGGGGCATGTAGCCCCCGGCAGCGAAGGTGCCGTCCTTCTGCTGGGAGAGGAAGGGTGGAGGGGGAGAGTTTAGCTCCTGTATCACAGTCCCCAGCCCCTCAGCAATTCCCTCAGCCCCCCAGCAATTCCCTCAGCAGTGCTCCCAGCAGCTCCAGACCATCCCGAATGTGATCCCCTCAGCTGTGCTCCCAGCAGCTCCAGACCATCCCAAATGTGATCCCCTCAGCTATGCCCCGCTCCCTGTGCAGGGACTCAGAGAGCAGCCCAAGGCCAAGGGCAGGAGAAAGGAGCACAGGGGTGCAGCAGGAGGGAGAAGCCACAGGGGAAGAGCTCTGCCTTTGCTAGGGAGGTGTTCCCCAAAGCTCTGGGAGCAGGGCCATTCCCACTGTGCTACACCACAGGAGCAGCTCCTCTGACTGGGAGGACATCCCACGGAGATGGCAGGGCAGGATGGGTGCTGCTGGGCAGCTGCTCGAGGAATTCCAGAGACCCTCTGCTTCCCACCCCATCCCATCCCACCCCCCGAGCGGGAGGTGTGGAAGGCAGAGGCCCCAGTGTGCCCTGCAGACCCGGCGGGTCCCGGCTCTGCTGCTGCACAGATGGGAGAGGAAGGCAAAGCGACACCTTCAGAGCCCAGCCAGCCACGAGCTGAGCCCAGGCGAGATCCAAAGTGTTCCTAAGTGTTTCCAGCGCTTCCTCCTCTGCACCCGCTGGCTCTCACCGACCGTCTGCCCCCATCCTCAGGCCCTCCCGACGTGAGAAAAGAGCCGGGGGCTTCTCACAGGCAGAAGTGGCAGGATTTAGAGCTATAAATTGCTCAAGTTTTATTTCCTGCCTAAGAGGTTTCTATTTATGCGGATACACAAAGGCCTCAGAACATTCCCACAATCTCTTACTGTTATTTGCTGAATCCCATCGGCGCGCTCCGCGCGCACAATGCACAGAGGAGAACACGCCACTGCCACAAGGGACTCACAGTCTCCAGCAGACAGACCAGCTTCAGTCACAAAGGCTGGCTGAGGAGCTGGCCCTGGGAAAGGTGGAACGTGTGGGAGAGGGCTGTATCCCATATCCCACCGCCCGCCCCCGCACCGGGCTGGCACCGCAGCCCGGGAGGCGCTGGAGGAAGGGGACATCCGAACCCGGAGGGGAAAGGGCTGCTCCAGGGCTGCTGACAAAGGTGCTGGGTGGGAATAATGGAGCAGGAATGAGCAGGCACTCAAGAAAGCAAGAAGAAACGGGGCTGGGCTGGGCTCCGAGGCCGGGAACAGGAGCTTGAGCTCAATGACTTGGCCAGCAAAAGGACGGCAGCTGGAGCAGCAGGAAATGAGGAGGCTCCGCTGCTTCCTAAAGCACATTTCTCCCTCTTTCTGAGGGGAAGAACCACCTCGGCTCTGAGCTGTGTAACGTGTCTGTGCCAGAGCTGGAATCCCCAGCGGAGCAGGGAGCAGCAGCCACAGGACGTGGGCTTTACACTGGGAACTCCAGCCCTTCGGCCCATGGAATTCCTCAGCAGAGAGGGCACAAACCTCCAAGTGCCAGGGATTAACCACTGCAGAGCAGGATTTAGAGATGGCCACAGGCCCCCACGGCACTGTCACCGCACCCTGGGCACTGAGGATTTTATGGGAGTTGAGGCTTTGTCCCTCTGGATAGCGAGTACCTGCCACATGCTGTTATCACCACAGTCTCACGGAGCCAAGGCAGGTTTGGGGCCCAGTCAGAGACCAAAGAGTCACAAAAACCCTTCAAAAATCAAGTTTCACACCAAGGCAGCCCCGGGATCTTACCTGCTGCTCAAAGAGCAGGGTGTTCAGTGCCTGTCTGCACGGCAGGATCATCATCGGGAACCCCACCGCCACCGACATCATGAATCCCACTCGGATCATCTCCGTCACCACGTTGGAAGGGAAGTTCATTAGGACGTTCCCAGCAATGGCTTCGGTGTAACTCACGTAGCCAAAGAAGCCCACCTGGGGAGGGGAGCGGGGTTGGGCTCCAAAGCACTTCACACCTGCTCCTCACAGAGGGGCAGGGCGCTGACCTCCCGTATGAGCAGCCAAGTGGGAGCGTGAGGTCACTTCCACGGGCAACCTGACAGCAGCCCCAGCACCCCAAAACCTGGGCCAGGTCGTTAATCAAGAGTGGGAGCTGCCTAAAAGCAAGTTTCTCACCAAATCCAGGGGTTTTCCTGGAGGACACACTTTGCTCACTGCCAGGCCCATGGATTGTCCCTCTCCAACGGAGGAGCTGTCACAATTCCCTGCAGCAGCCTGGCTCATGGGCCAAGGCTCTCCTCAGGAATTATTAACCCCGTTTTATTAACTGCTGCCTCATGAGGCATAACTTCCTTCACAACAGGCTGGAAAAAGCTCTCCCAAACTCTGGGCAAAGGAAGAGCTGGGCCTCCACTCTGCCTCCATCCAAGGAAACGTGCTACTCTGAAAACTGGGACTCTCCCAGTGCCCCCTCTGCTCTTGGGTTCATCACCTCCCACCTAACTCTGCTTTCAGCACGATGGCTTATCTGTCAGAATAAATACAGATAAGCAGAAACCAGCCCCAGCTGTAGATAAATCCTCATCCCTGTGGCCCCTCCAGATTTCTGGCAAGGGAAGAGAAGGGGAAGTTCCTACCATGATGTAAAAGGTGGTGACCACGTTTAGGGAAGAAGCAAATATGGAGCTCATGATTTTGACAGACGGCTCATCCAAGCTGTCGTAAGTAGGCAAGACCTGACTGTAAAAAGGGTAAAATATTTAAGGAAACCTGCAGAAAACGGGAGAAAACCCCCAATCCCAGCCCGTTCTCTGCCTCAGCCCAGCAGCAACGAATCCCTGACACCTTCCCCCTCCGGAGCATAAACACCCGCTGCTATTCCACAATTTATACTGCTAATGCCAAGAGATTTCAGAACACTCATAACTTTTAAGTGTTGCAAAAATATTCCTGCTCTCCCCACCCCACCACGTGGAGCGAAACGTGTGATGTAAACATTCGGGTTCAGAAAGGGTTGCAAAATGAATGACCGTTTGTTCCCGGGGCCGTGGGTGGCTCCGGGCCAGCCCCAGCGCCGGAGATTATTGTTCTTGGAGCTCTCCGTGCTGATAATTAAAGCAACACAGTGTTTACAGAGGAAAAGCGGGAAGAAGGTTGGAGCATCCCACTGTCTGAAGGAAAAGTTAAACAAACAAATCGGAGCGCAGCAGCGCCTGTCCTACTTCAGCTAGCTTCATAGAGAGCCACTTCCCCGGGATTTGGGGTATTTACAGCCTTGGAAATCATCGTGGGGAATGTCCTTTTTGACATCAGGTGCATATTTTAGCAACTCATTAACCTCTTGTTACTTTAATTCTAGTGGCTACATCCTGGGATCGTGTTACGGGTGTTACAGGAGGAACTCTCAGGAGAAGGAGGGGAGCGTGCACGGGAGATGGGAAGGGGTATCCCCAGCTCCAGCGGGCACGAAGCCATTCCCAGGAAGCGTGTCAGGCTGAGGCCGAGCAGAAAGATCCTTAACCCTTAATCCCTGAACGTCAAAGGAGGCCGAGCACGTCGGCTCCGGGACACGCGCCGGGGCTGGAGGTACCGGCAGGGAGCAAGGCCAGCTTCCCTGGGAGTCTCTCCCTTTGGGATTCCTCCCTGGGAGCGAGGAGACTGGCTTCCCTGGGAGTTTCTCCCTTTGGGATTCCTCCCTGGGAGTGAGGAGACTGGCTTCCCTGGGAGTTTCTCCCTTTGGGATTCCTCTCTGGGAGTGAGGAGACTGGCTTCCCTGGGAGTTTCTCCCTTTGGGATTCCTCTCTGGGAGTGAGGAGAATGGCTTCCCAAAGTCTCTCCCTTTGGGATTCCTCTCTGAGAGCGAGGAGACCGGCTTCCCTGGGAATCTCTTCCTCTGGGATTCCTCCCTGCCCTCTCCACAGCCACCTCCATTAGATTAACCAGCTACATTCCGGCTGTCAGCCTCCAAGGGACAGATCCAGCCAAACATCCAGGCTCGGGAAGGAAAAAAGAGGGAAACAGGGAGGCTCTGCAGCGTGTGGGATGGTTAAAAAGGTGATTCAGAAGTAAGCAAAATTAAACCTACCCGGCTGAGACTGTATAGACAAAATACATATAAAGAGAGAAACAGAATATATAGAGAGGTGGGAGGGAGAGAAAGAGAGAGAGAATACATAGATGGAAAGAAATAAAAAATGTATATAAATATTGCCTGGGCTGGGGACAGTGTATTTTCCTGATGTTTGGAAAAAACACACAGCTTTAGATTGGGTTTGCCACAGAAGTGCTGCCATGGAGCCCATATTTAGGTTCACACACACAGGTCCAGACCAAACCATTTCCCTGCGCTTCCAACTCCCAGGAAAATTGTGCTGGCTACTGCGTGGCTTCCATACGGAAAAAAAAAATAAAAGGGATTTGTTAACAAGGTAAAGCTGCAAGAGAACACAATTCCCTTCGCCAGTTGTAATGGAGACATTAAACAGCAAGCCTGGAGCGTGCCGGGGTAGGATCTGAGCTGCCAAGAGAGCCAGTAAGTGGGAAATGATGATTTGGATCTTGCAGTGGGCGTAAACACAGCAGTCTGAGCAAATTTTATCTGTCACATTCATTTACTGCTGGCACGAGACCCGTTTGCTGGAACTACAGGCGGGAAGCCCAGCTCTGCCAGGCTTCGAGAGGAGGATGGTCCTTCCAGAGGAGGCAAGTCCTTCCCGTGTCCAGGGCTGGATTTACACTGGTTAGAGCTGTCACGGTGCTGGCCAGGCACGTAGTGCTCACGTGCTGCTCTGGTGCAGCAGGGAATGCTGCTGGGAACCTGGAATAGCCTGCTCTGCCCTCACCTTCTTCCACTTGTCAGCAGAAACCCTCACAAAAACAGGGAACTGGAAAGGTGGAAATAGCCTGGTCTGCTCTCACCTCCTTCCACATGTCAGCGGAAACCCTCATTAAAAACAGGGAACTGGAAAGGTGGAAATAGCCTGGTCTGCTCTCACCTCCTTCCACATGTCAGCGGAAACCCTCATTAAAAACAGGGAACTGGAAAGGTGGAAATAGCCTGGCGTGCTCTCACCTCTTTCCATGTGCCACTAAACCCAGGGAACTGGAAATGCAGGAACCCTCCAAAGCCAACAACTGTGTGATCTTCGGAGGGTTCTCCAGGAAATTTGGGGGAGCAGAGCAGCCCCCAGCCTTCACTACTCAGGGGAGGCCCTGTGGGGGTCACACAGTGGGGCGACACAGCCCCGCTGCATTTCCTGGTGCTCCAGCATTCCCTTCAAGAACCAGGGGAATTTCATCCCTCATGCAGCTGCACCAGAAGCTCCCGAGGAGCTGTTTGGCTCCAATGGTCTCATGCTGCTCCATTACAAGAATTCCCAGGTGAAACGGAATAACAAAAGGGTAACAAAAGGGTCACCACTGAATGAGCGGCTGAACTCCAGCGAGCTGTAAAATACTCTGATGAAAATAAACCACCAAAGCAGATGGTGTCTACCCCTTGCAGAACTTCCCGACCCTCTGCCCTCACACAAACTCACTGCAGGAACAACTGCCAGGGCTGGGAATGGCAGGTACTTACGACTGACAGGCAAAAGACATTCCAAAGATGGGGATGCAGCGGAAAATGCCCTCCCAGCGCATGTAACTCACTCGCTGCAGCCACTGCCCGCTGAAGAGCCCGTGGTTGAAGGAGGACACCACAACCTGCAGCCAGGACAGAGAGCAGGGGTGAGGATCCAGCCCCAAACAGCTCCATGGCAGCAGCAATGCCAGGCTGGGACAAGAGGCAGCGTGTGAGAGCTCTGCCGGGAGCCCCATCCCAATCCCCCAGCTCCCCATCCCACCCACACAGCTCCCAGGGCCACCAAGGATCCCAGGGAGTATTTCAAGGGATCTATGACATTCCCCTCTCGTTTGATGCCATCAGACATCACAGCACACACCAGGGTGGGAATTTCCACTGACGCATTAACTATGAGAATTATTGCTCAAAGCAACCTCTTTTGCGCTTTTTTAAATGTGTTTTTTTAAATGTGTTTTTTTAAATGTGTTTTTTAAAACGTGTTTTTAAATGCAAACAGGAAGCACCGTTGGCCTTAGAGAATCCTGTTCAGCAGAGAGAGACAAAAGGTCCTAAAACAGGATCCCACCTGCTGCTCCAGGGCCATTTAACAACACCAGCTCACCAAAGAGAAGGAAAAACTTTATGGAAAGGGGGAGGAGCCGAGGCCAGGGAGCTCCCTCGCCATGGACACGGGACCTGGCAGGAGTTGGGTTGCACAGGAAGCAGAAGGTAAATATGTCTGAATGTCTGTTTATAATACCCTTGGATGGGGTTTCTAATCCCCAGAGATGTTTCAGTGCAGCCAACTCCATGAATGTTGTGGTTTCTTAAAGGCACAGCTCCTGGGAGGCTCCACACCTCCCTAAGGAGGCAGCTCTGAGGTGTGACCCCGCACAGCCCACTAGAAAAGCTACATGGAAAGAATTCCCACACCTTCCTTTTCTTCCAGTCCTGAAATTTGGAGGAGACAGGGCTGGGGCTCCACGAGGGACCCACAAGAGCACCTGGGAGGTGAAACTGGTCATTAGAAAGCAACAGAAAGTAGGAAAACGGGATTCCTGGTGTCCGTACCCACCACGAACATGAACACGGTGTAGAAGATGAGAGCCATGGCACTGAAGGACTGGATGGAGGCCATCATGTTCCTCTGGAGGCTCAGGGGAAGGACAATGCACAGGGAGACAGCGAAGAGCAGGACGATCCGGAAACTGCCCGACACCTGGAAAAGGGACCTGCATGAACACCTGGAGCAGGGAGGATGCTCAACACACCCACCCAGTGAGCAAACCCTGGCACGGTTCATCTTTCCGGAGTGAAAAGCAACTTCAAACAGTGACATTCTGTGCCTGGGGGTGTTTGAAGATGCTGCAAGCTCGGCGCTCTGTGGGCTCCGTCTGTGCTGAGCTGAGACAGTCACTGGGTGCCACTGTTGCTCTGCAGTGTGTGACAGGTCCGAGCTGGAAGAATTTGGGGGGTGGCTGGTGGGGGGGCTAAATGCTAATCCAGCACAAGCTATTTAGGTATTTTCATGCAATTAAATAAAACCTAAATTTACTTGGGGAGACGAGAGATTGCAAGTGTTGAAAACTCCGATCCAGAAAATTAATCAAAGCCTCACACTGGTATTTATTATGGCAGAACACTCTGGAATGCTTGGAAATATTTAATACCTAATTTGGCTGCAGCCTCAACGCATCTTTTTTAACTTCACAGTCCCTTAATCTGAGCTTAGAAGCATCAGGCAGCACAGATAACACTCTACCAAAAATCCTTTTGCTTCCCTGCACGGCCCTCGTGCCGGCTCCGAGGAGCACCTCTTGCCTCTGAGCACCCTGAGCCAGCAGCGGGCTCATCACACGGCTGAGGAGGCAGGAACACAGAGACTTTGGCCACAAAAACGGCCAGGGACAGGACAAAAGTCCCTCCTGAACTACAGGGAGGAGAGCTCAGGCATAGGAACTGCCTGTCACTACCCACTGGGGCAGGAATTAAGGCAGGAAGCATTATCTCCCCCAGGAATCTGCTCCAGAATTAATAAGGGACCAAGTTAAGAAGAATTCCTTTGATGGAAATGCCTTACTGGAGTTTTACACAGCTGATTGTTTGCCATATGTCCGAGCTTCCCAGACTTCCCAGAGCCGAAGGCTCCGTGCACGAGGATCTCTCCGTGAGGGGACCCCGCAAAGCCCCCTTGGGACCCCAGGGGGTGCTGACCACACCCCGAGGCAGGAGCTCTGCTGTAACCAGGGAACACAGGGCTCAGTGCAAGGTCTGGGAGCACCACAGGAGCGATTCATTCACCTGGAATCCGAGCATCTGGGCAAAGAAGTTGGAGCCCAGATCGCCGATGACGACGTAGAAAGCGATGCAGGTGCCCAGCATCAGCCCAATCATGCTGCAAACACAAACAGGGACGGGTTAGGAGGGCCACACTTCCACCCTCAGCCTTGGGAAGAGCAGGACACCCCTCCTGCACCCCATCCCAATAAAACAGCCACCAGAGAACCTCCATCCCCACCAAACACTTGGAGACGCAGCTCTGCCCGCAACCCATGCACGGGTTTAACTCCTGTTGGGAGCCACGGAAAAAAAACAAACAGGAAAACTAATCCTGGAGATGACAAGAACTCCTTCAACTCCTGGAAAAATTCAAAAGAATCAGCACGAGGCTCTCAGAGCCCCACACCCACAGCTGGGCCCTGCCATGAGAGCCTCGATATCCAGTGGGCTCTCCAACGTCTCTCCACACAATGGACCACACTTTAATGAAAAGATTGTCCATGAACTGCTTCTCCTCCCACTCCTGGACCACTTTCCTTCCCAGTTCCAATTATAGAACATCCCTGTGGCAATTACAGCCTCTGCTTGCATGGACAAGTAACATCTGAGGAATATTCTGTGTATTTTTAGTGCTGTGCAGAAGTTTGCAGCTGGGGAGAGGGAAGGAGCCGGCACCACTGCCTGCCCTGGGCTCAACATGCCCGGAAAAGAATCCCTGCTGGAAAAAGCAGGGCTGCGAGGATTGTGCCATCACCCCAGATCTGCACTGGGGTCATGGGAGGCAGCAGAGTCTGCCCTGAGATGGGAGGCAGGATTCCCCCTCGAGGCATCTCGCAGGGAAGGGAGCGCAGAGGGCAGGACCGGAGCAGATCCCGGGATCCAAGGAAGCAAACACTCCCTCCCACTAACTCAGCAGCAGGGATGTCACCCCTGGAAAGCTGCCACGAGCGACACGCCTGTGATTTCACAGCAGAGCAGGAGACGAGCTCATCCCCACCTTCTGTGCTCCCAGTGCCTGGGAAGCGCTCCCGTCTCCGGGAGCTCTGGAATGGGTGGAATGGAGGTGACACCTGTGAGCTCAGGGGATCTCACTCAGGCTCCTGCTGAATTCCAGAAGGCAGGAGGGGAAGGAAAGAGAGCACAGCAAGGCTCAGAAAAGTTTTCACCAAAGACACAAAAAGCGTTCACACTTTGAATAAGCAGCAGATTTACCTTGTTTCCACCAACATTTTTCCCGCTTTCCCATAGGCATGAAATGCTGGCATAAAAGAGAAGAAAGAGTGGAAGTTAGTCAAAGAAAGGTCCAGAACAGGGCAAGATGTCAGTTCACAATTGGACACTAACAGTGACACAGGGCAGTGCAGCAGGAACCCACCACTGGTATTTTGGGGCTGTTTCCCTCACCCTCCCACTTTCTTTTTCAGCCTTTCCCTCTGGAAACTGAAAACCACATAAGACAGGAACAGGGATGAGGGAAAGCCAGCAAGCAGGTTCTTTTTTTTCTATTTAAAAACCAGAAGTGGTGCGAAGCAGCAGCCACACATGGCAGCCATTAAAGGCAATGGGAGAGAAAATATTCCTGTACAAGAGTGTGTGTGGCGAAAGTTAAAGTGGTGCAGAATTCCAATCCAAGTCCCCTTTTTATTTTTATCTTCCCCCTCGAACTGGGCCGCCCGACATCGCTGGCTGGGAGAGCTGAGCTGGTGCCCAGAACGTTCAATCCCATTCCCAGAATACCCAGTGCTCCCAACCCACACCAAAGGGCTGCTGCCAAGGCTTTGCTTTCCCCCCCTCCCATCCTCGGGTTGGAGCAGAAAATGCTCGGTAGTCCTAAAATCATTGGGTTTTCTCTTAAAAAGACAATGCCAAGAAAACTTTTACTTCTATTTTTAGCTCTTACTGGGCAGAACGGGAATGGGGAGCTCCGGTGCCAAACCCAGACCACAGTGCCCAAATCTGCCAGTGAGGTCCAGCATGAACCCACCACCCTGGAGTCCCCTCTGCCTTCCCTCAAGGCACAGCCCAGCATTCCCAGCGCCCGCCAGAAAACAAACTCGAATCCTTTCTGGAAGCTTCTTCTGCTATTTTAAATATTAACTTCAACTCTTGATTTCCTTGGACTCTACTCGAGCTAAAAATTCAGGAAACGAGATGTTCTCCCACAGAATGAGCAAAAGGCACGGCAGGGACCCACAGCCCGGAGCAGGGATATGGGGGAGCACCCAAAATAGCTGCTGGATCAGTGACAGGGCAGTGGGACAGCCGCCACCAGGCACCGTGCCCGGGCACGGGGAGCGGCCGCTCCGCTCCGGCCTCCTTTGGGAATTCACAACCACGAGGGAAAAGGCAACAGCCCTGGGGGGGGTCAGGCCCACAGACGAAGGGTCTGGGAGGAGAAAGAAGAGCCAGCAAGAGGAAAACCTCCCTCCTGGAACGGGTCATTAACAGGCTGAGCTCGGGGGAATGGAGGAATGGTGCCGCCGACCCTTCCAGCGCAACATTCCAGCCTCTGGATCCGGACACAGCCACAGGTGATGCTGGAACCAGCCCATCTCCCCGGCTGTTTGGAATTGATGTTCAATGAGAACAAGCCTCCAAACGCTATGGGCAGGCATCCCCACCTGGGGACAATGGAAAAACGGGATTCCTGATCTTCTCCAGGAGGTGACGACTGTAAAATAAACCGTACAGTCAAATCCTTGGAATGGGATCTCGGAATGCCCCCAAACTGGGCAGAGCTTGCTCAGTACCTGGAGAAGCCTTTTAAACCCAGTGTGGTTCCTGGGACAGAGCTTCAGCCCCTCGTCCTGCGGGGCTGAGCCGCTCCCCAGGAGCTGCCCAGCACAGCCCCTGCACGTCCCAAGCGCTGCTGGAAGAGGAGGGATTCACTCATCTCCTGGTTAAAATCCATCCGGGAACTGCATCCCACTTCCCTCCTCACCCGCACGTCTCCCTGCAGCCCTTCCCCTTCGCGCAGGGCTGACGAGGCACCGCCAGCCCCAGCCTGGGACACCCTTTGTGCCGGAGCCGTCGCTCCCGGTGTTCCTCCGGAAGGCGCTGCCTGCCCGCAGGGAATGTGCACAACTTTCCTCCGCGGCTCGGCGCTGCCAAAGCCTCCCAGGAGCGCCCGCAGATGTCCCCGGGCCCAGCCTGCGGGGACAAAGGGGGTCTGTGTGGAGCTGCCCGACCTCGGAGCATTGGGATGCGGCGTGGGAGCGCTCCCGGCCCATGGCACCTCTCCCAGGGCACCGGGAGCGGGCACAGGCGCTGCTGCCAGCCTCCGCCTGCCAGGAGGAAGCTGGGAAGCATTACTGGCCCTCTCTGTATTGCAGCCCCTTGGCTTCGGGGCGTGCAGAGGATCCCTTCTTCCCGGGACACGCTCCAAGGTGGAGGGGACTCTCTGTCCTCCGGGAAGCAGCACACAAAGGCGTCTTGTGAGGGGCAGGGAGCAGCGGCACCGGCAGCTGGGCCGGGTGCTCCGGGGGCTCCCCCTTCCCTCTGGCACCAAAACAACCTCCCAGACCACGGAGCTGCTCCATTTTTTCCATTTCCAGCAGATAAAAGCCGGCAGAAGCCGGGATGTGCTTCCTGGGAGCAGCACCTCGGGCACTCCGAGGGAGGAGCAAACCCATCTGTCAGCAGCTGGTGCGAGCCCGTGTGCCAGGGCAGCGCCAAGAGGCTCCCTCCTCCCACAGAAAAGAAAGGGACGACAAGGAAAAGGCGACTTTTCCTGCTGCTCCATATGCCAACGGCAAGGACTGGAACCCAAACACCTCCTCCTGCTCCCCAAGTCAGTCAGAATCCCAAGAGAGGCCACGAGCAGAGGCCAATCCCGGCGCCAGCGCTGAGCTCCGAGGGCGGCCGGGCTCTGCCAAAACCCACCCAGGGATCTTCCAGATGTTTTTATTTTCTCAGCCCTTTGGAACCTCGCTCTGTTTCCTCTCTGCTGAGCCATAAAGGAGCTCCCAGCTCGGATCCAGGCAGCCCAGCTCCGTGCCAGGCTGGCAGGACCCGCTGTCCCGGCAGCGCTGGGTGGGGAACTCGTGCCCAGACCCATAATTAATTCATCCCAGACCCACAATTCATCCCAGACGGCTCCCGGGAGCTGGGGTTTGGATCATCTCCTCCCCTGCCCCGCGGAGTCAAAACAACTCAGCACCCATTAACTGGGCTGTCAGGAGCAGGATCCAACCCCGGCTGCCCCGGGGGGAGAGGCCGAGGCAGGAGAACGAGGGAAACTGGGAACTGCAGCAAGAAAACATTCGTTGTTCCAACAGCACCACTGAGGAAATGTAAATTCGGAGGCCAAGGCCACACTGCAGTTAAAAGACGAGGAGGGCTGGGAAGCAGCCCCGGAGCCGGGATCTCACCGAGGCCAGGGTAGGTCCTGCGCTTGCTGAGGTTGGCCGACTTCACCAGGAACATGCAGGACTGGTGAGTCATCCACGAGCAGAAGATCAGCAGCACAGCTCCCAGGATGATCCCACACTGCAACGGAGCAGAGGGGGAAGAGACCAGCAGGAGATGGGGGGGGTCAGGCCCCCTCCACGGCCCTCCCACCCTCCCTCGGCACCCTCAGGTTCCCCCAAGTTTTTCAGCCACGTTTTTCCCTCTTTCAGGAAGTTCTGTCCCCTTCATAGCAGCTGGGAGGGAGGTACCAGCTCCATACCGCTCTCTCCACAGCACAAGGACACGTGGAACACGCTCCTGCTTCCCACAGCTCCCAGCTGCACCAGTCTGAGCACCGAGGGGTGAACTGGGAGCAGACTGTGGAGCAGAACTTCCACCCTGGCTCGTCCCCCAGCGCCCTCCACAGCTCCCAGTGGGTTCAGGGAGCACAGACAGACCCCGCGGTGCCACCTCTGCTGCAAACTTACTTATCGGCAACACAAACTCCTCACCCAGCTCCTGCCTCGCTGCCTGCCCTGTTCACAGGGGTGGGAACCACGGGGCACCAAGCAGGTGACTTGGAACAGGCCCAGATCCCGATCCCAGCTGCCCTTTCCCTGCCGTGTCCGAGCCAGGCCAGGCCGTGGGCATGGGGGCAGATCCCTGCGAGGGGTGTGGGGGCACCGCCAGGGTTTGGAAAAGCCTCCCAGCCAACTCACGTCTATCACATGGGTAAATCCCTCGATTTAATTTTTCCCTTCTCCTTACGAGAAAGGCAGAAACGATCATTTGGAGACCACAAGACAGGGAAAAACCCAGAGCTTGGTGCAGAAGTTTTGAGTTGGAGAATTCGTGACTAAGAAAAACGCGGTGTTTGGAACACGAGATGCCCGATCTGGGTCTTTGGTGTTTCCTTTGCTGACTTTCCTTTCCAACCAGGGAATCACCCCCCAAATTCGGGCCAGAAGGGCAGAGGTGGCCTCTGCTCGACTTCCCCCAGAGTGCCCGGGCGTGGAGGAGCTTGCTCGGGCTTTAGGCTGCCAAGGGCACGGACCGACCCCCCCGCCGCAGCCCGAGGGACACCGGCAGGACCCCGCTCCCCGCTCGGACACAGCGCCCAGCCCGGCGGCCCCTCACCTGTCGGAAGCAGAAAGGCACGGTGAGCACGCTCACCCCCACGATGCTGTTCACCACGTTCATGATCAGGCCCCAGTTGGAACCCGCCGCCGCCGNATTGTGACCCCGCCGCCGCCCCCGCCGCCATGGCCCGCGGCGGAGGTTCCCCGCGGCGGGGGACCCGGTTTGTGGCCGCTCCCCGCGCCCCACGGCCGGCTCGGAGCGCCCGGTGCCCCCGGTGCCCCTCAGCCGCCCGTGCTCGCCATGGCCCCAGCGGGCCCGCCCCGACCCGGCACCGGCCACAGCGGCACTTCCGGCTTCCGCCGCCGCCGCAGGAAGTCACGTGGTCCGCGCGGCGGAGCGGGGACGCTCCTGCCGCCTTGGAGGCCTGGACTCGCTGGTTCTGGGAGGGTAAACGTGGGGGACCCCATGGTTGGGGCACCCCCGGAGAGCGGAGCACGCCCAGGGAGGTGCGGGAATGCACAAGGACACGCATCCATTCAGATCCCTGCGTGGAAAGGCACGAGCGTGGGTGCGTGCGCGCCTTTACATGCACGTACGTGCATATTCGCGCGTGACCACACATCTTGCGGCACCGCTGGCACCTGAGTGGGGGTCCCCGGCGTGATGGGGGCCCTTGAAAGGCCCCTCGAGGGCAGCCCATTACCGCCGGCATCCTCCCCCCCGCCTGCACATCTGGGAACGCATCCAGCTGTGCACACGCATCTGCTCCCCATCCCAACCGGAGCCATCCCCAACTCTGCCGCGGACGTACCCCCCGCACCCCACAGCATAAGGGAAAAAGAAGGAAAGATGTGGGGGGGCTCTGGAAGGGTCCCCCGAGGCCGGGCGTGGCGGCAGCTCGGAGTGGCACACGCCAAGGGCACGTTCCCGTCGCAACGAAACGAGGCGCTCGTATAATTTGCAGCAATTGCGATGGGAAACCGCAGGAATTCGCTCTACAAAAGGTTCGCAGGGAGGTGAACAGGCGGCCTAATTCCCTCCAGGTGCGGCGGGGGATCGGTAGCTCCGGCTGCGTTTTGCTGGCTCCCGTGCCGGAGCGGTGGCTGGGTCCGTGTGTGTCCTCGGGGTGGGATGAGGGATCCCCTCGGGAATGTCACGCAGTTTTGGGGGAGCCGAGCCACGGTCAGGAAAAGGGCTCTGGTGGCTTCTCCATGTCCGAGCGGGAGCCGCGGGCTTGGGAGATGTGCAGAGCCAGCCAGGAGTCCCCGTGACACGGGGTGGGGACACCAGGGGAGCAGCCCCCGCTCTGCCACCCTCCTGTGCCACAACCCCGGGGCTCATCAGTGCCCTTCCCCAGGGAACGGGGTTTTCTCCAGCCCCTCGGGTACTGTCAGCTGCTCGGCAGCTCTGAACATCCCAAATTCTGCCTCCAGCAGGAGCCGGGCTCTGTCCCAGCAGCACCAGGGCAGCTTCCCATCACGAACCTGCCGAGAGCAAGGGAGAATTCCCTGGAACGGAATTCTGAACGGCCGGGCACCAGCACGAGGGACCCCCGACCCTGCTCTGCCGGCAGGGGACACTGGGAGCCGGCAAAGGGCCCTGCTGGGTTTGGGAGCCAGCGGCAGCGGTGCCACCACAGGATCCGCTGGGAATCCCAGGCGGCTCAGAGCCCTTCCCCGTCCTGCCCCATGGCCCAGATTCCTCCCGCTGGATTTGGAGCCTCGGAGAACAACCAGCCCCGGAGGATGCCAGAGCCACAGTTACTGTAATTAGAAATGGGGGCTCAGGGCTGGCTGATCCCGCAGGGATCCTGCGCTGCTTTGTGGAAGTACAAATCGCTCGGGATGTCCGGGCGCCGCTGCTGTGTCCGATGCCGCTCCGCAGGGACGTGCACACGGGCGCTGGCACACGCGCTGTGCTGAGCTGAGCCAGATTCCCAGCTCCCACGGGTGACGCTGTCCCAGGAAAACAGCTGGGTCCGTCTCTGCTCCCGCCCCATCCCACCCTTGTTCAGGAATTCGCCTCAGTGGCGGCTCCGTGCCAGGGGGCTCCCATGAACCTCCCATGGCACGGGGATGCTCTTCCCTGGAACCGCGAGCTCCCTCGGAGCATCCCTGCCCTCCCTTCTTGGGGGACACAGCGCAGGGTTCAGGGGGAATGGGAAGGAACGGGAACCCCCTCTCCAGACCTGGGGCGAGCCCACCCACACCCCACCCCGCGTCCCCCCTTCACCCAGGGACCGGCACCCAGCACCCAGGGCCACCCTGCTCCTGACGGCTGGTTCCGGTGACAGACGCCTGCCAGATCCCGGGAACCAACCGGCAGGGATTGAAATACATAAATTAAAACAAATTGCAGTTTTATATTGCAAATAAGGGCAGTTTGACGGGTTTTATTGCAGAACAACCATTAATGAAGTGCAGTTTCAGGCACCTTAATTGCTCGGGGACCAAAGTTCAGTCCGTATCTCCAGCACGGGCTGGGAGCCGCCGCGTGTTCCGCGAGGGCCTGGCAGGTTGGGAACGGGATTGGGAATGAATTTATGGGCATGATGAGGAGGATGGAGGCAAGGGGCCCAACCCATCTGGGGGGGATTAAAGCGGAGTGGGACAAACAGCGCAGCCTGTGCTGGGGGGAGGCGAGAGGCCGTGGCGTCCCCGCCACGGTGTCACCCCAGTGTCAGCCGTGGGGCTCGACAGTGGGTGTTCCCCACGGGATGGATTTCGGGATGGGGGTCCCCAAGCCTTCGGGACGCTGGTGCTGCCCGGGCGCTGGGCAGGAGCGATGCAGATGCAGAGCCAAGACCGTGTGGGTCCCCGGGAAGCCCCCTTCGCCCCCCAGAACGAAACACGCGTGGGCGTGCAAGGCACGGAGGGGCGTGCGGGTGGACACGGCACCGGGGACACAACCACGGGGGATCCACGCGCGGCCACGCGCCCGCTGGACACGCACCGCGCCCGCCCCACGCCAGCCCCGGCAGCGTCACACCCGCGCGTGGACACGCTCCCCACCT
>VZTD01002433.1:879-85768 GCA_013397725.1 Rhagologus leucostigma | reverse complement strand
TTTGGCCAAACCAGCACAAACACCTAAAAACGTAAAGCAAGACTCACAAAATCACCTGTGGCTTAAGGCACGTAAAGAAGAGGCCAGGTTGTGAGAAACACTCTACACACAGAGAGCACCCAACATATTTCCCTTATCAGCACGACTTGGCACCTACAGAAATTCCCACCATAGCATCTGATCCCAAACTTGGAGAAACCAACAGGAGGGCTGATATTGAGCCCATTGCAGTGCTTGCACTGTGTGGGCATTGCAGGCAGCCACAGCTTGAGGCTGAGAAGACCAAAGCCGTGTCAAGCTCAGCGTACAAAGTGCTGCTGAATGGCAAGAGATGTTAACTCAGGCTTGGCACTACACGGCCATGGTCACGGGGCTTGCAGATCCAGCCTGAGCCCACGCTTGCCTCTGATCCCCCTTGTAGGCGAACCTGGGGCTGCACTGAGCCTCGAACACCATGTGTAGAAATAAAACTCCTTTCCACCTCTTTTCAGTTAAATTGTTCTGCAGTTTGCAGAGCTCCACCAATGACAATTATTTCCAGCATGTGCCATGCATGAATGCTGTGAGCAAGGCAGAGCTGGAGTTTCATCATAGCCCAGCTTTGTGTGCAGAGGAAAGAAGGAGGAAAAAAAATAGAGGGAAAAAAACCCAACAACAACAACAAAAAAGGAACTTGGAACTGGTGGCCCCCCCGGCCTCACCCTGATCCCAAGGAGGCTCCGCTCTGCTCTTGCTCAACTCAATACCGAGAATGAGGAAGCAGAGTAGACAGGAGAGGGAGGAGGAGGAACGGTCAAGCTGAAGACAAACAGCCTCTGAGCTGGGCAGCTTGGAAAGCTTCGGGAGTGAGAGGGCACTGGAGCCAAGAGCGGGCTGTGTCCTGAGCCCTCTCCCTGTCTAGGCTGGGGGCTTTGTGGCCCTCACTCCAGGGAAAGCTCTAGATTTTTCTGAGTCCAGGTCTTAAAGGAGATGTTCTCCAGCATGGAGCTCTGCCAAGCCCAAGCTGCGCTCCCAGCCCAGATCTTGGATACCCCGGCTGTGGCCGGTGACAGCCAAGCCCCCATTGGCCACACCGCCCTGCCCAGGTGTCTCTGTGGTGCACGGGGATGGCAGAGCCGAGCCGTGCTGGGCCATGCTGGTCACAGCCAGCCAGCTCTCCCCCTTGCCCAGCTAGAGCCGGCTCTCAGCACAGCCGGCAGCTCAGCAGTTCGCCTCCGCACTCTGCAGTACCGGGAACTGCAACACCGCGCTCGCTGCAAACAGGATTTCGCATAAAAAATTAAATCCCAGCCAAGTGCGAGATGTTCCAGACAGCTCCACGTGCCCAGGGCTGGTTCACAACATCCCAATGCCCTGCACCTCACTGCTCCAGGAACTTAGCTCCCCTCACTCTACGTGCCAATGGCCACTCTCACCTGCCACTTGCTGTTGTCTCCATCCATGCACACAGCCTGGTATCTCCTTCTCCTCGTGCCCTGGGGGAGGAAGAAATCCAGCTGAAGGGAGCCCAGTGTCTGCACAGCCCCACTGGTGGCAGACCAAGACCCCAACATGGTATTGTCCTGCTGATCTGCCCTTCTCCTGATCTGCCCTTCTCCCTCAGTAGGCTGGAAAGGAGTTCTTCAATCTCACCCATCTTAGAGCAAAGGACAGTGTGGCAGAGATGCAAAGGGATGTGTCCAAGGCCAAGGAGGACAGAGGAACAGGCAGAGGAGTTGGTTGGGTACACTTGTTTCAATTTTTTTATGACAAGCAATATTAGCTGTATCAGCAGTGTTGTGACTGATCAGGATGATCCCACAGTTCCCAGATCTCTCTGGATCCACCAGCAAATGAGAACCAAAACACCAAGATGCCCCAGCTCGTTTGCCCAGTTCCTGGTTGCTCACAGGGATGGAGCTATTTTGGGGTCACAGCATCCCCCTGAGCATGTATTATCCCAGCTGCCCACATTCCCAGCATCCTGAGGTGAGGCGGGGCTATGGCAGGAGGAAATGAGGTACCTTTTTCAGGATCAGAAGGGCCATTTCTGGGGTTTATGAAACCCATCCCAAGGGAAAGGATTTGCCGTTTCCCAAGAGAAGTGTCAAATTCTACTGGATCCAAGATGCAACAGCCCTTCAGGAGCATCAGGGAAGCACCAAAACCTAGAGAGAGACACACAGGGGAAGGAAAATCCAGCAAACCCTGGGGGAAACTGAGGTGTTTTTTCCCTTCCACAAGGCCATCACAAGTTGGGAGCTGGGGGGAGGAAATCTTTACCCCCTTCCCAGGCCAGGCAGCACCAGAGTCCACCAGAGAAGACGCTGTGGGAAGAAGGGCAAGGGCCAGACCCCACACAATCACCTCTAGTGAGTGAAAATTCCGTAAGTTTACTCCCAGCTTGCATTAGGCCCCCACCACCGAGTCACCTGTGGGACCCAGCTGGGAGTGAGCCCCTCAGAGCAGCAGCACTGGGTTTAAATAAATAAATACAACTCTGCTGAAAGGGGAGAAGAAAAAAGAAAAAAAGAGGAATAAAAGATGTGCCTCTCCAGCACCTCCTCCCCTCCCATAAACCTGTGTGCTATGCAAATATATGCAAATGAGACACGGAAGCAGGGATGAAATTGGCTCTCTAAACCAGCGTGGTTTTAGACTGGGGAGTGTTGGAGGCAGCTTCCTGGGAAGTTGAGGCAGAAATAGCTGCACCACGAGAGGGACAAGCAATGACGACCAGAGGGGATGTGTCCCCAAATGCCTTTGGCCGTGGGATCAGCTCCCACAGAACCAGCAAAATGCAGCACCAAACCTCCCTCTCGACACCCCACTTCAGCAGCTGGTGTGAGGAGGGGGGTGGAGGGAAATGAGAACTTGCTTTGCTTCTGTTTGTGATTCCACTCATGATTCCCGGGAAGGGATGGCAAAAAGCACTGCAGTGCATGGAAAGCCAGGCAGCTCGGTCCAAATCAGGGGATGGCCAACACAGGCAGCCCAGGGTGACACTCCCCAGGGTGGGCACTTTCCCAAGGGACTGCTTAAGGAGTGACATCTTTCTTACATGAAGAATGGGATCGTACAAATTCCAGCTCGTTTGTTCCAGGCAATTTATCCACCCAAGTATTGCCTTGTTCGGTAACATTTTCTCAAGGGGTTTCTGCAGAGAAGCAGGTAAAATCTAGAAAGTCTGAAGGCTTCGGGGTGTAAACACCATTTGCCTGAGCAATGCTGCTCACGTTGATAGTCAACGCCTGAGTGTTTTTTTGCTGAGAAACAGGAGGGATTTTTGTGTTAAACATTCTCTGCTTAAGAACAGACCTGGCTGCAGCAAAAGCCCCTTTCCTGCCTCCTGACCCAGCACAGGATTTCTGCAGAAATAGCCCAGATGCTCTGAGCTCAATGGAAAGTTTAGGACGGACTGCCAACATCCCAGACAGCCCTGGACCACAGCAGCCCTGCTGCAGGAAGCCAGCAATCTCCATCAGCATCATTGGGACATGGTTGAAAAGTTGTCTCCTGAAACTGCAGGGCTTCCCAAACCTACTCCAGCCACTGGAGATGGGGGAAGGACAGGGGAGCAGAGACACCATTATTTGTGCACTTTGAGATCAAAGGTGCAATACAAGGATCTGTTTCATATCTCACAGTGGGTTCTGGAGAAGTAGGATGCCTGCAAATGGCACTGGGAAGGATGCAAGAGCTCTCTGGTTTGAGGCCATCCAAGATGGCAATCTCCTACAATTGCCTCTGCAGTGCCTCCACCATCATTTGCAACCCCAGTTTCCCCCCAGGAAAGTCACAGTGCTGCATTCAAGACAGCTCTCACAGCCCTGCATCTTAATTTGCTTTTCATTTTGTTTTATCTGTCTCATTAAAGCCAATCTCCAGCGACTCTGACGCCAGTCTCTGGCATGGCGGGTGCTTGTGTTCCCACTGTTGGGCTGAGCAACTGTCAGCAGTGACAGCCCATGGGTGCCACACTGTTATTTAGTGGCACTGAGCATGGAATAGAGGCACCTTCCATTCCCTCACTGCTCTGCACTCGCTGTGGGGTACTGAGGTGTGTTCCTGCACCCCAGAACCACCCCCTGACAGATATTATGGCTTTAGCATCACACATTCTCCAGGTGGGCTCATTACCCGTGTGGCTGAGGACCTTGCATGCTGCACCAGCCTGGACAATGTCCATAAACCTGGGCCCTTCCTATGCCACAAACCCAATTGCTTTACTTGACCTGGTCTATGACACAGGGACAAGCTTGAGCATCTTTCTCATTTGTGAGGAAATAACAACGCATCTCAGCTCTTCCTTGTGTTTTTCTATCATTTCATCTGCCCTTTTTACCATATTTCCCTGACACCTCTCAGTCAGCTGCCCTGGCATGGGCTCCAGAACATGTGGCTGTCAGTGCACGCACTCTCTCCAACCACAGTGGTGTTACACAAACCTTCAGAGTACACAACAGCCCATGAGGAATAATGTTCTGTGACTCTATTAAAAGTACAGCCTTAACCCACCTCCCTGAAGAGTTTCCAGGAAAGCATCATGGGGTGGCAAGTCCAGGAGATACCTGGCAAAGGGAAAAGAGCTGCTGCTTACCCACCTCTTCCCAGTCCCTTCCCCAACTCCTGCTTCCATCTAAGAGCTGCATATTTCTCCCCCTGCCCATACTGCAAAGCACTGTGAACCTGAAGAATAAAAGGTGCAGACTAGCTGGGATTTCAAATTCTGTGATTAACGATGGAGGCAATTTCTCCCTCCCTGGGCTGATAGAGCAGGCAGCAGATGAGGACGGCTTTTTAGCGTGCTGCCAGCAGCTGCGATAGGCGCCTGTGCCGTCACCAAGCAGAGAGATTATTCTCTGGATCTCCCGGGCTGTTTATCAGGAACACTCACTGCTGCAGCCGCTAAACCAGCTTAAATACCAAAATTAAAAAATAATTAAAAATAAACCCAAAGTCTTTTCTGTAACCTCAGAAGGAGAGGGATTGGGGAAGGGGAGGTAAAAGCACCTGGGAGGCAAGTCAGGGTCTTAATAAAATAGCCATGGGCACAGGCAAAACGGGCTCTGTAGCTGGCACTGCGGGGATGGCCAACCCTGCCTGAAGGCATGGAGCAGCAAAACCCACTGGCAGGAGACCCCAGGACCTGCCTGGAGCAGGCGGCTGCCAGCCTCAGCCAGAGGGCACATCACTGGGAAGCCAGGATGAAGCTGGCAGTGCCAGTGCCAGCACATTTCCCTGGCCTTGAGCTTCATGGGATGGGGAGCACGCGAAGAGCAGCAGCTTCGCACCATAGCCAGGGCAGCCGGCTCCAGTACCCGAGGAAGAGTGGAAGAGTGATGCTCCCTCCCCATGCACAGCCAGGGAGGGAGTGGCACGTGTCAGGGATAATAAATTGCATGAGAGTCTGGATCTGGGGACTGCATGGGAAGAAAAGGCATGAGGTCTGATTTCCTTGGGCATTCAGAGCCTTTGAAGATCAGAAAGTAGCTAAGTGCAAGGCAGGCTTTCAAGCTGCCAGTGCGGGTTAGTGTGGGCCTGGGACTCCCCAGGGAGCAAGAGCTGTAGAATCCCAGCTGCCAGGTCAGATCCTGCCTCCCAGCCACAGGAAGGTAAATGGGAACAGCTCTATCGACACTGCATGAACATTCTCCTCCACAGGCCCTTCACTGGCACATGGGTGCGACCTCGGGAGCATCGAGCTGCTTGCTCAGGGCTGGCTGGGTGCTCACTGGTTTTGGACCCTCCCAACACATCCACCGGCTACAATCCCTTTCTTTGACTCCTGTTTAGACAACCCGCTGTGCTGGGTATGGTCCCATCCCTGGTATCAGGGGTATGATGCCCAGGAGAGTCCTCCTTGGGCTGAGGGGTCCCTACCCCACTTCGGAGGCAGAGTTGGATCCTCCAAACCTCCTGATCTCCTGGAATTCAGGACAAGAAAGACCCTTCATGGAGTTTCTGGCAGTCAGGGAGTGTCCCAGCCACTTGCATGAAAGGTTAAGACCACTTTCCAATTACAGAGGCAGGAGCCATCGCAATAAAGCTCTTCTGAGGGGATATTAATCAGGGCATCTTCCTCTCACGGAAATGCAAATCAGCAGAATGGAAACGGGAGTGATTAGAGCCAGGGAATAACACAGGCACATCGATCCCAGCTCCATGAGCAGCAAGGACCATGAGGGCATAGGAGAGATGCCCCAGGCTCCCACATCAGAACTCAGGTGGAGGAAGGGGGGACCCATGGGCTCTACCTGGAAATATTCAGCATCAGGTTTTCAGGACATCACTATTGCCAAGGCCACAGGAATGGCACAAGTCACAGCAAACCATCCCCCAGGCTGGCTGCATGGCTGTGGTCCATCCTCATGCACCCAACCCAGGAGCGAGGATGGAGTGGGCACACGGGCTGGGGACCTCGCAGGAGAAATGGAGAAGACACCAGCAAGGGCAACAGCATCAGCTAAAGGATGTAGAAAGGAAAGAGAGGGGATGAAGAGCAAAAGGTGATGCAGAAAGGGGCCAAAGTGTGGGCCAAGGTGGTGGGGTGCACACAGGACCTCCCAGCCCTTGCCCAGGGAAGCTCTGCATCGAGTCCAGAGACAGCTCTGCTCCTCACGGCAGGAGGCATTAGATCCAGCTGAGCTGCTTCAACGCAGCGTGCATGTAAATCAGCTGGACAGGCAGAGAGGAGAAAAACAAGGGGATGAGATAAGAGGATAGAGAGAGAAGCGAGGGGAGGAGGAGGAAGGAGAAAAGGGAAGGGAAGGAGAGGAGCAGGTGTGGAGAGAAAGAGAAGCAAAGAGAGAGCAAAGGGAGAAAGGGAGAGGGAGGAGGAGGGATGGGGAAGCAGAGAGCAGCAGGAGGGCAGGGTACTGGCTGGGGATCTGTTGGTAACTGGTCACATGTTAGGCCAGGGGCAGCCATGGGCAGGGGAGCACAGGGTGGAAGTGCCACACCACGACCCAGTCTGGGCCAGGGCAGCCCTGGACTTGGGCACCCTGCTCCTGCCTCTTGGCTTCCAAACCCTGCAGCAAGTCTGGTACCCTGCTGGGGTCTGGGATAAAGCAGCACGACACTGTTATTTTTCAGCCATGAAGGAGGTGCCTACACAAGTGGCCAGTCTGGCATCCTCTAATCCCTCACCTGCAAGCAGGATGCCTTCAAATCACCTGTCGTGAAACCTGGTGTACATTTATGATGGAAGAGTTGGTGGGTATCAATACGGAGGTGACTGCATCTGGGGGATGGAACGACATGGACGTATAACTCCTTTAAGTCAGGAATATCTTGCAAAGCACAAGTGATTCCTGATAAATAATACCTGGGCCTGCCTCTTTCAGACAGGGAACTCAAAGGCTAAATATTATTATAAAACTCTCAGGCTTTGTATCAGCAGCCTCTGAGAAGTTCTCATGACTGGGCAGGACACAAGGATCCCCTGACATCAACATGCACTAAGCAACCAAAGCTGATGCAAATACTATCTGCTGTAATCATGACATCACCTTTAATTACACAACAGATGAGAATGTCGCCACATGTGGACTCCTGACGTCACCAGCAGAACTGGAAAAAGATCTGGAGCAGGATGATAAAAAAAAATTAGTCCAAAGGAGGAAGATCTCAGCCTGGAAAAGCAGCAGCCAGAGAGGCACACTTGTGGCCTCAAGAGGGTGAACCAAGATTGATTGCTCGCTGCATCTCCCAATAAAAGAATTAGGAGATATCCAATAACATTAAGAGGCAGCAGGTTCAAAAGAAACAAGAGGAGACGGTTCCCCACACGGTGCATGGTTAAGCAGTGAAGTCCTTGCCACAGCTCTCTGGGGATGATTAAAACTTACGTGTTTACAAAAATCAACTAGACAAATTCATGGGAAATCCATTGAGGGGTATTAAAGATGAAATGCCACTTCAGCTTGGGGAGTCCCTGAGCTGCCACGTGCTCAGGGTTGGGAGATGCTCAAGAGATTCATAGGTGCCGGTCACTGAGGGGACAGGCAGGGGACAGCTGGAGCAGAGGACAGCCGGAGCAGAGGACAGCCCTGCACAGCTCCTTATGCTGCGCTGAAGGTGGCAGGCGACATCTCCAAGCCAGCACACTGATGGGTCACACTCTGGGTGATCTCCAGATCACATCAGCCAGGTGTATTTACAGCTCAGCCTTAGGGGTACTGAACTGCCCCAAGGTACAAAGTCTGTAAGAACGGGACCACACAGTGCCACTATTACTGTCACTGGTTTAACAGGACATGGAGCCACCCTTAACCTCACCCATCCAGCACTGGGTTGCACTCACATCTCTTCACTAAACATCATTTCCCAGGATCCCACTGGGAGCCCGGATGGCCACAGGAGCCATCCCTTGGGAGCCTGGCCACGCACTTCCCTGAGTGCAGCGTCCCTTCCACGCGCACCAAGTCCGTGCACGTAGCAATCCCAATTAAACCAAACTGCCTCGCAGAGGGGCCTGGCAGCGCTGCATTTATCAGCCTGCCTGGAAGGGGCTTGTGCAAGCTGTCCCCCCGGCTGACGGATTAGACAGCAGACAATTAGGTTTCAGACACACACACGCACACGCGCGCACGCAAGCAAAGCACATGCGGGCACACAAATCCTTTCTCTCCATCCATCTGCAAGGCCGAGGTGGCCGAGCCCAGCTGCGCGGCCGTCCGGTGCTTCTGAAGCTGCGTGCAGCTGAATAAGAACGAGCCCTTGTGCCTCAGCTTTCAGCGCCCGCTCGCGAAATGAGCGAGAGGTCCCCAAAGAGATGACACAATTGCAATGGAAATTATTAACCCTTGGCGGGCCAGTTTCACTGCCTCCTCCCTGCTCCTTACAGCCGCAGCCAGCCTGGCGGCAAACTCCCACTCCTTGGGTTTCAAGGACAAAGCTGGAGCGAGTTAGTGCTCAGCTGACATCGCAGGGAACGAGCAGCCTTCTGCATTTGTGCTCCGAGGTGAGCTGGGCTTTTTTGGAGTGCAGATTATTTCAGATGCATCCCTTTGCTGCTGGGAAAATCCCAGCTCCTGGAAGTGGGAATGGTTCTCAACATGAGCACCACTTCTGCAAACGTCCCACCAAAAGCATCCCCTCTTGACCAGGAACTATGACCGCAATGTGCAGATCCAAGGTGCAGCACAAGCCAGCGTTGTTCCTCAGATTGTTCTTTCCAAGGGCTACTGAGAACAATAATTCAATGTTTCAAAATTAATTGAAACGTGAAATGGCTAAGATAGAAATGGAACAAGCCAGGCTGGCTTCTAAAGGCAAAGCCTGCACGTCCTCTCTGGGAGAGGATTTCTGATGGAATCAACAAAACAATGGATAAGGGAAATCAGTAGATATAATTTATTGGGATTGTCCTAAAGCCTTTGATAAAATCCCACATGAGACGCTATTAAGGAAACCAAGCGTTACTGGGCAAGATGTAAAATATTGCTGGGGAGCAGGAAGCAATAAAGTGGCACAAACCAGTGCAGGAGGAGATGGTTAATGCCATGCCAGGATGGAGGAAGACAGAGCATGGCCATGCTCTGAGCCCAGCTCCTGCCAGCATCAGGAGCCAGGAACCGACAGCCCCAGGAAGGCAACACTGTGGATGCTCAGGGCACACCAAAACCCTCACAAAGCAGACCCCAAAGTCCCCCACTCCTCACAGTCTGTCCCAGGCTGTTTGTCCTCCTGTGGGCCAGGGTTATGGAAACACAAGCAGCCCCACCCTCCATTCTCCCTCACACCTACTTGAGGGACAATATGTGGAACATGACACCAGAAAGGACCACGTCAGCCCCTGGCCTTGCTCCTCGCACTCACAGCCCTTGATCTCCCCAGGTCCTTTCAACATCTTTCAACCATCCATGTGGAGAGAAAGTCCCAGGAGAGCAAACTCCCATCCTGTGTTAGGAGTGGGGCATGCTGGGAGAGAGAGGATCCTCTGGAAACACCACACTCAGCTGTGCAAAGTTTCTAAAAACAGCACTGTGTTTTAATTTTTCTTGTAGTTACTTTTTGAAGAAAGGGAGATTAGATGAGAGGAGCCCCTTTTGGTCCTTGGTACCCATCTCACCCTGGCAGAGGATGCAGCCATCTCCAAGACAACTGATGCTGAGGTAAAAACATTACAAAGGTAACTCAGCACATCCCTCAAACCAATTCCAGCAATTTTTTGAGGTACGTTTTCACAAGATACAGACATAAGCCCTTAGTGTTAAAAAATGCATCATGCACCAAAGTTAGAAGAAGCTCTCCAGATGCATTGGGGAATGTCTAGATGTTTGCCAAGGAAGATTGCTGCTCTCCCTGAGCTCTGATTATTATTGGCAGCATAACAGTGGAGACACAAGGACGGACCTGGCCTCACAGTGCATCGCACAGGAATTTAGGACTGCCTGGAGGCTGCCATGTTCGTCGCCTGTGAGCAGCTGGGTCGCAAAACCAGCTCTGCCCCACACATGAGCTCCTCCATCTCCAGACCCACCGGCTTTTTCACCTGCTCCAGCAGGGCTGGCCCAGAGTCTTATTCCCTCCTTCACCAGAAACCAGTTCCTGACTTTCAGCCTTAACTTATTCGTGGGCATTTTCTAGTCATTTGGTCATCAGCCAACAATATCTGTCAGTGAAACAGCTCCTCTCCTGCTCTGGTACTCCGCGGCCCCACATCTACCAGGTTTGCAAAGCTGAGTTTGCAGAGTCTCAGGAGATGGGCCATTCACCGCTTCTCCTTGGGGATTTTGCCATCATTTCATGTATCAATCCATAAATCAGCCCTCCAGGTTTCTCAAGGACCTACATGTTTCCCTCTGCAGCACTAAGCAAGGACCTGAGGAGAATTTTCTGACAACTGCACTGCATTTTCCTTTCCTCCATTCATCCCATTACCCATAGTTATATCCCTTAGACCACTCTAAATAATTACTCAGCTGTGTGTTTATGACCTTCAGATATTTGTCCATCCCTGGTTTAAGTGAACTCTTAGTCAAGCTATGCTTAATATTTAGACTGCACAGAGAAATGCACATGTTCAAAATACATCCAGGCTGTGGTGGGGAAGTCAACAAAAAGGGTTGATCCTGCACCATTTGCCACAGTCCCGAGGCCATTTTCCAGTTCCAGGCAGCTTTCTGCTTCCTCAGTGTGAAGTGTTCCCACTATATACCCCAGTACCTGGAAACCTCTCCATGCATGCTTCCTGCCCCTGTCCCTAGGGAAAAGGAGTGCAGGGACAGTTTATAGGGGGTGGTTCACACAGAGGTGTGAGATCTCCAGATAAAGCTGTTCACACACCTTCTTTGGGAGGAAGAGCTGGGGTGTCTGCAAAACACCCCTGGGAATTACAAGGAAGGGAGGAACAAACTTTGCAAGCGGAGCCAGCCTCCAAAATAACAGCTGACGAGGCCAGGAGGACCCAATGCTTTCCTTTGTGCCAGGAACATCACCGACATCAAGAGGAATTCCTGTTCCACTCTGGCCTCCCAGGGACAAGAGCCTGGGCGAGGTGAGGGTCAGGGCCACAGGGAGGGAAGGCAAAACTGGCCCCAGTAATGGAGATTTACTGCTCGAGCCCCATTGGCTGGGCTATCTGCATCCCAAGCATCAGCACAACTTATTAGAGACCACAGAGTGACGAGGTACAGGCACAAAGGCAGGGAGAAGTGGGAGAAACTGCAATAGCTTCTTTCCATGCAGGAAGAAGGTGGGAGCTCCAGGAAGGTTTCTGCTGGAGCAGAACCCCAGCAAGGGGAAGGAGAAAGGGGAAGGCACACTGAGGTCAGGGATAGCAACACAAACACGCCACGCCGGTGGTGCACAGAGTGCATCTGCACTCACAGCTTCGTGCACAGTGCTCACGCCCAGGCACAGCGCTGCATCTGCTGCAGAGGCACGAAAAGAGAGAGGTGGAGGGAGAAGGAGGAAGAAGAAGCAGGATGAGTTCCTCATCTGCTGCACTGCCAGCTTCAGGCATTCATCTGTCATTGCCAAGCCCCAAACAAAATTATGAGGAGGGTCTATAAGAGTTTGTGTCCAAACAGTGCTCAGCTGGGTGGTTGTGGTGTATCTTCTGCTTTTTGGTGCTTTATGAGGTCACTTTTACCTTTATTGCTTTTTACTCTGGCCCCAGGAGGTGGAAACACTACCTTTACTTTTTTTACTGAAAAGCAAGATCTCCTCATGGCCACCAGACTCTGCAACCTTAACTTTAAAGTAAGTATTTGTGACAAAGCAAAGAGCCCAGGTGGGTGTCTCCATTTTGTGGGGCAAATCCCCCAGGGCTTGGCACAACAACACTTTCTTTTCTCATAAACAGTCTGGGTTTCTGTTCCTTTTCAGTGAGCTTGGGTTCAATGGTTAGACCCAATATATACCATGCAAGAGGCCCCAGTCTGACTCACAGAGGGGAAATGACTCGCTGTGGTTATGAGGCACCACTTTCCCAGAGAGGAAAACAATCCAGCACATGAAACAAAACCTCTGTCCATCCTTAAAACTGGGCATCACCTGTCAAGAGACAACAGAGGACCCAACCTGACCTACACATGATCTGGGAAACAAAACTTGGCTTGCATGGGTAGAAGTGTATTTCCACCAAACCTGTGCTAGTCTCTGGGGTCTCCAGGTTCCATTCCAGATCCTCCACCAACAACGTGGCCCTAACCCTGGACCCATTTTGGTCCTCTGTGTGTGACTTAGCTGCCTCCAAACCTTCTGCCCCCAAGGGAATAGACCTGACCACATCCAGCCCTACAGAAGAGGATCCTTCACGCTTTCCCTTCAGCCCCCCACCCCAGCACTGCAGAGAAAGAACCCCCCAGCCACCCCCTCGATGGCTCCTTGGAGAGGGGCGTTTCTGGCTGGAGAAAATCAAACAGTATGAGGGGAGGAAAGCAAAAAGAGAAGGGAAGGAGGACAGAAATAGGGCCGGGGATGGAGGGGGCTGCCGGGCCAGGCTCCCGCAGGTCTCAGCCCGGCATCGGGCTATTTTCTGCCTTTTCCTTTTCCTCACCGCCGCGTCGCCATGGCAACCCCATCAGCTGAGCGGCTCCGCTCCCGACTCTGCCTCCCGCTCCGTGGGGATTTTTTGGGGGGGTTTTTCCGCCCCTTCTTCTCATCCTGATTTCCTGCTCGAGCCCCATCCCAGGGAGACTCTCAGCCAGTGGCGACCAGAGACCTTCAAGGGGTGCTCATAAGATGCCCTTTGTACTGGCAGGACCCCCCTGTGCAGCCCCCCCAGTCCCAGGGAGGGTCGATGGTACCCACCCAGTGAGGCGCAGCACCAGCTTTGGGAGCAGAGCCCTGTTCCAACGGGGTCCCCCACACCTCTCACTTTCTCTATCCTGCCCTGGGAAACATTTTCCCCTTTAGCATCTCCAGCGCCAGTGACTCCAAACAGCTCCCACTGCAAGGAGCAGGTGTTGAGGTTTTTGGCAGCCATCCCATAGAAACAGTGCTGCCCTGGGACACGGGCATCACCCAGGGAAACTCGGGAAGAAGCCCTGTGCAGGGTGGTGGACTCTCACTGCTGGGGAAAAGTTAAATGCTGTCTGGATATAACTCCTGCCACCAGGAAACATCAGTCTCCAGAGGTCATTTCCAGCCCTGTTTTCTAGGGCTCAAAATGGCTAAACGTCTCATTAAAAAAACAGCTGAGCCAGAACCTTGAGTAACTCCTCGGGTTTAGAATTAAACAGAGGGAGAGAAATGTAGCAAAGCCAAAACTGGTGACAGAGGATGCAGAGAGGTCAGAAGAGGAGGGAATAGGAGGAAGGAATAAAAAGGCTTTCCTGCCCTCCGTTCAGACAGCGTGTCCAGGTGTGACAGGAGCCCTAGACGAGGAAGAGGGGTTTTCAGAACATCCCCTGACATCAGATACCTTCTTGTAGTTACCAGCACTGCTCCCCTTCTGTCTTTGAAATCCCCAGCCTTAAATACAAAGGAAAATCTCTGCCTCCCTGAAAGCCTGAGTTTGAGGAGACCAGATTCATCTCCAAAGCACGCTCTCCTCTTTCTTGCCTAGCATTTGGTCCTGCCGAGCACTGGGCTGGCACATCCCCAGAGCACCATGAGCTCATCCCGCCTGGCCAGCTCCTCTTCAGCACAGAGGAGTCCCTTTGGGGTGTTTTGCATTGGTTTTGGTGCCTTCCGAATAGCTGTGGTTGGAAATCAGAGGCTCGGTTAATCTGACCCTGTCATACATATCAGATGTGCAGCAGAAACAACCCTCCAGTGAGCATTACCATGACATTTGGGGAGGGTGGGGTTTTTTCCCCCCTTCTTCTCTTTTTTATAGCAGACATCTGCAGCAGGAGAAGAGGGATAGAGAAGAGAGGAATGAGAAGAAACAGCAGTTCTTCTAAGAGCCAAATCCCCATGACTCAAAGCCCCCCATCACCCCCAAATCCCAACTTACTCAGAGTGAGACCAAAACCCCTCTGGAGAGGAGCAGCCCAGTGGGGCTCTGGATGGCTCAGCACAGCCCCCTGGCACCAATATCCCTGCACACATCTGTGCCAGACTTCGGGTTTCTTTAAACGCAGAATCACACTGACTTCACTGAAGGTGCAATTTTGCAGCCACTTGCTGGGGAAGCAGAGTTTCTTTCCATGTGGTTTAAGTCAATTAGGAGCAGGTTGAAGCTGAAGTGAATTAAGGCATTCAGCTCCGAACAGGAGCATGTGCCTGGAGGAGAAGGGAGGGGAAGGCAGCTCTGCACCACTTTTAGCTAATCCAGTGCAACTCAACCAATATAAATCCAAGGACAAGGCAGCATCCTTCATCCCTCCTCCTCCTCCCTGTTCTCACTTCTTCTCCCCCCTCCTTGCTTTCCTCATCCTTCCCCCATCTCCTCCCTTAAGAATTCTTCTCCTGCTGTTCATCTCTTCCCCACTTTCTCAGCTCCTCCCGGTGCCCACATGCGCGAGGGGGCTGGGAAGCAGTTGGAGATCAAACTCCTGGCAGCACCGAAGCATCGGCCGTGCTGAGCCCAAGACAGCTCCGGAGCAAGGAGGCAAAGGAGTGGGATGAGGAAAAAGTGGGTGGGTTTGGGGATAAGCAGAGGAACCGCTTGCAGCCTGGGAAGCTCAGGATATCAGGCAGCAGGGAAGCGTCTGATTTACAGCACCATGAGCACCCAGAGTCACCCGGAGCCCCCACACAGACCTGCCTATACCCAGCCCCTTCCAGGACACAGGGCAGGGAGAGCTGGTGTGCCCAAGGGACTGGTCTGATAGCAGGGGAACAGCTCGGCTGGCTCAAGGAGGGAAGTGCCCCGTGGCAGCCATCATCCCTTGAGTCTTTGTTGTCATCCACAAGGACATCAACCAGCAGTTTAGAGACCAATTCTTAGGGTGTTTGGAATTGCGTAAGGACACTATTAATGCAAGAAGACGCATTAACATGAGTGCCACAAGGTGTTTTTAAAGTTTGAAAGCTCCTAAAGTACTAACTTCCTCTATCCCCATCCCCACTCCACCCCCACCTCCAAAAAAAAAAAGAAGTCCTTAATCTCCCAGCTTAACATCCGGAACGAAAATCAGCGACGTTTAAATTCCTCTAGCCCTCATCTAGCTACTCAGGTGTCACAGCCCCTGGAAGAAGGAAGGAAGGAAGAAGTTCCTGGCCCCACACTGCAATGACAGAGGACCCTGTGCACACCAGGAAACAGCTCCAGCTGCTGTTAGCAGCTTCCCTCGGCAAGAGAAAGAGCACAGAGGGGGTGAAGCAGCTCCAAACCCAAGCTCTTGGGCTGTACGGGGTTTTCAGGGATGCAGAGTATCTGCATGTGTCCCCTGCAGCCATCACTGGGGTTTCCCCAGGAGGCTGGGGGAGAGGAGTTGACAACCCGACCTCACAGAGCTGCTCAGGGGCTGTTTGGGAGATGCCAAAGCTCTGTGCAAAGGTACCTGCCATGCTCTGGCTGCTCCCAAGGACACACATGGCACAAACAATCCACACAAAGAAAATGCTGCTGGAGCAAAGCCCCACACACCCTGCTCTGTACCACAGAGCTGCAAAATCCTCATCCCTGGGTGCTCCCTGCAAAAGTGCAAAGTCACCAGACATTTCCAGCAATCCCTGCTGCAGGTCGAGCCGGCAGCACTGTGCACTTTGTCTCTGTGGTTCGTGGCATTGGCTGCTGCCAGCAAGAGAAGGAGGAATTGGTGGGGAGAACAGAGCAATCACAGCGGAGGGACAGTTAATTAGAAAAGCTGCCCGATTTGTGGACTTGCCAGACAAACTTTGGGATGTCCCTCCACACCTCATCAATGCAAATGAAGCAGATGGACCCAGGGAGATATCCTAGGCTCCCCATTGGATTTGTACCCAGGTAATTAGACGACAAGGCTAGCCCCCGGTGCTCCTGGAACCCCCTGACCCATCACTGCAGCCTTTTAGTCTTTGCCAGCACCATCTCGGACAAAAAGGTGGGAGTTGCCAAATGCTGAACCTGCTGCACTTGTAAACAATGGGACTCCAAGAAATGCAGTGTGGGCAGACTTGTGTAAAGGACCTGTGACCCATCACAAACATCTCTCCCCTCTCTGCTTCCCTCCAGCCCCCTCAGCATCCACGCACACTGAGCTCCTGGGGACACACAGCCCTGGCCCACCTTGGGACCACTGCAGTGCTGCTGCGATCTCCTCAGGCACTAAAAGCCTTAAAAATGCCAAATCACTATTTACTACCTAAATACAGATTTTCCTCAACACTCTCTGGTTAAGCACCCTAAAGAAGCCCTTCCCAAGAAGGCAAAGCAGGATGAACCAACCCTCCCCACATAGGGTCTGTGTTCTCTTCTGAGAAACATCAGAGTTGGCATGAACATCCCAAGACCTGTGTGCAGGAAGGTCCAGCCAGAATGATGTGAGGCAGGCATGTGCTAAGGGTTAGAGAGGAAGGCTGGACACATGGGACAGGAAGTCAGATCCCATTCCTGGCTCTATCCCTGACTTCCCCCATGATCTTGGACAAATTCCAGGGGCACCAGATTTTCAGACAACTTCTGTTCCCTTTGAGCCCACGCTTATGTGGGCAGAGCCTGGCATGGCAAGTCGCTGAGAGGGCTGGAAAGCCAAAAACCCATCCAGCACTTCGGTTCCTCACCCTTCCAAAGGGCATCACCAACGCTGCCTTTTCTGCCACCCCACTTCCAGCTGATTTGTCAGATGTACTGGGGTGGCAAAAAGAGGCTTCAAATTTGTGCAGCTCTCTGGGAGATAGAAAATGTCTTGGGGGTGTGGGGGGAAGGTGTCCAGGAAGAGAAGAAGCAATAAAGAAAACCCTCCTTAGAAATCAAACCAAAGTGTTGGGTGCTTGTGTGGAGCCAGGGTGGAGGGTGAATTCACGCGTCTTGTTCTCTTGGGGAAGATCAGACACTGTTTAAGCACAGTAAAAACCTTCTGTGTTGAAGCAAGTCCCTCACAAGGGACTTTGATTTCTCTCCAATGCTCTGGGGTGCCAGAAGCCCAAGCAGCCCCAAAAGGGGCAACATTTGTGCTGTTTGTAGAAGGGAGATTGGAAAAAGCAGCAGCAGACAGAGCACTAGGTCTGCCAAACCCCAGCAGGCTGGACTGGTCTGGCATTTGCTCTCTGCTTTGCTGTCCCCAGTAGTTGTGTAGCTGTCACTCAGCACAGCTTTTTGGGGACCCTTTGGGGCAGGGCAGCAGGGGCGAGCCAGTCCCTAATCCTGCAGCATCAGCTTCAACCACTCCAGCTCTGAGAGCAGCAGCAAGGAGGAATGGAAAAATACAGAAAGGAGCTGAATAGACCTCCCTTGTAAAGGGGCTCAAACCACACTTTGGACCCTATTTCCCACCTTGGTCCCTTGTCTTGACAGCTGCACAGTGTCTCCGTAGGGAGAGAGCAGATTCAAGCTGCAAACTTTAAAAAAAAAAAAAAGGAGAAAGAAAAAAAGGAGAGAGCGAGCAAGCGAGAGAGTGTCTGACTACAGCCCTAAGGGCTGTCACAACAGATAAAACCTCAGCCAGGATTCGCAGTTTGAGCTCCTGCACGCTAATGCACAGCAGAGCTAAAAATACCGACATGTGGAAAAGCAGAGGCTGCTGTTGCTGCCTTCTGAGCTGATCGCAGGCTCCAGCTTCCCGGCCAGCCCAGAGCAGCCAGATGCACGGCCACAGAGGGGGAATTGCAACCCCAGAGAGAGGCAGGGGTACCCCGGGGGTCTCCCCCACCACCCGGCTGCAGAGCTGGCTCTGCTCATGCAGTGCCTGGCTGAGCCATCTCGGAGAAAGATCTGGGTTGGGTTTGTGCTGATGTGAAGTAAAATATCTGGGCCACGCGCTTTCTGCTCTGCAGGCAGAGGGATGGCAGTGGAGGGATGGAGCAGCCTTGGGGAGAGGGGCTGACACCAGAGAGAAGGAAGGATGGAGCCTGTGATGAGAAGGAGGATGCAGTGAGGCTTCAGGAGATGACAAAGAGGCGGGACAGCTCCGGAGCCCCAGCTCTGGGGCTGCAAAACAAGCAGCCCAGTGCTAATCCCCAAAGTCAGCCTTGTGTGAGATGGGAACGAGCTCGTGGCTGTGTTGCCACACTACGTCCCGACTTATCCAGCCATTTTTGCCCTATCTGAGGCCTGGGAACAGGAACATACTTTACCATGCGCTTAAATTCAAGCATGCACTTAAAGTCTCTTTTCTTCACTGGAGCTGAAGGACGAGCTCAAGGGTTCGCACCTCATTAGCTGCCTTCAGCCAAGGTCAGTTCTCTGAACAAGGTCTGGCTCAGGGCCCCCACCCAAACCTGGGGAAGGCACCTGGGTGTCCCCAGGCTGTTACGTTCCCTCCTGCAAATGCAAAGTCCACTGCTCCTGGGGACAACCATCCTCCAAAGTGCTGATTAACAACAGGCATGGAGCAGTCATCACGCTCCCTGCACCAGGTTTGTGTGGTTCCCATCACACCCAGCGGAGCAGCCGCCTGCCCAAAGGCCCCAGCGCTGCTGCCCAGGAAGGGCTTGGTCTAATTTTGGAAACCATCAGGGCAGTGGGGGCTCAGATGGTCTCCCTCAACTCAAGGATGGAATTCTTCTCTCATGTTCTGTGCACGCTCTGCTCGGTCCCATGAGCAGGACAGACATGACCACCTCAGGGTCACTTCAACCCAAGACCTGGAGCCCAAACTTGACCTCAGAGCACCAGAAATCGTCTCCAGAGCCCTGCTGCCCTGGCTAACGCAGTCTGTGCTGCCTTCCTCATAGGAATCAAATCCTCCCCAAAATCAGGGGGGAGCATTGATCAGCACCCCTGTCCCAGCCCAGTATTGCACCTCCTGCAGTGCTGACACACCTGCAGAGTTCACAGCCCAATTACCCCACACATTACCCAATTCCTTTTCTACTCACAGTCACATTCAAGACACCAGTGCAAAGTCTCCGTAGATCTGTTTCAAGCTGCATTATCAGCACATTTGGCATTTTCATCATGCTTAGGACACGGTCCCCTACAAAAGGCCAATTTATTTTGAAAGCAAACCCTGCCTTAGGGGCTGCCCTTTCCAGCAGGAAGCACTTTGGGCAGGGCAGAGAGTCCTGCTAAACCAAACAGCACCGACCATGCCCTGTGCTGGGGCACACACCCAGGGAAGGAACTGCCCCAGCTCCAATAACCCAAATTTCTCATCACCTGGACGGGTTATTTTCACCATACCAGTGCAAGCCATGATAGCAAATTGGTTCTTGAATAATAACTATTATTTAGATTAATTAATTGATGTTTCCACAGTGTGTTGAGGAATTAAAAAGGGGGGAGGTGAAGGAGGGAGCAAATCAACAAGAAAAAAGCGTTACCTAAGGCCAGGGAACGAACGCCATGCAGGAAGAGAAGAGCAGGTTGTTAGAGTAATTATAATGTCAGGATTTATGGATGAGGCCAAGAGGGTCCCCCCAAGCACTGACTGCAGCTGGGTCTGTCTGCAACCAGCCCCAGTCTCACACAATGGGGCAGGAAAACTCCCTTTCTGATCCCAGCACAACCCATCCAAGCTGAGCATCAGCCACTCCTCTGTAAGTCATTTTGCAGCATGACAAACGCCCAAAACAAAAAAATCTGGCTTTTCCCCCCATCCCGCTTCCAAATCAAGTAGACACTTGCCAACCAGCCAGCCCAGCCCCAGACTTCTAGTATTTCAAGGGTGCTTCCAGCCCTCTTTTTTTGCTGCACACAAGCGCATTCATATTATCTCTACAGTAGATATATAAACCTTACACATCACCATCCAGCTATAACCCAGTGTTGGCAAATATCACAGCACCATCACAAGGTGTTGCACAACCTTTTGACTTCCAGAAAGCCCCTGCTCCCAGAGCCGTGAAGTTATGGAAGAAAAATTTAAAAAAAGGAAAAACCAAACCTCTTCTTTCATTAAACAGGAAAATCCTCAGCCCTCATGGTTAGAGGCAAAGACTTGAACATATGAGTTCTGAAAATACAGCTCCTAACCACACAGGAAGGGGAAAGTACATAGAAATCAGAATTTTTCACACAAGTTTTATCACAGATTTCTGATCTGGGGGCAACAACTGGCATTACAATCACGCTCCTTATTTGCTTACATTTGAGCATACAAAGAAGATAGTTCCCAACAGAGCAACACTGTCAACCAGGAGCACTTTTCCAAACAGCAAAAATCCAGATGACCGTGAAGAGATCCATGAACCAGCCATGATCCCACTAACAAGAAGCCCCATGGCCCAGGGAAGTCAGACACACAGACTCCCTAACAAAGACTGCAGCCCCACCCATGACTCTTAAAAAGCCCCAGTTCATCACCTCTTTGGCCCAGAAGGTCACTGGTACCCACCAACCCTCCTGCTGACCCATCAGGCAGCTTCATCATCAAGCTGTTAATTGAAAACCCTCCTGAGGCAGCTGCACCAGCTGTGGTCACTTGAGATGGTCTCACACTTTTAGCCCTTTTGAGGAACCTCTTTGCAAAACGGAGGTAAAGAGGTGTTGAAATTCCAGCTGGAGACACAGAGCCGCCCAGCTCAGGGCCTGACAGCAGGTACTCCACATCCAACCTCCTGCCTGAGGTGTGGAAATCCCAGAGCCAGTTCAGATGTGGCTGCTGTCCCTGGGGTGAAGAACCAGGCATTCCCACAATTCCGAAACCCCAAACCCTTCCTTGGCCCAAACTCCTAAAGATGCTCCCCTTGAACACTCCTGTCCCGAATTCATCAGGCCCCTTTGCCAGCTCCGGCCTCTTGAAATTCTGCACACTAATAAAATCCTAACTAATTTACATCCAAGATGGGGAGTGAGTGGCAGCTGTTGCTATAGAAACCCTCTCCCAAGCCCTGGCTCCCGGTTTCTGCTCCAAGATGAGAGACTGAAACCCAGCTTGGACCCCAGTCCTGGCACTGGGATGGTACTGGGACATCCCATAGTGTCCAGCCAGTCCCACACGGGCTGAACCTGGTGCTGCTGCCCAGGGCCCACTGCAGCAGGGAGGACATGGTGGCCACCACAACCACCAGCCAGCCCCCAGTGTCCCGTCATCCCCCAGGCTCTGCATCTCCCACCCTCCATCACTGAAGGGTCTTCTTTGCCTGCCACTCTTCCTGAAAGCCTTTAACCACCAGCTCCTGGAGCCAGGGGCTGCGTGACCAACCCCAATCTCACTTGGAGAAAGGAAAATAAAAATGAAAACAAAGCAGAATTGCTCCCTGAGCTGCCAGACTTTGGGGAAATGCTGGAAAACCCAAGCTGAGGATCTCACCAACAGAAGGAAAACTTGTAATGTGTTTAACACCTAATGTAGATTTGTTTTTTCTTAAGTTGGACTGATAACTATTCAGTGCATGCCCTCTGGAGGGGTTAATGATTTGGATAGATACCAGCACCTTACACAAAACCCTCCCTCAGCTCTAAGCAGGCTGTTCCTCAGGTCTTTGCTTTACAGAAGGAGCTCAGCTTACAGCTTGAAACCTGCACCAATCACCAGGGCTGCACCAACAGCTTTGCTGGAAATGGAGACACCACATCTCCATGGTGAAGCATCCAGGAGTGAGCTTCTTCAGCAGAAAAGCAATCAGAGGACATTGTCTCCCTGAGGAAGGGAAAAAAGCAGCTCCCCTTTCAGAACAGCAACGGAGGATCCAGAGTGACTGTCCCACCTCCTTCACGCCAGAGCCAGGCAGTTGCACGCTCATGGGTGCTGCACACCGAGCTCTGCTCATAGCCCCTGGATGCAGACCAGGGACTGGGGGACTGTCAGTGTGTTCGGTCCGTGGAGCTGGATCCTGCTCTCAGTCACCCCGAGTACAGCTGCAGAGAATCAGTTCCTGAACTGATACACCAGGGAGTGTCGAGGAGCGGCGAGCACACACATCATGGACATGTGATGTGGGGTGAAAGTGCTTCCTCCCCCATGGATGGGTTCCTCAGGTATTCCTGGGGGCAGGACCCAGCCCACAGCACAGATGTTCCTAGGCCAACCCCTTTTTTCCCTTGGTTGAGATGTCAAGGATGTACGAAGGTTGCTCAGAGGAGACATCTCCCTTGTCCCTGACGTTTGTGCTGTGACACATGGGCACCGTGAGACCAGGATCAGGGTGGTGGAAGGCTCCCGGCCCAGCACCCTGTCCCCAGGGACAGACGTCCCTGGCATACCTCAGGAGTTATTTATTCCTCCCTCCAGCCCTCAGCTGCCTGCTCTGTCACACAGGGAAAAACTGACTCAGACCTTCCCAAGATAAGGCGACCACATCTGCAGCCCAGCTCCCCAGGAATGCAATCAAAATAGCGACCGGCAGCCCAGGCGGGGGAAGGAGGCGGGGCAGCATTTTTTGCTGTCGACTCCGACCCCCTGATGGACCGTTGCCATGGAAAGCCGGCAGCCGGCAGCCCCAGCTGGGGTCTGCTGAAGGATTTTTCCTGCTTGGCCTGAGGCTAGGGCAAGGGGAAGAGGGGGAGATACCGGGGAAGAGCTTGCATCTGGCTGCGACAGCCCTTCCCTGCTAGCAGGTGTGGAGCTCACTTCCCTCTTGGCTGGAGCATCCCGAGATGGTTTGTGATCCAGCATGGCTCAGACGCTGCTGGGCAGTGTTTGAATCCTGGTGCGGGAGCACGGATAAAATAAACCCAATAAATCCAGCTCAGCATTAATGACAGAGGGACCAGGGAAGGGACAGAGAGAGGGTAACCTCAGACAGGGCTGCCGTCCTCTGAGATGGTGAGGTCTCTGGGGCACCCATCCAGCTCCTCTCCCCTTCAGCCTGTTTCCAATCCCTCATTTTTGCATGAAGAATTAGGACAGTAATTTCTCTCCTGCAGAGAGAAACAATACAGGAGCTGAAGCCGACCCCTTGCAGGCTGCCTGAGCAGGATGACGTTTGGGGAAGATTTGTACAACTTTCTCACTGTGAAAAAAACCACCACAGTTGGAGGTTGCATGGAGCTGGGCACTGCATGATGGTTTTTTGCCCCGGTGCACTGAGATGAGGTGGAAAAGGCCACAGCCTGAAGCTGCCTATTTACACCAGAGCCTGGATCAGGCACTGCAAAATCTGCTGCCAGCAGCAAGCACCCAGAGGAGCCGTCACCCCTCCCGTTGCCTCGCCGGGAGCTGGCAGGAGGGGACGGACAGCTGCTTCTCCATAATCATCTCTCCACCACTGACAACATGCTGGAGCTCATTTTCAGAAGACACCTTGGGAAGAAGAATGCATTTACAACAGCAGAAGCACCAGGAAGAGCATCTCCTTCCAGAAAGCCAAAGATGCAGCAAAATAAAATGTCGCTTCTTGTTAACCCTTGCCTGTACCTGAGCAAGCAGGACAAAAGTTGCTGGTCAAATCCTACCCACATTCACAGTCCTGGAGCTGTGCTGGTTGTCTCAGCAAAAAGACAATGGCTCTTTGGAGACCTTATTGACTGAAAATCCTCCCTGAAGGAGGGACCATGCCCTAGTTTGAAGCCAAGACTCGCTTTCCCAGGTACCTGCTGAGATCACGGTGCCAGCAGTCACCACTCCTGGCACCTCTCAGCTGTCCAGCACGTGTGTGGCATGCATGGCATCCAGGATGGGGAATGAGGTGCAAAAACCACCAGCTAGCAATCCCAGCCCAGTTCTAGTTTTAAAAAGCTTCCCTCACCCGGGAGGGGAAAGGAGAGCTGGAGAAGGTGAAGGGAAAAGGAGCAGGAACGCCACCTGCGTATTGATCTGACGATATGAAATGGGTTTTTCTTCTGGTTCCTGAGCTGGATGCAGGAACCTACTGAATGCAAACCTCAGCTCTCCTGCTGCCCTGGTTTCAGCCACTCCAGGCTGCTGTTTAATTAGATGAGCATTAGCAGAAAGGCAGCTGGGCAGCTGGGAGGGGCCAGCTTTCTGCACCCCACGGTCACCCACCCGATGTGAGCGTGCTGCTGTCAGGGGCACCACTTAGCTCTACCTGCCCAGGCGTCCTCCCGGCTCCTCCGGCAGCCAGGCTGAGCCAGCCAGGAACCTGCCCCAGACACTCCAGGGAGCAGACCTGGCTGATCCTAGAGCCATTGGGACTCCAGCCACCCCCAAACAATGCAATCATTAACCCTTTCCCCCTAAATTTCCAGCAGTCCCGCATGAAGCCCAGCGATGAGACAGGGTTTCCTCTTGCATCAGCCTCAGGTTCAGCTCAGTAATGACCTGGGAGCCAAGGAGGCTGGAGTGTAGAGCAGGCTGTATCCTATCTGGGAGAAATTACAACAAAGTCGTGAAGGATTTGCAGCTATTTTCACACTCCTTTTCCCAGATTAACACATGGATCCACTTTCTGTTCAGCAGTCTGAGAGCGTATTGTTTTGTCTCTGTCACAACCTCATACTCCCACATCCCAGAGCTTTCCAGCACCCCACTGATGGCTATGGGATATCAACAGGAATGAAGGAGCTCACTTTAATGAGCGTGCACTTCTTAATTGGGCCGCAAGTTCCCCAGCAAGTCAGACTGTATTTTATCTTCATTTTACAGACCTGGGAGCAAGGAGACAGCAGGAAGACCAAGGAATATGACCAAGGGTAGTCAGCAAGATGGTCAGCAGAGCAATAGAGAGATGCTATGAGTTCCCGCATCCCTATTATCTGCACTGAACCCAGCAGAGACAGTACCTGGTGACAGCTCACCAAAGCCCTCTTTGAGGGAGTAACAGGAAAGATCCCATACCCACTTGCATAAATCCACCTCTCTCTCTTGCTATCAGTGGAGCAATGCAGATTCAAGAAAACTGGGTTAGGTCCACATTTATATTAGGATGCAACACTCACAGGTTAAGCAAAGTTCCCCCAGCTATCTGACTGATGCCAACTCCCACCAGGGAAAAGACCCTGACCAGATGGGGCTTTATGTCAAGGTTTTACCAGGGACATGGGACAAGCTCTCATTACTTTGTAAAATAAACTGTGCCACAAAGCCAGGATGCAGCTGTTTCAGCTGCTTTCAGCAGAAGACATTATCTGTGGTGCAGATAAACCCAGTTCAGCCTCACCTTCAGCCCCTCCACAGCAGTGTCAGCACTCAGCTCACTGCTATCAGCACATCTGCAACGCATCCATGCCGGAGCAGCCTCATGCCTGCTGGTTTGGAGGGAGAAAGCCAAAGCTTTTGCATTGTCCTTCTCCAGTGGAGCTCTGGTCTGGCTGGTCAGAACTGGCCATGGTGGGAGCAGGAGCTTTCAGCTTTGGTTTCTCACCCTGCTTTTCTGTCCTCATGTCTTCCCATGCATACTTATTTCCCAGACCAGCATGGAAACACAAGGAGAATTAAATGGTTCTGAGCTCCGAGGTGAAAGTGGCACAACGTGGGGCAACAACCCCATGGTTAATGCACTTCCCCCTTGCTCTCTTACTGTTCCTCATCACCCTCGAGACAATGATTTCATGCTGCATCTGCCCAGTGAGAGATATTAGATGGTGATGCACAACCCACCATAGGAAGATGTTGTGTCCCAGCTCTAGTCCAGCAAGCTCCAACCACGCGTTGTTCACCTCTAGGTCTGAAACCCCTTCATCTAGCTCAGGAAATGGGTTGACCAATACCTATGGAAAATAAGGGGAATTTGGGAGTGGGGAACCTAGAGGTCAGTGGAGACAGGCAATGCTGAACCTATCAGTTCCAAGATGTGCTGGAATGTCTGGTGTTAGCTCTGGGATTGGCATCCCTCCATGCTGATGGGAATACAAGCTCAGAAGGTCTTTCCTTTGGACAAATCCAAAGGATAAATTTTCTCTGCTGAGTCGCAAGACCCAGGGCAACAGCCCCCACGCATGACATGCTTCGACCACTGAACCCCACCAGTGCACACATGAGCACTGGGAACCTGTCACAAGCAAAGCAATGAGCAGACATGGAGCTCCAGCAAGAGCTGCCAACACCTCCGTGCAAGCAGGCAACAGTCCACAAGCAGAGAGAAGGAGAGCTACAGGCGCCGGCGTCCCCCTCCGGCTCCCAGCATGACTCACACCGGTTGCCATGAAGAAGTCAACATTTGCATGCAGCCACCCCACGGTGGAATGAGAAGCTCCCTCAGCTATTTGCTGGCTCTCTGGGGGAGGGCAGTGAGCAGTGGGACCTCGGGGGCCAGCGTGGTACCAGATGGCAAACTCTGGCATTTCCACAGGCATCTCCAGGCTGCTACCAACGCGGTCCGTATGTGCAGCACACCTCAGACGATTCTCCCTGCAAATGGGATGTTCAAAACAGAGATGGGAGTCGGGCACCCGGTTCGTATCAGATTTAGTTCTCCTTCAGCTTCTCTAAACTCGCAGCCTCAGAGCTCCCCACCCTCGCCAAGCTCCACACAGAATTAGCTCGACGCGGAGCGGTCGATTCCGGTGTGGGAGCAGCGCCCGCTTGCACCCACTCGACACACCCTGCTCGGCACAGAGCAAGTGTGAGCACACAGACCCGGCCCAGCACTGAGCTCTGGCAGCCCCGAAACCCAACGCATCCACAGACGCTTTCTCCCAGCATGGATGCACCCACGGATGTGTTCTCCGGAGCGATGCTCTGGCCCCGCAGTGGGGTGACTGCTCCTGCAGGCGTGTGAAAAGCCCCAGCTTGGGAGAGAGGGGGTAATTATATGCCAGGGGAGCAGCTGATTCAAACCCTTCCTGACCCCAGGCTGAAGAGTTCTCCTGATCGATCAAGAAGATGCTCTTTCATTTTCCTCAAGCGTTTCACTGATGGATGGAAAAATCAATGCTCCACAGAGGAGTCTGGAGGGGGGTGGAGCAAGGGGAAGAAAGGGAGAGAAAGTGAATGAGGAATAGAAAGGAAGAGAAAGGAGAGGGGAGAAAGAAGGGTGCTGTGAGAAGCAGAGGCTGCTGGAAGAGGTGGTGGGAAGGCAGGTGGGCTGGCAGCACCTGTGGATATCACCTGCACCTGAGGTTTGGGATCTCCTCCCCACATGGAGGACGATGGGCAATGCAAAGCTTCTCCCAGCTGCACACCATGGAGCCAGGGCACTGCTGTGCCAAGAGCCTCCATCAGGCTGGTGCCTTCCCATGCCGAGCACTGCTCCTGCAGCATTGATGAAGGGTCTAAATCTGTGCCATGGGGTCCCCCCTCCAGCAACATGGCTGGTTTCCATGGAAACACCTCCCAGTTTCCCATATGGAGACAGCCCTGGTACCCACAGTCAGAAGAAGTCCACAAGCCTTTTGGGTGAAAATTCCCCGCTACCTTGTTTTTCCTTAAATTGCCTGCTGAGATCCCCTAGCTCTGACTCACTATGTGGGTTCAAGCACCATCTTTGGGCCCCATCCTGCCCACACAGCTCTGCAGGGTGCCCCGGGCTGGGACAGGATCCCTAGTGCCTCTGTGCCAGCAGATCCTTCAATTCCAGCATCTTGCTGGGCAGAGATGCTGCCAAAAAGGACTTTATCCCTTGGGGGGGAAATCTTTGCTAAAGACCAAGCTAAGACCTGCACAACCCATTTAGCTCCTCAGTTTAGGAGTGCTGTGATTTTCAGAGAGGTGGTCAAGCCCCTTCATTCATACTTGCCAACACCAGTCACTGGAAAAGACACCCATAAATCTCCCCTTGGGTCAGGGGAAAGCCAGGCCCACACCACTGGGCACCGATGAAGTAACAGCTTGCCTCAAACAGTTGGGGTTTTCCAGTGTTTTCTTCCCCATATCCTATTAATAATTAACACAACTGCAATGAGATCAGCTTTTAAGAGGCTTCACTGGCATGGGCTGTGTTATAGTCCCTCTTTCAGGAGCAAAGGTTTGTCTGTTACCACTGGAAACAAGGAAGGCTCCAGTCTCAGCCAGGGATGCCGTCCTCATGGGAACCTGATTCTGTGTCCCCACTGGGCTGAGCTGATCCATCACACTGCCAGAGCCAAGGTGACAGAGCCCTGCCAAGGCAGCCCATTCTCTGCTCTTTCCCAAAATTCCACCCTATTAGAGATAAGTCATTGGGCCATTTTGAACTCTCCACATTCTTCTCAACGCTGACCTGGTGTGAGCTCACCAGGCAGGAGGACAAGCTAATACTCTCCCTCAAGATGGGATTTGGAGGTCAAAGGACAGAGTTTGGGGGTCGTGGGTGGTCTCTTCCCACTGATAAAGAACCCCATCCCCTGGCACCTGCAAAACAGCGAGTGAGACAAGCCAGAGCAGCACATTTTAGGCCACTCTGGGGGGTTCTTTCCAGGATCTCACTTTCCAAAGAGCTCCTTACAGATCACCCAGCTCCCAGCTGCCAAGCTGACCATGCTGTGACAGGCTGGGGACACAACTCCAGGCTGTCCAGGAAGGAAGGACAAGGTTTCAAGCTGTCCCCAAAGCCTAGGATTTGGATTGAGTGATTGCCATGCCTCCAAACACCCTGCTCGGGAGAGAAGCAAACAGAAAACAGGAGATGTGATAAAAGCAAAGCCCTTGGCCCAACCAGCCCTGTCTCCCAGCAGTCGCCTGCCCCCACCCCGGGCTGGGGCCCCATTGGCCCCACGCAGAGCGGCCACACCGGCCCGGCTGGTTGCGGGAGGCAGAGCAGGGCCTGCAGCAGCCCTGGCAATAAACAGCTTCCACATGCTCGTGCTGTGCCGAGCCCTCAGCCCCGACATACCAGCACACTTATTCATCCCTGTGTGAGGGGCCGAGGCAGCACCGTGGGCTGCAGCCCCTCCTGGGACAGGGTCCTGGTGAGCCCCCTGAAGTCCCTGGGTGTGTGGGTAGCCCGAGGTGCCCATCCCACAGCTGTGCCACAGCTCCAGTGGTGCTGCAGGACCCCTAGGCCAGCAAACACCCACTGTAAGTGTGGGTGCCAGTGCTGGCAAACCCCCTCTCATCTCACTTTAATTGGATCTCCAGTTTTCCACATCCCACACTGTCTGCATCCCTCCAGGCCATTGTGCCATGCTTCTCCTTCCTTGAGGACCAGTTCAAACCCATACCAGTCTCTCCCCCCACAGCAACACTGTCCTGACCCTCCCTTGTCCTCTGTCCTCTCAAATTAGGGGTTGGGAAAGTGTTCAGCCCCCAGCCCTGAGGCAGAGGGGGATCAGTGCTCTGCAGAACCTGAAGCTGTGAGGATGTCTGGGACACAGCGCCCAACAAGATCCCAGTGCTGTTCCATCCTTGTTGGGACTGTCCCAGCCCACGGGCTCTGGGGATGATAAACCCCCCTTAGAGGCAGAGAGCAGGCAAGGCTCCAGCTCACTGGCATCCTGGCGGGTTTACGAGGAGATTTTTAGCAGCACCAGGAACAGTCCCCGGATTAGAGCTACAGGCTTCAAAAGGAGCTGCCGAGCGCGAGAGCCGAGGGCTGGAGTCGCTGCGGCTGAAAAGGGAATGCTGCACATTATAAATAGCTGCTCACTGGCAGCACATCTGTTTCAGACAGCGGCTCGGGAAGGCTGTGCGTGTTCTGGTTTGGCTATTTTGGGGGAAAGAGATTTGAAACTCACTCATTATTATTGTTCACCCAAGAGATGTGAATGGTGCCTGTTTCTCCTTCGCCTTTTCAAAAAGGAAAGCAAAACAAGGTGAGTTTCAAAGCACACAGTGGTGTAAGGTTCTCTGGGAACTGCAGCTCTCACTGGGAGATGGTACAAGCACCCCAGTGACACCTGGATCAATGGGTAGTGCCACAAAACAAGGCTGGCCATGGGACAGGGAGATCACAGCTCTTGTCACAGCCATAAGCCTTGGGAAGCTGTGAGGGTGGGAGGGAGACAGGCAGCTGCAGGCAGCAATGAGGCCAAGGGCAGGTGTCGAGGTGAGGCTGTGAGTGACACTCCCCGAAACAGTGTGGGCTCACCTGCACCAACTAGATGGGACTGCCTCATGGCCCTTTTGATCCCACCATGTACCCCCATGCCTCTGGTCCATCTCTGCACCACAAGAGATGCCAGACCCACCCTAGGACCAACAGCAGTGCAGAGGAGCAAGGCCTGGTGTCGGGATGAAGGCCACAGCCTCAGGAATGGTCTGGAACCACCGGGGCAGGGGACAAAGAGATGTCCCAAGCCGGGCTGCCCCATCCCTTGAAGGGCTGACATCCCACAAGAGCCCACACCAAGGAGATGTGGGGTGCCGCTTAAGCAAGCGTGCCTGGGGGTGAGCAGAGGAGGACGAAGAAGTGTCCAAAGTCCGGCGGCGTTGGAGCAGCCCCGTGGTGCCCAGCCCGGCCCAGGCGCTCCCGTACAGCCCAGCAACGGCTCATTAATCACTCGGCACCACGGCGGGATGGAGGCCCTCGCCGACCGCCGCCAATCCCCGCGCCGTTACCACAGAAACAACCCTCACCCTGCGCAGGCTTCAAAGGGTTTTGTGCGTGTGCCTGTGTGTGCTGCTCCGTCTCCCCCCTTCCCTTGTTGTTTTTTGTGTGCGTGTATGCAAGAAAGAGTTGGGTTTTTTCCTCTTTCCCGGGAAGCATTTGGCACCAGGGCTCAGATCATGTGAAAAGCGAGGGCAGGATAGACGGGCAGACAGACAGACAGACAGACAGGCAGATGACCCAGGAGAATCAGCCACGAGAGCCCAAAGGCTGGGGGGTCTTCTGAAAGGAGAAGGGGAAGGGTTGGGGGGCACAGAGGCGGCTGTGGTGCTAACGAGTCAAAAATAAATATTTATATGGGTAGAGTTTTAAAACCCTATTTTGCATCGTTATAATAAATTATTCATCTGCCTGTTTCTCCCTGCCCACCTCTCATGGTAGGGAGCTGTGAAAGGGGATGATGCTGCACAGTGCGTGAAGGGGGTCATGGCTGACCGGGACCCTGGACCCCTCCAGCACCCCAGGGAGAGAAGGCAGGGAGGTTTGGGGAGGGAAGCAGGGACGGCACAGATGTGGCTGGACCCCGACACAATCATGGCAGTGCCAGATGGGGAAGGGTGAGGAGAGGTGGGTGTCAGGAGCAGGCAGCTGAAGGTGCCCAGGGGACTCGATGACCTCCCAGCCAGAAGTGTCAGAAACAATGTGGCTGCTCATGCGCTTGTTTTGGGTGGAGCCTTCTGTGAGTTTTGGGCTCCCTAATTTTTGTTTTGGCAAAGACAGCAGTTTGGCTGATGCCCTGCAGTGTCCTGCTGAGGAGGTGAGGATGGGGAGCTCTGCAAGGAGTCTTGCTTTCCTGAGTCCCCCAAATCCCTGGCTTCCTGCATGTCCTGGTATCCCACCGAGGGTGGGCACACACCTGCAGGCAGTGGTACAGCTGCCATCCCTCCTGCCCACACTCTCACAGCCAGCCCAAGAGCTGAGCCGAAGGGAGCCTCATAATACCAGCTGAGACAGCACTTCCAGGAGCCATTGGCACCTTCCCATCTCCACCTGTGCACTGACACGTGCCCAACACATCCCTCTGCAAAGCTGGCAGCGGCTTCCCATCGAGGGCCCAGAGCAGCACCTCTGAGCCTGCCCCCTTGATCCTTCTGGGTGTAGTAAAATGTTTGTTTCGGTCAGTTTTGCACATCCCAGTGCTCTGATGGCAGCTGCCATTGCCTCCACCAGTGTTTGAAAGAGACACCAAGCACCAAGGAAAGGTTTGGGGAGGAGAGCCTTGGCCTGACTATTTCCAGGCTAGCTGCAATTGCATTTGCCAGAACTGCTGTAACAGAGACAAAAAACAAGGATAGAGAAAGGCATGAGCCTGGCTGAGCAAGCCACAAAAAGCCCCTTGCCTAGCTGGAGGCTTCCAGCATATGGAAGGGGAGGTAAGAGGGCTGAAGAGGATGAAAAATGATCTTCTGGATCACCCCACTATCCCCTGACTCCCAGCCTCTCCTGACAGAGGCTCATCTCACCTGCCCCTTCAGTGACTCCCCAGAAGCCTCCTCTGGTGCTACACCCCCAGGATATCTGAACATGAAACCTAAATCTCCCTTGCGCTATGGTTTAAGCCCATAATTTCTTGCCCTACCCACCGCAGGACATGGAGAATCGTTTATTCCTATCCTATTTGCAGCAGCCACTGACATATTTTTGAAGGCTGTTATCATGTTTCACCTTCAGTCTTAGACCTTTTCATGAAAGATGGAACAGAAACACAGGTTTGTGATGGGGAGGAAGGACAGAATAACAAAGAGGTTTTTCTGGATCACACGTAGAAACCAGGAAAGCCAGTGGAAAGGCAGGGAGCCAAGGAATGGGCAAGGAGAAGCCTGTAACACCCTGAAGGATTTTCAGTGCCACCAGCCAAGCCCAGAACACAAAGGGAGATGCTGGAAACAGCAGGGGGGAAAACTGAGGACACATCTGGACAAAATGGGCCTGGGATTCCCATGCAGGGTGATGTGGCAGTGCCTGAAAAGGGTGTTGGGACTTGGCTGCAGGCAGGAGAGGAGCCAGCTCGACTTATTTTTGATGGTACCAGTATGAATAGCAGGTAATGTGCCAGCTTGGTCCTAAGGTGCAAGGAGGACAAGAGACATGAACAAGAGACACACAACAGTGTGTTCCAATGTGCTTATCGTGCCTTTGCACGGCTGCATGTGTCAAAAGTACTTACAAGAAGGAGATAATCTAATTTGATAAGGGACAGGGTAGAGGAATAACACTGTGGGCATATCAGGATATCAGGAGCACAAAACAAAGGAGAGACTTCGGCAGGCAGCTGCTACAGACCCCCAGGACTGGAGGAGAGAAAGAAAGAACAAAAAGATTCCTGAACCAACTATCAAAGAGCTCACAAACACAGGATATTTGTACTCAGGGGGCACTTTAACCACCCAGACATCTGTTGGGTGACACATTCATCAAAACATAGTCAGAATGGTTCCTTCGTTATGTAGAGGACAATTTACAGATGAAGGAAGTAGAAAGGCTCCACGAATCTACTCACCAATAAAAAGGCACTGTTCAAAAAGCAACAGTAATAGGGGAAGTTTGGAGCCTGTGATCACAAGCACAAACTCACCAGAGTGAGGACACAGCGGCACGAGACACTTCACAGCAACCACGCTGGAAGAGGAGCTCAGAGACAGCCAGGAGCAGCAGGGCAGGAGCTGCGCTTGTGCCCTACAACAGCGTGGCTGTTGATAAGGGACAGGATAAAACTCCCAAATGTGATGGAAAGAAAAGAACCAGAAAGAACAGCCCTTTGCATCAGAGACAGCCCTGAATGTGGGCCACGGACTCAATGAGCAGGAAAGGCTGTGATCCCACCTGGGCTGGCAGCTACGGCATGTCTCAACATTGCCAAAGGCAGGCTTTTCCCAGAATCTCGGGAGGTAAAGGCAGGAGCAGGCAGCTTGTGGAGCTCATCTCCAAACAGCAAGAATCCCCATGCCTTTTGCATGAAGAAAACACACTCTTGCACACCACCACAGGAGCTGAGCACCTCTGAACACCAGGGCACCTCTTAAATATTGCCCCTTGGTCCCTCTAACTCTGTGCCAAAAGCAAAGACAAGATCTGAGTTCCACGAACCAAAGCTCCAGCACAAGGTCAGTGCGCTGCTGTGGTTCCCCCACAGAGGGACTTTTCCGTGCTACTGTGTGGAAAGGAGTTTCACAACATCCAGCACAAGAGACACAGAACACTCTTACACAACTTGGAGATGCAAAAGTCAACAGATCTGACAAGTCCTACCACAGCAGAGGGGGTTTCCCAGCAGCAAAGCCCTTTGGCTTCTAGAAACAAAAGTAACTTTGTCTATGAACTCCTGGAAGGGGTTGGAAAAGATCTGGCTTCAACCTAATTATCCATGCCCAATGGAGAGAGCCAGGCATGTGGAGGGCGTGGGCAGCAAGAGACTGCTCAGGGCTACCCCTGCCCTGGGTTACGTGGCCCCCCAGGCTCTGGGCAGCCTTCCTGCTCCACACCCTTCATCCCCAACCAGCCATGGCAGCTTGGTAAGGCTTTGGCACTCCATAATGGGCTTCAAGACTAGCCAGGCTTTAAAGGTGTTTTGTGTTTAAGGATTAAAACAGTGAACAACTTGAAGCGCCTAAAATACACCTGAAAATCTGGCTCTTTGACCAGATTTAAAATTTCACCGCAGGAGGTGGGAAGCAGCATAAGCATCCCTTTCCCCTCCAGAGTCATCTGAGAAATTAAGGTATGTGTCATCCCCTGCTTCCCACACCAAGAGCAAGGACCTCCTCAGCCTTCACAGTTACCTCCGAGCAGATGCAAAACTGGAGAGCTGCAACTTCAAATGGCCTAATTTAAAAAAACTACCATCACTGGGGACAGGAAAAGTTCCCCTACTTCTGGCCACATTTCTAAAGGTGGTTCCCACATTTTGGCCTTAGCTGGAGCACAGTTTCCCGTTTCACTTATAAAACCGTAGCTCTTGGTATACAAGTGTCCAGGGTTCACAGGTGCTGGTTTTGAAGTGCTTTGGAAAAATACAGCTATTAAAGTGGGATGGAAAAGAAAGTAGCAGCAGCCATACACTACGCCCCTTGTAGGGAACTACCCTGGACATCTTGGTCCTTATTTATTAAAATAAAAAAAAAAAAAAAACAAACAGAAAACCAACATTGCTTTCCAGGCCCGAAACACTGATTCAGTTATGACATGTGTCTATTTATCAGGAGAAAAGCTGAATATTTCCACTATCACAAGATGATTGCCAGTGCTTAGATTTTTTTCCCTAACCTCCAGCTAAAATTCTTTGAAAATGGAACAGCATACGAAATACACTCCCTGACTCTCAGAATTGGAGCCCGCCCCCCTTTTCTCCCAATAAACAATTTTGCATATATTTAAACCTCCTTTCTCTGGTTTCCCAACTCCTCCACCCTCCCCAGCAAAGAAATTACAAAAATCCGTCATTTCTCTCTTTTCCCCTTGCACCTCCATATATCAGCGTTTCAAAGGCAGTCTCCTCGAATGCCGAGCAGAGCAGGAGATGGGCAGCAGTAATGGGAATGTGCTCCTGACTGTGCAAACCCACACAGAGAGTGAGGACAGGAGAGACTGCATTTGCATACATATTAAACGAGAGCAGTAAAAAATGCAGACGTGCAAACCATTTGGACATGGCTCGGCTCGGCGATGCGCCCTGCAAGGGAATCAATCTTCTGCGTTCTTAAAGGGAAAAACCTGTTACGGAGAGAAAAGCAAAGCCGAGAGACGTCGGCCCGCAAACACTGTCAAGGTTTTGGGACAATCTGACCTTCGCGGCCATGCAAAGGCTGTCGTGAAGGAGGGTGAGATCCCAGAGATGTCCATCTGCTGCCCCTGCTGTGGTTCCAGCCAGGCAGACTGGTGCCTTTGGTCCTCTTCCCATCATCACCAATGGGAGGAGAGCTGGTGAGACCCCCAACCCCAGCCATGCTTGTGCTTGAGTTGAAGCAAGCTATTCTGACATCAATCAAGCTCTCGGGTGAGGGCAGCACAGAAACATCCCTGAAACAGCCTGAGCTGGGCTCCATGGAAGAAATAAGTGGTGCCTGGATGATGCCCAGCCTCTGCATCCCAGTACCCTCCCTGACTGAACAGTGAGTGTTGAGTGCACGTCCCTCTTTAGCTCTGGGTGATCCCAGTTATGGGGAGTTCCAGAAAGCAAGGCCAAGCTCCAGGCCAAGGCCAACCTGGAGGGCCTGACTCCCCAAAATGGCTCTGGTCCAAAGTTTTTGAGTGTCTCTTTGCTGGCTCCATGGATCTTCACATGCACCCTACCACCGCTGCTTGACTGACCCACAGGAGTCGCAACAACAGCACTGCACACACGAGCTTCTCCCCTGGTCAGGTTCTACCTTGCCCTGGAATGAGCCAACCCAACCTCACCTTCACTTGTCCCAATGCCCTGGTTAAGGACGTTCCCAAGATAGGATGTTACACCCAAGACAACAAGTATGTACAGCGGAGCTTACATAGTAGATCATTCCGAAGTGTCTGCAAGGATACGGATCTAACGAGGCAAATCACGCAGGCAAACCTACTGATTTCAAAGTCTGCAGGTTGAGATGCATAAAAAGTGCAAAATCAGTAACTTTTATATTGCCACTCAAGGAACCACAAAGATAAAAGCAATATTCTGGGAGTGAAGATGCCATGAATATTTCTCATCTGCACTTATAAGGGATATTTGGGACCAACGGCTTGATTCTGCGTTAGCCTTGTTCAAATGAGATAATTTACATTCCCTGCCAGCTGAAAACAGGCTGTCAAGGTATTTACTTGTGTCAGGTTTCACTTCCCAGCCACAGCGCTAAAACTCGCTAGGTGCATATGGAGAGTGGAGGTCCAGGACCAGGAATGGCAAGGAGGGGATCTAGTGTGGACACCCTGACACGGTCCAAGCCTACTAAGTGTAAATGTTCTGCAGGGAGGCACGCTAGAGTGTATCAGCAGCTGCTGCTTTGCATTACATTCTCTCAGCTTCTCCCTGCAAGGGTCCCTTCTGGAAAACCAGGAGCTTGCAAGGCTCAGCTGTCCATCCCTGAAGATCCCAAGGCTGCAGACAAACAACTGGACATACCTGCCCACCGAGCCTCATTGTCCTGCAGGGTTTGGCCCCTCTGCTCCTTGTGGGAAATGCTGTCTGGAGCCTGCCTTCTCCTCCTCTGTCCTGCTGTCCCCTGCTATGGCCAAATCTAATCCAACCATCTGCTTTTTCGTGGCTGACTCACCCTCACCTGCCTTTGCACCTAGAGCCCAAAGAACAAGCAGGGGAACATGCTGCCAGATCTTCCCCACCAATCTACAGAAGCATCCCTTTTGCCAGGTCCAGCGAGCCCAGGATAGCAAGGCAGGGCTCAGCTGTCTTCTGCTTCCTATCACCCTCCAGCTCCTCTAAACCAGGCAGTCTTGGGGTGGGAAGGCAAACAAAATGGGCTTCCCAGTAGCCCTTTCCAATGTGGATTCTTTGGTGTCTCGTAAGGGTTGAGTTCCCATGCAGTTATCGAGCACTCAACTCTCTCTTTACCCACCCACCCATTTTCACAAGGCTTGTGGGAGCCACACAAGAGCTCTTTCCTTCAGCCAAATGTAATTGGAACTCGTCGCTGGGTAAAAAACAGGGGGAGGCGGGAACAAATGGAGAGAGAGAAAAGGAGAGACACGTATGCACACATGCACAGGCTGGATCACAGAGGCCCTATTCCCTTAAAGAAAGGAGAAAAAAAGAAAAAAACAACAAAGTAAGACTACAGTGGCAATGTGCACCAGCTTAGCTGTTGACTTGCTTGTGTGCTGCACAGTCCCACCCCTCTGCCTCAGCTGCCGGGGACTTACAAGCACAAACAATCTGGGGAGGGCTGGTTCATGTGTACACGGGGGTTTCTACAGCTCCCTGCACAACACCAGCTCCTCTCCCAACAGCAAGTCACAATTTGGAAACATTTGGGGCTGTTAATTATATTCGGATTGAATTTTTTTGCAATAGCAACGCCCCCGTGAAAGGGCAGTGGGTGAGAATCTCACAGAGGGAACTCGGGGATTTCCACCCAGAAACTGTCCCCCTGCCTTGCCAGAGAAACATGAAGGCAACAGAAAGTGGCGCTTGACAAAACAACAGAAAAACAACTTATTGAATAGCTGTCACTGGACAAGTATAAATATATTAGTGATTGTGTCAATATTAAGCTCATATCAAAGGCGATTAATTTGATAATTGCCTGTGCAGAGAAAGAAAAAAAACCACAATCAAGTCTATTGCCACCGGCATCTGAAACGCCTCCCTTGGTTAAATCTATTTCCTTTTTAACTTAATTTGAGTTAATAGGAAAGTTATGGTGTAACCATAACCCGAAATCACGCCTCCCCTTTTATTCCATTTTTGACTGATCTTATTTTGGCATTGGCGTGAGAGCCTGGAGCAACCAAGGCCTTTATTTGTCAGTTTGGAAAAGTTTAAGAGACAGTAGAGAAATGGAAATTGTTTTGCTGAAAAACTTGTCCACGAGCTTCCCCAGTGACACTGAGTGCCACCTCCCACGTGTGCCAGGTCCTCCCGCAGGACATGCATCCCAGCAGTAGTCAGCGATGTCAAACTCACCCCGCAAATGGCCCCAAATGACATTTTTAGAGAGGCTCTGTTATCTGAGACTACAAAATTAGCACCATATAACAGCCTTGGTCTGCAGGACTGTTCCTGCCAATGTCAATGGCGGTGCTGTAGAAGATCAAAGGCAAAGCACAGTCCTTCAGCAACAGCAAACGTTTTGGCTGGTGGGAGAACGTGGGGGGAGCATGGCAAAGCCAGCAGCAATCCCTGCCCTGGGCAGAAGAAGCCCCACTGAACCCCAAAAAGCACCAAAGCGAAAAATCATTCCTGTCATTTGCTTAAATTGGGCAACTCATGCACAATTCTTCAGGAATATCCAAGAGATTTATCTAGAAAATCAGCTCTAAAAGCACTGTCCTTCTGCCAAAGAGTTAACAGCTCTGAGAGCAAAGTGGAGGCCTCGCTCTTGCTGCGGGATTTCTCCCAGTGACACCACGTTCCCACTTGGAGACAAGTTTCTTTGTTTGCTTTTCCCCAGTTATATAAGGGACATAAATTTTTGTTGCAGAGAGAACTCCAGGCAATCTGCATCTCCCTTAAAGTCTGCATCTCCCTCCAAGGCTTCTCACTATGTTTCAGCTTGAATACTACTGCTATTGCTGCAGTTTTCCAGCTCCTGCCTGTGTCCGCACTAAACCCTCTCCCCTGCCCCAGGAAGCAAGAGCTTGCTCGAAACCCAGCTCCCCATCAGGTGTAATCCCATGGGATCAGCCAAAGCACTTTGCCACCCTCCCATCCCCCACCCGTGGCATCATGAAGGTGAAGACATGAGCATAGACAAGCTACGAAACCTTGGACCAGCACAAAGATGTGTCCAGGGACTCTCCCCTGTGCAAGAGCGTCTCGGTGGAGCCCAGGCTGCTGCCTTGCAGCTCGACTTTTTTCCAACTGGAATCCTTTTGCCCCTGGCTTTGCTCTCCCAGCAGGACCCTGATCCCCAGCCCCATCACTCAGCACTGAAGGAGCAAGCCAGGGGAGGCTGTGCCGGGAATTTCGCAGCGCTGGGGCGAGGGCTGGCTGCTCTTGGCCGGCCAGCACCGCATTGCACACATACCAGCAAACCTCAGCCCGGCAGCCCCGGAAGGGCAACAGGCAGCCAGCAGCAGCTCCCAGGCCAGCGAGGAAGCCTTAACCCCTTCTCTGCTGTGGCCAAGAGGCTTCTCAAGACTCCAGAGGCAGTGGGAGAGAGGAATCCAGCCTAAGACTAAGCATCTAAATGCAGCACCACTCCCTCCCTAAAAAAACATCCCAGCAAAACCCTAAAAAATCCCTGGGAATGCAGTCCTCCTCTTCCTCTTCCCATGGCCTGATGGAGAGGCAGAGGACCATCCTCAGCCCTGGCCAAAAGCCATCAAATCTCCCAGCAGCCAGCACAGCCCCAGGCACCGCACAGCCGGATGTCCACTGCCATTCACAGCCCCATGTCCTGGATGACGGTCTCAGCAGGGTCCTATGGGGAACCCTGGGACAGTCACAGCGTGGCAAGGCTTATTCTGCACCCCAGAGAAGGGAAATGTTGAGTCCTTCCATTCACACCATTTAAAATCATGGTGCTGAGGAAGGTTTCTCATCAACACCAGCAGAGGAGTAATCTCTTGGGGTGAGATTTGGCTCCCAGGTCCATTCAGCATGAATTCCCCACCACTCAGAGGCAGGACTTGGCACATGGGTGCTTGCACCCATCAAGAGCCAGCGACAGCCTTGAGTGCCCCGAGGAAGCCCAGCAGTCCTGCCTCCCCCCAGCCCCTTTCTCAGCCTGGTTCCTCTTGATCTCCTGATCTCTTGAACCCCTAGAGAGATCTGGCCTCTGCTGTCCCACACAAGGCACTGTCAGTCTCTGAGAGCCAGGGCAGGAGGAGGTGGCACAGCACTTCCAGAGCCAGTACCAGCACATCTCACCTCTGAAAAAACAGCAACCAGGCATTACATCAGCCCATGTGAATGGACTAAAAATGCCTGTGCCACCCCTCTTGGAAATCAGCTTGGTCTGAGCAGTCTCCAGACAGTTGCAACAGCTTAAAAGTCCCATTTATGGATCCAACACGACAGCAAACACTTCTTTTTTTTTTAAATTGGATTAAGTGGAAAAACCAGACAAAGCCCTTCCCAGCACAGGTAAGATCACTGAAACCCAGGGCTGAGCCTGCGGCTTTGGCAGGCAGAGAGAACAGAGGCTCAGGGGCAGGGGGTGTCAGCCAGCCCCAGTCCAGGCTGCCCTCCCAGTGGAGATTGGATCTCCCACACCGATACTCAGCCCTGCTCGGCTTCTTCCAGCACCAGTCCCATCAGATCAGGCCCAACAGGATTAACCACATATCGCGGCGCCAGCGGAAGGCACATTTACCTTTTAAAAAGAAACACGCACACCAAAGTCCATGTTAAAGGAACTGCCTTGGTTCAAAAGTTGCTTCCAAATTTAGGTTTGCTAAAATTAAGATTTCATATTTTTAATAAAATAGAATTAGACCCTTCATGATAGATTAATAATCAAAGGCCCACAGAAATGTTTCCATAAACGAAGTTTTTTAATTCCAAAGGAAACCATTTGTTTAAAAGAAGCAAGTGTTCCCCTGCAGAGCTGGAACTTCAGTAATTGCAGCATGATGATAGAAAATGGGGCTGGATAGAAAAAATAACTTAAAACTATTCTAAACAACCATGACGCTGAGTCATCTGTTTCAAAGTCCAAATGGAGCTATACCAGTGACAGGGCCCACAGAAAATGCTAAGGTACATAGTTAAAAGGGGAGGGGAGAAACAAAAACAAACAGTAAAAATAGTACAAATTCCTTCAGATACTACTTGTGACAAAAGATGAAAGCTGGGATTTTCACCCTCTTTCCAGCTTCTCAATTGCACTGAAGCTCAGGGTTTCATCACACCAGGCACCCCTAACACAACAGTACCACGGATGTACAACCAACACCAAATACTGGAGCTTAGTGCTCCTCTAAACCAAGTTAAGGAAAAACAAAAGCACCCTCTCCCCAGCTGGTATCAGCCAGTGTAACCCCACAAAGAACAGGGGAAGGAAAGGCCAAACCCAGATCTCTCAATCTTTTGTACTCCAGCCTCCCTTGTATACACTACTATCATGTTACAAAGTGTGTAAGTCGCTGTATGAATGGCAAGGTGCCACTGGCATAAATACATTCGTATCTGGACAAAGGATCAGTCTGCATGTCAGGATCTTCATTAAAAATGAGTTTGTAAGCACTTCCCCTCATTCTTTTGGTTCGTTTCCACAAAAACAAAAATGTATCGTTGCGTCAAAGTCGCAAGGACGCCCAACACGAGACTGGACCGAGCACTTGGTGCTTCAGACCAAGTCAGCTGCACTTCCACAGCACTCCAGCTTTCCCAGGCTCATCAAGGTGTGGGTTTAAAGCACTGGTATTTGATCCTGGTAGCTAGTTTGATCTAATGATGGCTACATCTAATGATGGGTAGAGCACGTACCCACTCCAAGGAAGACAGAGCTTGGCAGACCTAGTCTTATCTGACACACCAAGTCCTTTATGTTCTGCTACCAAGACTAATTTAAAGCTAGTTTCAGGTAGATACGGGCACACCAGACCACAGGGCTTGCCCACATCAAGTTTACAATGTGGCATTCAACTGGAATTCACTTCAAACCAGCACACCATGGAAGGCAGTGTTTGCCGAGCTGCATCATAAGCGGTGCATCCCTCTGTGTGTGAGCAGCCACAGGCAGAGCAGAGCAGAGCAGAGCAGGAGCCTCCTCCACTGTCCCCCCATGCCCTGGGGCAATGTCTTGTGGCTGGGGCTCCAGGGACAATTCAGCCCCTTCAGGATTTCACAAACAATCGACAAAAGCAGGAACCCAGGAAGGAGGTGACAAAATGATGGTAAAGCCTGTGGGAACAAGGAGCCTGTTACGACAGAGGGGCAAGTGACAGGGACAAACCCTTCCTCATGCACGCTCAACAAAGGCCTGCTGGAAAGCTGGTGGTCATCCCCACTGTCAGCACCTCCCTCTCTAACAACTGTTTCAGACTTTCCTTCTCCTGCAAAAGATCCAACTGCCTTAAATTCTGCCTTGTGCTGCTGTAACGAGGGAGGGCTCTTGCTTGCTGCTTACTGATGAGGAACCAACATCCAAGAAAAAGAAGAGCACAGATCGAAGGCAGTCAGGGAGAGGGAGAAGGGAGAGGCCACAGCTTTTATCAGGCCAACTGACAGCGCCGGAAAAACAACAGTGAATTTTGGGCACAACTGGCTTTCTTTAAGGTCTGTCTATGTTGCAGGCAGGAGAAGCCTGTAGTTAAAACAGGGTGTTCCAATTTTTTTTCCTAGGCTGCACCCTGAGTCAAAAACACCACTGGCTGAAGGGCTGGAAAAAAGCAATGAATTAAAACAGAAAGGCATCCAGGAGGGGGATTTCCGAAAAGGTGGGGAAGAAACCATCAAAGCAAGATTTCCAAAGAGGTTGGTGTTCTTTGGGAGGGGAAAGTTTTTCCAAAATCTGACTCCAGGACAACTTCAAGACAATGATATTGTCTATGTGTGAAGCTGCCTCAGTCTGCACTCCTCATACACAGATCCAGGGAGGCAGGAGACAGATGGATTTCAGAACTAAGCACAATGGGAGGTCTGAACCTCATGTCCCTTTTACACCACACTCTCATTGTGAAGAAGTCATAAAGCAAATCATCCCCTGAGCTAATGTACAACTATTTTAACTTTTTTTGTCAGCAAGAAAGGGACTCAACACATGGAGAGCCAAATCTTGCACCTTGATCACCACTCCCAACAGCCAGGCAGGAAGCCTGTGGGCTTCATCCCAGGTCATTACTAGAGCATGCAAGTACCTTCCACGTCTAATGTTACAGCATCCTCCAGGCTTTGTGCAGTCTTCAGCAGTGCTGCCTTTGGGGGCCAGGTACCTGCTGGGTCTAATGCCTGGCTGGGGAGATGAAGGTCCCTTCGTTTGATGCAAGAGCAAAAGAGGATGAGTTGTTCCCTAATGATAAGCATGCTGTAGATTTCCCCAGACTCTGCTCCCTCTCATGCCTAAAGTACATCCTAGGATGTCACCAATTCTCAGGTCTTGCAGTCTCCAAGGTGCTTCTCCTCTGACTGCCCCAAGAAATGAGGCAGCACTTATCTGTCTTTCGCAGATGGGTCACTAGAGGCAGAGAGACAAAGCCCCAGCTTCCCTCTACATAAACTCCTCAAAGCACCAGGTTTGAGAATATCATGGTGTTCAGGCACCTGAACCTAGGTCCAGTGTCACACAGAGCAAAGAACCAACTTCAAAATCCCAGAATATGGGTCAGAAGCCCTGACCACTGCCCACCTTTGCCATATCCTGGCCAGCTGCGATTGCTCTCCTAGGTTTCATCTCAGCCTTCATGCTCTGGACTGCCTCAGAGGAGCCTCTGTGCTGCTGACAGAACAAAATTCATCCTTTGATGCCATTGGCACTTCCTCCATTAGTTGCTTTGAGGATTAGGGCCAGAGCCTTAAATGGGATTCAGAAGCTGATGGGGAGCCAGTGGAGCAGCTTGAGCTCCCAGTGGCCCAGCCCTTTGGGGAGGTGAGTGGTCGTGCTCTGCACCACCTGGTCCCACCACACTTGTTTCTACTTTCAGCTCGTGCTGCACGGCACAGAAGCACAGCCAGCTTGAGCCAAGCCATGGATTCAACACAGTGGACAAGATTGTCCTCAAGCTGAAGGGAAGAAGGCAGTAATTTTGGAAACAAGCATTGCCTGGCCAACATGGCTAGCAAAGAGGCTGGAAAAATTGAGATTCTCCAAAACACAGCCGCTGTTCAAGGCAGCATGGTGACAACAGAGAGCAAAATGTCACCGCACAGTTCAAAGCCTTGTGTTTTCCAGCCTGCTTCCCCTCCATCCCCAGCTGGACTAAGGTGCACATACCTGCAGCCCACAGCAGCAGCAGCTCTACTGGTTATGCCAGCTGGGAATGAGAAATGTGCCCATGGCATCTCCATCTCCCCTTCTGGTGGGTAGCCCCTCTCTTCCCATCACAGAGTGCTGCCTGACCAGTGGATGATGGGCAACAGCAAGAGAGGGAAGCAGGCAACATATAAGCCAAGAGCATCAGGAACATCGACAGGAGCCCAGAGTGGGAGAGCACAGGTTTGTTTTGGCATGGTTTTGTTTCTCTGTGTGTTTTTCACCAGAGTAGTTCTGATGCACAAAGGAACCATCTTTACTGTAATCTGTTCTATTTCAGCACTAAATAGTGCCTGCAGAGTTCTGCATGCAGAGCTCAAGCTCTAGACAGTCAACAAAACATCCATCCCCCAACCATATCGCCTCCTTGGCCCTCCGTGGAGCAGCACACCTGCATTTCACCCACACCCACCACCCAACAGTGCAGCATCCCCCAGGATGGGGGTCCCTTTGCTGAAATTCCTTCAATGCCTTTGGAGACTGGCGACTCAAAGGATGCTAAGAAAGGAGGAATATGGACCACAAAAAGCCACAGCTCCTCTCCCCAGTCAAGTTGAATCTCCAAGAGAGGAAGGAGATCCACACATGCCAAACTTGCTTCCAAAGCATCTCCCTCCTCCAGGAGCCAGGGCACAGGGGCAGCAAGACACTCTGTGCCGTGAAGTGACACACATCGAAGTAACATGTAGCTCAGTCACAGCAACTCTATTAATTTAAGTTAATTTCCTGCAGTTCTGTCTTAGTTTTCCAGCAGATTCAGGACTTAAAGGTTAAAGCGTAACCTTGTCTCAGTAGCTTGCTATTCGCTCCATGCAAATGTCTACCTACAGCCTGGTAATTACATGCATTTCCACAGAGCCAATCCGCCGTCAGCCTGACAGATACTGATCTTCCCGTTTTATTTTTAGCTCTGTGCTTCCCCCTCTAGATGCAAAAAAAAATTCTGTTTGTTCCATCTTTTGCTGCAGCCTCTTTTTTCCCTGGCTCACCAGCCAGCTCCCGGCTCAGCCGGGCTGGAGCAGGGAGCAGCATGGGACTGCAGGCTGGGCAGGCACTGGGCTCCTGCTGGGTGTCCTGCACAGGTCCCCACCGTGGTGACAGTGGGCAGCCACCTCCTTTGGGGTCACCCAGGGAATTTGTCACCTCCAGCAGCAAGGGGTGTTTAAATAGGAAACTGAAGCGAGATATAAACAATCCTTTGTATGGGAGCTGGACACTTTTTCTTGGGGACATCTCCAGGTCACACACATCCAACCGAGAGAAAAGGGGTCAAATCTGGCAAAATTCAGTCCATGTGCCTGTGGCTCTGCAAGTGCAGGATTTATCATCTCGCAGAGGTGGGTGGCCTTCCCCGTTAGCCACCCCCTTGGGGGCACCCAGAAAGAGGAGGCAATGCCAGGAGGGCAGGCACTGGGGGCAGGCCACCCACAGAAAGACAAAGCTCGGTTGACATTTCCAACCCCTAAAATGGGCACACAAGACTAAATGTATCTGGTGCCACTGAGGCCAATGTGCTGTTCTCCTTCATGAGTGGCTCCTGTGGCTCTGGGGAGGAGGCAAGGTGTGCAAACCACTAGAAATCTGAGTCCTCCAGAATTTTAACTCTATGGGGCAACCCCCCCACCAAAGAGCGGCCCAAAAGGCTGATTGTAAACTGTGAGACTTGGAAGAAAAGGGAATCAGGTGGTTCTTTTTTGCCTTTCCTTTTGGAAGGAGTCTGGGAATGGGGATGGATTGGGCTTTCAGGGTGAGATCTGCATGCCTGTCTCCCACCCTCTCTCTCTCAAATGCATATTATAGATTTAAACCAGAACAGATTCATACAAACTTTAGTCATGTGAAGGGGGAAGAAAGGCACTGAGCCTCAGAAGTGACACAAGGAAATCACTGGCAGTTGGCACTCCAGCATACAGGGCAAACCTACCATGACCAACTTCGACTGTGGGCCACAGGGTGCAGCTCGGGGACTTTGAGGGGATGAAAAGTGTCTGCACAGAGAAGAGAAGGAAAACCTGCATGCAGGGAAGCCACATTAAAAATGTATTAGGAATTTTTCTAGATGAAATAGCTGAAGTGAAAGAGGAAAGAGGAGCAGGGATGAGATTAAGCAGAAGGAAGGGCCAACCTGTATGAGACTCCAGTAAAAGCCAGCAGAGCTGGAGCTGATCCATCTCCCCAACAGTATGGATACTTCTCCAGTGCTCATCCCTGCACTGGCTACCTCAGCCACATGGGAATCAGAATTGTGTCTCCTACCTGCAAAGAAAGGATTGCTTGTCTTGTTACTCTTCCAAGGATCCTCCTAGTCCCAACGTCATTAAAAAATAATAATCAAGAAATTATCCCTACATGGTTTTACATTTCCAAGAGAATATCTTCAAACCTCATCAGTTCCCCTCCTTCAAATTTTCTAACAAATAAAGCACACAACACTGGGAAGCTGCTTATCCAACATTCTTCAAACATTTTCAACAGGTTTTTTGGGGCAGTTAGTAGGAACAGGGATTTTAGAGAGATCTGGGCTACACTGTCCCAGTTTTCCCCTCTCACAGCTTCTAACCTGAAAGTCAATCTAACACATGACCAGGACATCAGGAGCCATCCCAGCAAGTGACGAGGATGACAAAGCAGGGAGTGGGGAGAGAAAGGTCTTTCTCCCCATTACAGAATGATAGCCAAGGAACAGAGATTTTGTTATTCACGTAACAGCCCACAAGCTAGGAATCAAACTCAGATCCCAAAATCCTATCCTTCTGCACCAAAATAAACAAATAAACCAACCTGACTCCCACTGAGGAGAAGCTGGGGAACTCCAAGGGAGCTTTCCCACCCTCTGAACAGCTGCAAGCCCTGGCTGAGCTCCGCAAGAACCAATCCCTCTAAAAACAACAAGTTTAGCCAAAGGAATTCAGGGCAAGCAAAGAGAAAAAGCCTGAAGCAAACCTACCCCTTTACCATATTCCTGCAAATCACCTTTAAATGTGATCTTCGCATAATTGTGTTTAGAACAACTCAAACCTGGCACTGCCAGCCTGTCATTGGAGAGTCACTCTCTTGCTGCTGGCTCGTTTGCTGGGATTTTTAACTGTTACTCAGTCTCCATTTTCCTTTGTGTGATTCAGTCCTTCTGCTCCCACCTTCACTTGAAATTTTAAAGGCTGGGTACCTCCAAATCCCTTTCTTAGCATTTACACTCTTCTTTTCTAGAGAACAGCGACAGTCTCTGCCACACATCATTTCACCAAGGACTGCACCCAGGGCTGCAGTTGGTCTCTTGCATCCTGGACATCCCTGCAAAGTAACCAGCAGAATCCAAGGCTTGAACTCCTTTAACCTTTCCTCCTGCACTTATCCATCAGGCTCCAAGTCATTGCAGTGCTTTACTCCAAATCTCTTCCCAGTGGGTTTACACTCGACTGTCATTGTAGTGCCCAGACTTGAGCACTGGAAAAGTGCTGTGAGCACAGGCAAGAGAGAAGGAACCAGGGTAACGTCTCCGGGGCTGTCTGACACATGGCCTCAGCATCTGTTGCCCCAAAAATATCAAACGGCAGATCTTGCCCTTACACGAGATGCACACAACAGAAGGTTTTAGCCTTTCTGTGACCACAGCTGGCTTAAGAGACGGGTCCCCAACAACACCAGTTAGACCAGTGCTCTCCATTCCTGTGGTGACATTTATTCCAAGACTTCCAGTTCTTCAGCTGTTCTGCAAGAAGCTCTTTTCCTCTGGATCTCTTGCAATTACATCCACTTGGCATTTTCCTTATGGCATGGTTATTTCTGCCCTCTTACAGCAAATCTTCCCAGGCTTTCTCTGTAGTTCTTTCCTCTTTGACTTCACTGTCTTTGTGCATCTAATGAAAACATTCAGGATGATGTGGGAGAGGGATGTAAACAGTGACATGGACCATCCTGAGAAAAATCCCACCATGGAGAATGTGACCCTTGGATGGGTGCTGGGTGCTCCCACCATTCAGCCTACCCCTGCTCACGTACATCTTTCATTTACAGGAACTCACCGCAGCTTTCATTCCATGGCTGTGTACCTCCAGTGAGACTCCCGGAGGCACTGGGCAGAACTGGAATACTGTGTCCATTAAGTTCCCTTGGGCTGCTCTGACCCCCGGTAAGCACTCCCGTGTGCCATGCCATGCTTCTTCCCACAATCCTGCCACCTCCAACAGCTCAGACAACACAGGAGCAAATTTTTAACATCAGGAGCATTGCTGGGAGTGTGAAACAGCACTTCTCCCCCCATGCCAGCCCTGCTCTTTCTATCATGTGGATAGATGGAAATTGCCCAGCTCAGCCTATTTTTCTACCTCAACCCCCCTTGCCCCAGGCTTTCCCACCGCATCCCACACTTCTCCTGTGTCCCAGGTGAGACACAAGCTCCCATCCCGCAGCGGGGACATCTCTGACCTGCTGGCACAACATCCCAGTGACAGCTACATGGACTCAACATGAGCCTTTCCTCTGACTTCAACAGCTGCTGGTTTCATTCCCCTATTCCTCATGGCCTCTCTATTTCCTCATGGGCTGCTCTTCTATTTGGGAGCCCATGATTGTATCTGACAAGGTCTCCTAATTGTCTCCACTGATTTTACCAGAGACTGATTTTAAAAGCAGCTCAGTAACTTAGTCACTTCAATATCATTGCTTGATTCAGCTCCCTCATTTATTAATGGGCCTACTTTTGCTCTTTCTCCCCTGATATGGTTGCCTTTTTAATTCTCTTAACCCCTTTGGCTAACATTAACAAGCAACAACTCAGTAATATTTGATACTATATGTGTATAAATAAAAGCAGGAAAAGATCTTATTCACTCCTGTTATAGCTACTAAAGCAGGCCTAGGGCTCTGGAATAGCAGCTTTACTGCATACGTTAAATATCTCCATTACTCTATTAACGCACAGTGTTGGAATTTTATTGGATGGTTTGGGTTATTTACCTTATAAAGTAACACGGGCATCACAAACCATGAAAAGAGGGTACTTAGTACCTTCTTCTTAAGTCCGCATCTCCACAGTCCAAGTGAACACAAGACCACAAAAACAAAACCCCATGTGCTACATGTTCTTCCTTTCATAAGAGGTGGGGAGGGAGGGGCAGATGGGAGACCAGCAGTTATCCAGGCACCAACTCCATTGCATGTTGTTCCTCAGGAGCAATTTGGACAGAAAATTTGCAAACAGCAAGCCCAGCCTGCTTTTCTGGCCATGGTGACACGGCCAGTAAGTGTAAAGCACCCTTCATCCAGCTCGAAAGAGATTTTGGGGTACCCCATCCTCACAGCCCAAATCCACAGGTGACAGGCAAGAAGGGAAGTAAAAAACCAAACAACTAATACCAAAAAGCACAGAAACAATTTCCAAGGGGGAATTTTGGTATATGATATTTTCATTGACTTCTCAAACACAATTCAAATAATGCCTTAAACTGACAGTAAAATTGTAGTAACCAGAACCACTTAGCAAAGTGCTGAAAAACCCCACTTCCGAAAGTCTTTGAAAGAATTAAAATAATCTGGATAAGTCAGCTCAGCCCTGATGAGAGGCCACCTTCCCTCTGCAGGCTGCACTTTTATTTCCCTGCTGCTTCGAACCCTCCACAACTTGGACTCTCAAAGACTCTCAGAGACTGGCTCCAGTTCCCTGCAGAGAGATGACCAGTGAAACACATGAGATAACTCAAAAAAGCTGCCCCAGGGTCCTGTCCCCAAATCTCAGCGCTGAAGTGAGGGAGGAAATGCCAAGAGCCAAAACCGGGCGCATGTGGCTCAACATCTGCCTCAGTTTCCTCCACTCCAGCCAGCGCTCATCCCCAGGGGGGAAAAAGGGATGAGAGGGTGGCTGGTATGAGGTGTCTTTCACCAGACAAAACCCTTCCCGGGGGCTGAGAAGGCCGTGTGGCAATGTGAGGGGAAAGGATGCTCAGATCTCACCTCTGCCAGGAGTACAGTGGCCAGGCAGGGAAGGATCCAGGTGACACAGCTGCGGGATGAAATCCTGCCCAGCTCAACAGCGTTGGGTGATTGGGGGGTAAGCTGAGGTCACTTCCAGCAGGGCTGGGTGACAATGACATCCCTGACTTCACCCCTGCAAACACCTTCCACCCACTTTTTGCACAAGACAGGGAGAGTCCGGACTTTTCCCATCATCCTCTTCCTCCCTTCTTTAAGTGCAAAAATTCCCACCGCCGCCTCTATTTAAACCCAGCCCAGTCCAAGCAGGGGCCGAGGTCCTCTGGGGTGGGTTTTCTGTCTGGGGGCTGTGATTTTAGGCAGCAGCAGGGAGGCAGAAGCACCTGCTGGCAGCCACACCCGAGCCTGCGCGAGGCTGCCCGCAGACCGCAGGCAGCGGAGGAGAGGGAGGGCGAGCGAGCAGGCTCCCCTTGCAAAGTCTGTCCTGTGCTGTCTAATAACACAAGGTGTCATTGTATACCCAAATCAGTGCCTGGAGCTTTATTTATAACAACTGAAACACAAAACCCAGCAGGCCAGAAACGGCAAAGGGAGCGAGAGACCAGGGAGGGCAGGGACGCAGCCGGGCAAAATCTCCCTATTTAGCGGGATTTGCCTTGAGATTTTCAAATCGGATTGAGGCTGGGGGGGAGACCCGGGGGGACACGGGAGGAGGAAAAAAAGATGAAAGGAAGGGAAGAAGGAGCTGACAGAGCAGAGATGCCTCCCTGGCTGCGGCAAGGCGACGGGGCTGTCTCCCTTGCACGGAGTGATGGGGGTGCTTTGCTCGCATCTCCCCGCCAGCCAGCAAAGGGAGATGGGGGGAGGCTCCAGCTCCCCTGGGACTCTGGTTTCTACAGCAACTCTCTTTTAAAGGTTATTTGTGGCTCTTTAGCCACTCCTCATCCCAGGAAGAGCTTTGCAGCTCAACTGCTGGCTCCAGTGGGCTCCCTCTTGCACTGGAATAGGCTGTACCTACGAACTTGGCAGGAGCCATCCCAAAGGGACTCGCCCAGCCCGGCAGGCAGCAGTCCCAGCGCGCTCCCTCAGGTGTGGCTCCTATCAAACCCAATGCCAGCGGCTTGCACGACCCCGCACCTGCGAGAGGCTGAGGACCCCGAACTCTTGCTGAACTCAGTGGGAGCAGAGGCAGCTCTGCAGCGAAAGGTCGCAGCCCTACACTTACAGCATCGGGAGATGTGCTCTCCTCGGGTGGGTCCAGATGTTTTCACCACCGCTGCCACCCCCGGCAGCTTGTTCATCTGCTCCCTTGTGCCGGAGGCTCCCGCTGCCGGCGCAGCGCCGGTGGAACAGCTCTCGCACTCTCCTCCGAGGCTCCTGGGCAAAGGCTGGCAGCTCTGCCTAAACCCCCTTTCCCCAGCAGCTGGAAGGAAGCCGCTGCCAGACTCTGTGCTGAAGCGGCTGAGGTGAGAGCATTCACGTCCCATTCTTCTGACACACCGTGGAGGTGGTAAGCAGCAGCAGGAGGGAAATAATAAACAGCTGGAGGGGATGAAGGGGGAGGTAACGTCTCAAGGAGTTGTAGCTAGGGATGCCGTTTGGTGTTCACCTCCCCTGAAGACAGATATTTAAATCTCCAGGTGCAAAAGCCACTGAAAGTTCAGCCTGAGTCAGAGCTCCAAAATTTGACCCACTAACAAGCAACAGAATGGGCCCCTTAAAAGATAAAGCCAAATTCTGAGTCGGTCTTGCGCTGAGGCCACTTTGGTCCAGCTTTGCTGAAGACAGTGGGAGCCAAACCATGTTCCCTGCAAACAAATTAGAGTCAAGCTATGAAAGCAAATTCATAATCCATAAAGGAAACTGTTCCCATTATCTTGACCAGGACTTTTAAATCTTCCCTTCCTCCCACTCTATCCCAGTATTGGTCTCAGTTGTTTTCCAACTCTTCATTTGAAGAGGGAAAACAAAACACCAAACCCACAAGGCACAGGGGGAAGAGGCTTTCCCGTTCCTTCGCTAGCGAGAGCTCGCCCAGCTGCACCCGCCGCCCTCAGCCCCCAAAGCCTACCTGCAGAATTACATTTGCAAAACTGTTGCCCAGGAAATGTGCAACTAAAATCTGTGAAATAAGCATGCCTGGAATCAGACGTTCCCAGTGTAGTTAAACGACCGTGCCTTGAAATCTGCCTCTGCGTTTAGCCACGCTGCCATGTACGGAGCTACAAAACAAAACGCTCGGCTTGTTTCACATCCCAGCCTCACCACCGGGACTCTTGTTGCCTGCAAATAGGGAGCCCAAACTCCTTCCCCCGAGGGTTTTAGGAGTGTGGCAGCAGGACAAACTGTGAGACTGGGGCCCTACCCTCGTGTACAAAATCAGTGCAAAGGCTCGAGCGCAGGATATTTCCCATGCAATGAACTGCAGCCACTCAGGAAATAAAACCCAAGCAGAGGAAATAGAGAACCAAGGCACTGGAGTTCCCTGTCTCTTCTGCCATGCGTGTCCCTTCACAGGGCAGAGCTGGTGGGAACACAACCCCAGATGTCTTGTTACAGCACAATGAAAACAAGAGCTTTTGTGGGGAACAGCAGGGCCCAAAGGAATGTCCACTCAGGTCTGTCCTGGGGAGGATGGAGCCTTCAGGGCAAACAAACCATGTCAGTCCCCCATGGAGCATCAAGGAGGAGAAACCTGGGTCCCCTCAGCCTACACAAGCGCTAGAGACACTGTCACTGGTTATTCCAGTACACAGTTCAGAAAGCCTGAGCCCTGCTGGAAATTTCGGACAGGTTATTTCACAAGGGTTTGTCCTATGCACTAGGAGGGCAGGATTTTTTTTTTTTTAAGATTTTTGTAGATGGGAAAGCATCTCTCCTTCCCCTCTCTGAGCTCACCATTCCAGTCCCACATCCCAGCAGAGAACACAAACTTCCTGCTTGCCTCTTTTCCCAGTAGCAAACAAGTTTTCACTCTATTTTTCTTTCCTAGGGAGACTGAGCTGCATAGGCAGGTGGGCAGCAGAAAGGCAGGTCTTCACACAAAACCATGGCTCCACTGCAGTTCTCAACCCCTCACTTGGAGTCCCCAGCACTGGGGGGAGAATTCAGGGTTGGGAGACCCCTCTGAGCTCAGCTGCTTCCCAGGTTACCCACAGTACCTACACCTGAGAGGAGACACCGCGTGATCCAGAGGGTGTTGCCTCCCCGAGACAATTAGGTTATGTTCGAACCACGACCTCGAGGAATCGGATTAATTACAGTGATGTCGAGCATGACTTTGTCTACAGGGACAAGTCACGTTTGACATTGCTGCCAGGTGGTTACAGGTCTGGAGGATGAGCAAAACTGAAACGGTCCCTCCCTGGGCTGGTTCATTGGCACACGTTCAGCTACAGGGCAGGTTTTGGGGAGAACAGCCTGTGTGAAAGCCTCAGCAAGCAAAACCCCACGCCAGAGCATTCCCACACCGGGCTGAGAGAAGTCACATAGCACTGTCACACTGACACACACAATTAGAAGTGTTGGCCTGGTAGAAACCTGGGATCTTCCAGCAAGCAATGGCCACCAATGGCCAAAATCCATGGTTTTACGGAGCATCTAAACAGCAAATGACTTAAATCGTTGTTTTAACACACAGATCAGTTCTCCTGGTGGAAAGGCAACAGGTCTTGCACACAAAACAGCACGTTCCTCAGCCTGATCCATGGGTTTAGCTTGCATGCAAACAGCTGATGTTATTTCTCACCTGATGATGTGTCCTGGCCATGGGAGGATTTCGCAGTCAGGCCAGAGTCACAGATGGACCTACAGGCTGGAACAAGGTCTCCCCAAAGGGTCAGCATCTCCCCGGCCATCTACCCTGTACTACTCTCACTCTGGGCTGCCCACCTCCACCCCCCAGGCAAGGCTCTGCCTCAAGAAGTCTAAAACAGTATGAAAAAAACCCAAACCCAAGCTGATCTCTGAGGCTAAAAAACGGCTTTGAAGTGAAGGGGAACGGGGGGAGGTGGGGAAGGAATCTGAGGTTGCATCACTTGGAAATACCCGAGTGCTTCGGAGATGTATGTACATGTTCAGCTTTCTACCGTTTCTCTAGGAACCTACTTGGGAACAGCAAAGTGACACCAAAAGGATCACAATGACATTTGCCTGAAGCAGATAAAAACAGCCTTGAATTTAACCCAAATGAGCCCATGTGCAAAATACTCTCTTGGAGCTGGGCACTTTGAGGTTTGGAACTCCAGGCAGACAAGTGGGGCGAGAGAGGTTTGAAATATAAATCAATCAAGAACTTTTGCCCTTTGCCTGGGCTGAAAACCAATACAGAGACATTCTCCATTGTATTTCAAACATTTCTCAGAACATGGAACTAAAACTGGGTTTCATTTCCTTCAGCAGAAGTCACCATGGCTCCTTCATGACAAGGAAAGTAGATTGGAGGGAAAGTCTTACTTTCAGTAAAGCTTTTGTTCTTTCAGAAAACCAGGCTACTTTCTAGGCAGCTTTCCTGAAGAGGGATACCCGCACCCAGTTCCAAGAGACTGTTCCCACTGCCACCCAGGCAGGTGCACAGAAACCCAAGGAAAGCACATGGACAGCAGTGCAGGTGTGATCCCATTCAGGGAACATGATGCCCTCCAGGGAGTCCAGTTTTGACGTCAAGCCAGGACACACCTCTTACAGGGACCGGTCTGGGTCCAGCTCAGCTGAGGAGACACGAGCCATCCAACGTGCTGGGCCAGGAGGGGACCTTGCCCATCTTGCCCAGCCCCAGTGGTGCAAAACACTTTGCTCACTACCCAGCTCTGCCTTCCATCCCCTGCTCCCAGACAAACCTGGTTCTCCAGGGGCTCCCTTCTGCAAGGAGCAAGGCAGGAGGGAAAGTATGAAAACTAAGGGCCTGATGTTCCGTTTCCAAGGGCCACTGCGAGCCACCGATCCAGACTGGGAGTGGCCCGACTCGACGCCTGCAGCCGCAGGAAGAGGATCCTCACTGGGGCCGTTCCCTCTCCCCGAAGCATCCCCCAGCCCCTGCTCCCACGCATTCCCTGGCGAGCTGCCCAGTCCCGCTGCAGTGCTGCTCCTACCTGCCTGCACAAAATGGTTAACACGGCAGGAGGGCCAGGTGGCTCAGGTGTGCGTGCCAAGCAGCTCCTGTCTCACCTGCAGAGACTTGTCGAGGGGGAGACGCATCTGCCCTTTCTTGTCTGGCTTCAGTCTGCCTGGGGAAAAGGGAGAAAAGGGATTGGGGAAGGGTAAACACAGCTTAAGCAGCTGCAAGTCCCAGCAACCAAAGGGCTGAGCAGGTGATTCAGAGAGCTGGGGGCCTGCAGACACCCTGTTCTCTGCCTCCCACCGACATCTCTGGTGATGGCAGCAGCCTGGGAATTGCTGGCAGGAATGTGCTGGCTGCCAGAGCTGCAGAAACCATCCAGCAAAGTCAGGACAGGGAGGCTGAGCTACAGGTCTGGGATAAATTGATGCTTCTTGCTCTGCTTCACCACCTCCCAAATCACCCAAGAGAAGCAAGAGAGCAGGGGTAGGTCCTATATCAGCAAAGCATCCAGTGCTGCTGCAGACACTGTGATGTTCCCTTGGGAACACCCATGGTGTTGCCCCTATGGAAACACACAAGTTGGAGCTGACCCATCCTGCATCCAGACCAGGCTTTGCACCGCCTCAGACAGAAAGGCTCAGGATACTTGATATTGGTCCTTATCCAGCTGCAAAACAGAGAGGAAGGAGCCTTTCTAACTGCAACCACCCCACTGAAGAAGCATCCTCAGCCTTGCCTGGGACCTAGGAATCTACCCAGTCAATCAGTCCAGAATATTCTGCCTGAATCAGATGTCAGCCCAGTGAGGAGCCCCAGCAGAGGTCAGGAATGTGAGTTGTGATGTGAGTGCATGGAGCAGGTGAGGTGAAAGGGACAGACAGTTTTGAGGGCAGTGGCTCCCTTAAAACTAGGCCACAGCTCAGGAGAAGTCATGTAACATCTCCCCAGGCACTGCTGCCTCTCCCTTCTGCAAGGAGCTGGGCTGGTCCTGCATGAGGAGGAGACTTGCCACCCCTGCAGTCCGAGGAGCCACTGGCCCCACTCACAAGGTGGGCAGGGCCAGACAGTGTTTTTTTGGGACAGCAGGAGTCCCCAGTGCAAATCCAGGACAGCCACTCAGCTCATGTTCCATCCTTGCTCCACCCAGGAGACACGCTGGTGCACAACGCAGGGAGCAGTTTCCTGGCATTACAGGGATTTTTTTCAGCTTGCCAGACTTGGCAACAGCCAGAACTCTGCAAATCCTTCCCCTGCCTTTCTGCCCTCTCCTCTCTGAGTCAGGGACAGCCATAACCCATTGCAACCCCTTGCCTGACAGAGCTGCAGTGCTCAGAGCTGCCCCGGGGAGAGACAGGAGAGCCAGTCTGACCGGCTCAGGGCTCACCGAGAGCTCCCTGGGCGAGCAGCCTTCCTCACCTGGGAAGCACAGGGAGACCTGTGCTCCCAGTTACCTCCCAAGCAGGTCAGGGCGACAGCCCTTCATTGCCCAAGCCTTTGGCTTAATTATTTTCATTCCTGTCCCCACACCCTGCCCATAAGAGCAGGGATGGAGATGCCTATTACAGCACACGTGTTTCGGAGGCACTGCCCTGTCTGACGGCAGTTCTGAGGAGCCGAAGTGGCCAAGCCAGAAAGAAAGGGCTTTGCAAGTGCAGCCTATGAGGTTGAACCCAATTTGGTGGGCACCGTGAATATTTGGGGCAGGCTAGATGAAATGATGGGGCAGGGGGAGTCCCTGATTGCAGGTGTAGACACACAAACGGGTTTGCATCCTTGCACACCAGTGCTCACATCCATCAGCAGGACACCGGGGTGGCCACAGCAGCAAGGCTGCCAAAAAACTCCCAATTTTTCCCAAGTGCCATCAACACCACATGAGGTGAGGGCTAAATACGCCTTGAACTTTTAGCCTAACCAACAGGAGAGGAATATATAGGCACAGGGAGGAAACCTGTGTGTGTAGGGAGAAAAATATCAAGATAAAAAACACTTAAAGAATTAAATAAGAGGAAAGAAGGGCTGGGAGAAAACAAATATGGGTAGAATAGTCAGGCTCTGGCAGCAGTTAAAACTTCCATGTGTTTAGATTCCCGAATCGATGGTTAGAGATGCTACAACAAATGTCACCTTCATGTGAGCAACAGAACTGCAATTTTCTCATCATCCCTTTTATTGTTTTTCCTCCCCCTCTCTGTGCTGAAGCCTGTTCGGAGGACAGCCTGTTGGGGGCAACCCCTGTACCCAGCAGGCACAGGGTTTTTTCCTGGGTTCCCTCTCTCCTCCTCTCTGTTGCTCCTGCACAGTCCCTGTCAAGTTTCTGGCTGATCCAGGGGGAGACGTCGGTCCTGCCAGCTCCAGCATCCAACTGCTCTTCGCGGGCCCGGGAGCTGCAGTAACCATAGAAACTGCATCCAACGCGCAGGCTCCGCTGGGGGTGCCGATAGGATGCTCAGACACATGCACAGACAGGTAGGGACCAGCCAAGGCTCCACCAAACCACCTCCAAATGATGCCCAGGTCAGGGAGAGGGGCGAGGCGGAGGGGGAATGAGGCTTTTCTCCCTGAAGCCTCACAGAGAGGCTCGGAGCAGTGTCGGGAGATGTTTGGTCCCCGGGCTGAGAGCCGGCTGCAGAGCTGACGGTGCATTTTACGGCGCGCGGGGAGATCGGTGAGGTAATTGGGAGGATTCTGTTGCAAAGCTTTGTCTTGGTCTGCCCTGCATTTTATCTGCAGACTGGATGGGTACCGGGGGCTCCCGCTGGCCTGAGAAGTAATCAGTCATTAATCCTTCGGTCCTTTTTGTACCGTGAATATAAACAGGCCAAATCCTATCCCCGGCTGTGCTGCAGAGAGGCTTTATGTTGATGGCTCTGGCAGCAACACACATGCCTCCAAGGGCAAGATTTGGACCGGCACAGTTAGCTAATGAGCTGATCCAAACATTGCATTAATTTTACACCCTTCCCAACGCAGATATAACCCCTGCTTTCAGCAGCGCAACTCAACGTGGGCTTGAGCCACAACCACCCCTTCAGACACCTCACATCGAGTCCTTAAATCCATGCACGGCTACAAAGAGGCGCGATTTTCAGAGTCACTGGGCACAGCAGATGCTCAGTGTCTATCAAAGCCAGACAGAATCCATTTCAGTCTCACGAAAGCTGATCAGAGAGGGTCTGGTGAAGAAGGACGGGGAAGCGATGTCTACAGACACCCACATGCACCCCGTGGGGCAGGAGATGGCTGTGGCAGCCACACAGGAACCTGAGACTAGCAACCAGGATGGCACATGGAGATGGAAAACACATAAAACAGGGAGAGGGCAGTGGCTTCACCAGATGTTGACAACATCTCATCCCTCTCACTGACCACAGTCAACGGCTTTTGGGAGCACCACAACCTCACCATGAGGCTTTTCTCCTCTCTGCCCCTTGTCCCCACAGCCTAGCCATCATGGCAGCCATGACCATCCTGCTCTTGCACCAGGACAGGGGTGCCTGGCTTGCAAGGAAACATAAGCACCTATGGGAAGATGTGGGGTGGGGACAAAAATACCATCAGTCCTGCCTTTTTAACACCAAAAAACAAATAAAAATAAGGTCACACAACTGCCAGGCTCCCTCCTTCCTTCCCCCTCTCCCAGCCATAAATACTCCACAAAATCTCCACACACAAACAAGCCGTGGCCTCCAGACAAAGAGGCCCAGCCTCTGAATGGCCACCAGGTGCCTATTTTGGGCTGTAACTCGGCTAGGGTGGAACAAGCGGGCTCAGCTGTCCTCCCTGTCCGCAGCCCACAGCCGAGCTGGCCGGGCCTCACCCCCAGCTCCAGCCCCTCAATGGCCCCATTGTTCAGGGCTGGGAGCTCAGCTGCGATGGCCGGGGCAGCCCGTCTGGCTCCCTGACATCCGGCAGAGTACAGGGCCCGTGGCGGGCCAGGGGCCTCTGCCATGGCCAGGGGGGGTGCCAGCCCCTGGCTGAGAAGCCCCACAGCCCCCTAAAAAGGGGAGGGAGAGGGAGTTGTGTCCTGGCAAGGCAGAGATGAGTTGGGGTCTCTACCCTCTCAAAGGTTATCATGGGGAGCTTATAGGGAGAGACATGTCTCCCATTTCCTCGCATGGCTTTTGAGGGCTTTTTTGGGAGAAGAGGGGAATGTGATGTAATGAGACTCATAGAAGTCGAGCTTTCCTCTCCCACCCCAGTGGCATGGCTTGAAATCTCACTGCTTCCCTGGCCAGCTCCTCTTGTGTTACTCCCCCATGCCAAACCGGGGTTGAAAGCAATCCCAGAGGCAGCTCCCATCTCCAAAACAGGCCAAGGGATCACAGAGCAGGCACACACACACAAACCATCAGAGCAGCCAAGAGCAGACCCAAGCAGGGGCTGGCACTGGGGCAGACACACTTGAGCAGATCCCAGATCTGCAGGAGATACCAGCACCCATGGAACCTCCTCGCAGCTCGGCGCCCTGCCAGCCCAGCACTGCCCAAAATCAGAGCCCTCGGGCTACAGCATGGAGTGGCTCTGGCACCCTCCGCCCAACCCTTTGAGGACTCTGCTTGACACACAGACACCTCCACCAGGAGCTGAAATTTTCCAAAAGAAAAGACTGTGTCAACATTTCTTTTAGAACTCCCAGCAGTTTTCTCCCGAAAGATACAAGCAAAGGGCTAACATAAAACCCTTCCTTGTGCAGTGTGAGGGCAGCATCCTCAGCAAGCTTCAAACACCACCCAAGGAAAAATGTTAGAGACTACAGAAGCCCAAAAAGCAGCTCAAGGCATTTCTACGTCCATGTTCTTTCTGGGCCAGGAGTGAAAATGCCTTAGGAGCAGCAGTGGGACATCACTTTTAACACCCACATGACACACAAGGGACTGTGTCATCTACTGTGTCACATCATAGTGTGTCACTCTGTCCCTGTTGCAAGGAATCCCTGCAGAATCCCACCCAGGGCTAGCCATACCAATTTAACCACAGGAGCCAGGAGGATCCTTTATTGATATCAGCACAGCCCAAAGGGTCGCCTGCTTCCAGCACATCCCCATCAAACCTCCCGAGCCAGCTCCATGCAGCAGTACCATCACGTACTGGTTGAACTGGCAGGCGATGCCTATCGATACAAGACGTGCCTTCTTTTTGCACAGCTCATTTCTCTCTCCTGAATGAGAATAGCTTTCCTGGCAGCGCCGGTAGCCCACGCGCAGGAACAGCTTGCTGTCTGTACTTGGAGCAGTGAAGTCGCAGAGCAGCCCAGCATTGCTGACTGCTTCAGACAACACTCCTGGTGTTTAAAGAGCAGCTGTCCTGGTGCAAGGCTGGGCAGATCTGAACAGGGAACAGTAAAGCAAAGGGTAGTTGGGATTGCCCCTCAAACACATGCCCCCATGGGGGCAGGGAGGCCCAGCTTGTGCTGATTTATTGCAGGAGATACAACTTAAACCCACTCCCTCTCCCAGTAATTCTACAGCTTTTCAAATGGAGTATCTGCAGCTCTCATGCTGTCCACATGGACTGCCTCAAAGGATCCCAAATGAAGAATGTAGACAAGCAGTCCCCAAGATCAGCTACAGCTGACAGACGGCTTCCTAAAACCAGGGAGAAAGGCAGTAGGTAACTCTTCCTCACAGCGTGTCCCCAGACCAGACCTGGAGAAGACAACCCATCACCAGGGCACCATGAAGGCTGCACAGTCCTCTCCCTCCTACCATGTTCTTCGTGCAACATAGGACAGTCTTTTCACATGCAAACCCTCCTTTGTAAGAGTCACAGTGAGGGATTAAAGGAAAAAGCCAAGCAAAAAATCTAACTGGACCATCTCTTTCACAGGCTTTCCTTGTAGGATTTCTCTCACATTGGCCTGATACCTCCTTGTGCCACACAGGCCGCTCAGCATCTTTCATGAAGGTCATTTAGCAATTGCTTCTTTCCTCTGTATTGATCTCATATGTTTTTGGCTGCCCACCTTTCGGCTCACAGACAAAGATCTAGCAAAACAGCCAGATGCTGCTGAAGACCTGGAAGAGCCCTTCAATGGGTCTTGCAAATTCCTGAGATGCTTCTGTTAAAGAAGTTTTGTGGGCTGTCCTTCCCCAAGCCTTGCTGGAGACAAAGGCAGCAGAGCACACTCCTGCCAAAACTCCTCTGGTTGCCCCTTCCCCTGTAAACGCCCTCCCGGGCCATCCCAGAAGGGTTTCATTTGCTGTTGCTGAATCCAAGCATTCAGGAAATGGAGCTTTAGTGGCAGAGTGCAGGATGATGCTATTCATGTGTCTTCTTCAAGTAGGATTACCCAAATAGCCTGGAAGCAACATCACCTCCAGCAGCCAGTCGGACCCAGCAATAACCCCATGCCAGATCTCTGCTCTGACAGCTCCAGAAGATGATTCACCAAAGAGATATTCAGCCTGGGATCTCCCCATCCGGAGGGAATACCCAGTGATCTGATCTCTCAGACACTATATTTTACTCAACATTTAACACTGGCAAAACACTTGATAGGACCCAGAGGGATTTCTGCATCTGCTGATCCGCTGCCACTTCTCTCCGTTCCTCTCCAAGTTTTCATTATTGCCTTGAATTTGACTTCAAGCCTGTTTCTTTTATGGTGTGACACTGATACGATCACAACATATCTTCCCAGAACTTTTAAACCTACTGACCCACTTCCAGCCAAGTCTATCAGGGCAGGTGCAGACCTCAGAGATAACATTCCTGCAGCCAGAGAGCAATCATGGGATGGGCTGGGGCTCAAACTCAGCTTAGACATCACATAACACACACTGAGTGGGACGCTACAGGTTCTTTTTCCCCAGCCACAGGGAAACAAAACAGAACAGGCTTCAGAATTAGACCTTGTGATTTAAAACCCAACTGCTAGACAAAGCCAGAGGGATTGGGCTTTGCAGCCTCCAATGCCTGCAAAGCAGCACATCCAAAGCCTTTCATCTACAAGGCCAGAAGCGAGGTGAGACCCCAGGCTTCGGGTGACTGCTGGAGGGGCTGTTTCTGAGCCGGCCACATCGCAGCAGCCACCCCTCTCTCACCAGAGCAGCTGTGCACTGCTAGCAGAGATGATGTTACAATCACTGTAGACACATACCCCACACCCAGAGTACCTCGCCCCTGTCCTGTTCCCCACCACACACCTCCCCAGGAGCTACCAAATGAAAAACAACCAAGAACCCCAGTGAATGAGCCACAGGTACAGCAAATGAGAGATCAGGGATGTTGCAAACATCTCACGTTCCTGCAAGAGCAGGGCACAATTCCCTGGGCATCCTGGGAAAGGGATCATACCCATGCTACAAAACAGGTTTCCTACCAGCACAGGCAGATTCACCATGAAAAAGCTCCAGTGTCAGGACAACCACCCCACAAACCAGCATCCTGGAGATTTAACATCACTGAGGAGCACTGTATTGGGTTTGCATGATGAGGAGTGGCTTCTCTGAGAAGCTGCTGGAAGTTCCACCTATCTCCAACAAAGCCAGTGCCAGACGGCTCCTAGACAGGCCCACAACACAGCACCGCTGGGATAACATACTTAAGAAATGGGGGGAAAAATCCAACAAAAAACCCAGAGCAACTGCGCCAAAGAGAAGAATGAGAATACATGAGAGAAACAGCTCTGCAGACCCCAAGGTAAGTGAAGGAACGGGAAGAAATGCTTCCGACACCAGAGCTGAGATTCCCCTGCAGCCTGTGGTACAGACCATGGTGAGGCAGCTGTGCCTCTGCAGCTCATGAAGGTCCACAGGGGTTCAGAGATACACCCGCAGCACATGGAGAGCCCCATGCCAGATCAGGGGGATGCCTGAAGGAGGCTGTGACCCCATGGGAAGTCCATGCTGGAGCAGGCTTCTAGCAGGACCTGCAGCTCCATGGAGAGAGGAGCCTGTGAGGGAACAGGTTTGATGGCAGGACTTGTGACCCCATGGAAGTGACCCACACTGCAGCAGTTCATTAAGAACTGCAGCCCGTGGGGACGACTCGCATTGGAGCAGTTCATGGAGGACTGTCTCGTGTGGGAGAGCCCCACACCTGAGCAGGGGAAGAGTGTAAGGAGTCCTCCCTCTGAGGAGGAAGCAGAGGCAGAGACAGCATGTGATGCACTGACTGCAGTCCCCTTTCCCTGTCCTCCTGCACTGCTGGGGAGGAAGAGGTAAATAATTTGGGAGTGAAGTTAAGCCCAAGGAAAAGGGAGGTGTGGGGGGAAAGTGTTTTAAGATTTAGTTTTTATTTCTCATTATCCTACTCTGATTTGATTGGTGATAAATTAAACTAATTTCCCGAAGTCGAGTCTGTTTTACCCATGACGGTAACTGGTGAGTGATCTCTCCCTGCCCTTATCTCACCCCATGAGCCTTAAGTTGTATTTTCTCCACCCTATCCAGCTGAGGGTGGGAGTGACAGAGGGGCTTTGGTGGCACCTGGCATCCAGACAGAGTCAACCCACCACAAGCATCAGCATCCCATTACATTCTGCCTCTTCCTGTGCCCAATCTCGCCACTTACAGCAGAAACGATTCCAGGTGCCTGCTTGATACACCAAGGGCTGCAAAAAAAGAGAAATCTTTTCTTGCAGGAAGCATGCAGAAGCCTAGAAATGGGGGCTTAACAATGCAAGATCACCCCAAATTTCTCTCCTTCTTTAGCTTCTGTGGCCATTATCCTGCACACCAGCCCTGCATTAACTCCCACCCAGGAGTAAGGTGGGAGAGGGGCACAGTCCTATGCTGGATCTCTGGCCTGGAGGGACAGTGCCTGACCAATATCCCGTCCCAGCTACCAGACCATCTTTGCCACCAGTCCGTTACTGGACATCCTGTTCATTAGGGACGAGCTGTCAGCCCACGGCTCACAGCCTTGTCCATCTGGCTGCCCAAGTTACTCCGCCTGCCCCAACGCAGGGACACGAATCTATGTCAGACAATCTGAAGTCATTATCTGATTAGCCTATTTGATATTGCAGTGCCTGATTCAATACCCATTGAAATCAAAGGCCCCTTGATCTCAACAGGCACTAAATCAAGCCCTGGCTCCCTCCAGCCGAGCACAACCATCCCGTCTTCCCCGGTTACTGCAGAAGCCCAGGCCACCGCTGCATAATTAGAGGGCACAATGCTGGGTTTAACCCAGTGCACCAACATGGCTTTTCTTATCAGCTGTGAATTTCCCCTTGCTTTGGACTTCGTTCCAGAGGAGTTAAGTGCTATTAAAAGCTTCTGTAACCATAGAATCATAGAATCGTTTAGGTTGGAAAAGACCTGTAAGATCATCAAGTCCAACCATTAACCGCTCACATCTGAGGATCTCCAAGCACTGCAGAGACACCAGCAAGTTATGTTAGCAGCTCTCCTAGGAGAGTTTGAGCAGCTTTTAATACAAGGCAGAAATGGAAGCACTGGGAGATTAAATTGGTTCTATCCCAAAATGTCCCTGGGCTCAGTTACCATCTTACTTTCACAGCAGAAGCAAGTCAGAAGTAACTACCCCAAGTCGCAGGGCTGGAAAGAGAGCAGGAATCTGGCCCGTTGCACACAAGCTGCAATTTGAGATGCTATTTATTTTTCTTTTGCTCATTCAGAAGCAGAGCTGCCCGTGTTAGCAGCCACGCCAGTTCTTGGCTCCACAGGGCCCAGGCTAAAAGACAAAGCAGCAAAGGGAAGAGCAAACTGGAAAGTGCTCCACACTGTGTAAACAAGTCAGGGATCATTTCTGGGAACGTGGCACCTGTCCCTGATATATTCTGTAGCAAAAGGGGACACAAGGTCTCAGCCTTGCCACCCCCTGGAGACATGTTCCTCAGTTCAGCCTTTTGCAAAACAAATCTGAGGCAGCAGGAAGACATCCACCAGTATATGGCTACATGTCACTGAGCCTTGAGTCTGTCTGATCCCAGAAACCCTAAAAGGCGGTAACACGGTAGAAAAGGGAGACTCAGAGCTCCCCTCCAACAACATTACCCTGTCCCCATCTCCTAAAATGTCCTAGAACAGGGGCTGGGAAACAGCTCAGGGAAGGAGTGCTCTTTCCTCCAGCACAAGAGGTTCACCATGTGCTGCTCCAGCAACAGCCAAGACAGTAAAAATTGTTGCATGAATGAGGAGAGAGGGATGGAGCTGGGCAGCAAGTGGGATACACCCTCCCTCGTTAGAGCAATCACTTCCCGTTCCACTCTGCCAAGAGCAGGAAAATCCCTTCCATAAATAAAACAAACAAACAAATAAAATAATATCCTGGGTTTAGGGGAAAGGAGAAAAATCCAGTGCTAAACCAAGACAGCACGTTTCTGGGTCCTGCCAGTTGGCAGCGGTGCTGAGCAGCAGGAGCAGCAAACAGTGGAGTTCACAGCAATGGGCAGTGGGAGCTCTGGGGAGGGTGGTTTATAGGCCAAAAAGTGGCTTTATAAAAATGGATCTTTAAATATTTGCTCTGACGTGTCTTGAGTCCCATCTGCTGTGGTGGTTAAACACTCACAGTCCTTGCATGTGTCCAGGTCCTGCAGGGACTTGGGGAGAGCGACAGCAGCATTTCCCAGCCCAGACCCAGGGTCTCCAAGTCCAACGCCAACATTTCCATGCAAATCCAGTCCCTTCCTACCTGAGCTGTAGAAGAAACAGATGTGAAAAACAGCTACTCCTTTCCCAGCTCTCAAAGGTAAATGATAACATGAAGTTAGCCAAAATCCGCAGATCTGCTCATTTTGGTGATGATGGAAACATCACCTTCTAAACCAGCTAGTCCAGAATAAAGAGTCGGGGGGTGGCAAATTGAACAAGCATCATCACAAGAGGCAATCCTGTTATCTGGCCTAGGGGTCTGCAGCCTGGACACAAAGACCCCCCAGTCCACTCCCGGCCCTGGGTGAGCCCGAACACCAAAGAGCAGCAGGGAAAAGTGGTTCCCACATGGCAGATATGGCACAACCAGCTTCCCAACCAAATTTCTACATGGCTAAAAGGAACATGACTCCTTAGCAAAGGCTTTTGGCTGGGTTTTCCACCTCCAGTCTCCATCTCTTTCCATGCTCATGGACTCTGCTCCTCCCAGCACAGAGACCCTCCCAGTGCTTTCACAAAAGCAGCAGCTGCCAGCATCAGAGAGTCCCAGGACGGCCCTTCTCACTCCTGCATGGGATTTTGGGGTGACCAAAGGCAGTCTCTCATAGTCCCCCACAGCTCTTCCTGCCCAAGGACAGCATTCAGGGCTGGGAGCAGGTGCCTGATCAAGCCCTTGTGGGGTTTCAGCTGGACAGAAATGTCGCCTTGATGCCTGGAGCAGACAGGCAGTGCAGGCAAGACTTCACAGTCCCCTCCCAGGAACAGCTCAGCACCACGCAGGGAGCAAAGGAACGTGATTCAGGCACAATTTCTGGCTCAGAACTGGCCTGAGCCTGCCCACGTCCAGCCTCTTTTGTAAGCTGAAATCATAGGGTTTCTGAAGCTCCTTCACTCTAGGAGAGCAAACAGCTGCAGCAAGCTGGATTCCTGACCACGCTGCTGTAGGGCCTTCATTTCCCAACAACTGCCTGTCTCGGGCTGAGAAATGCTGGATGACCTTCCCTGCACAGCACCCAGCCCCACCTGCACCGACCTGCCACCCCCCCGGCACCCTCCTGCAACGCCCACCCCTCCTCCAGCCCCCCAGCAGCAAACACACTCCTTCACTTATGAAGAGCCTGAAGGTGCATCTACAGCTCAGGGAAGCAGCATTCAGGCTGCTTCATTTTCTGTTCTCCTCCTCCTCCTCTGGCTCTCTGCTGAGGCACGAGAGCCTTTTCTGCACCCCGCGCTGCTGAGCAGCCTCCACCTTCCCAGCTCCAGAAGTCTTTCCTCTCCCTGCCTTTGCACTGGATCTGCTGAGCAGCTCGGAAGCAGCCTGCATGAAAGGTACTGACAAAATAAAGTTGGATTGTACTGCATTATTGAAAAAGTGACCTCCAGTGGTCAATAAAGCCTTTGCCCACCGTTTCCAGGCAGCGGTGCCTGTTGTCAGGCTCAGGCGCGGTTCAGCAGGACGGCGGCTCGTCTCTCCCAGTCCCAGCTCCCACGGGTGGCTCGTTAAAACTCAGACTCTGCACTTTGGTAACGAGGAGCTCAAAGCACTTTAATGCACGGATGCAATCATGAATGCAAACAGGCTGCAGGCGAGAGAGCAGTGTAAGAGCAGGCTGTTCCCCAGCTCCAACCCTACAGCGACTGGCTTTAGGCAAACGCACAGGGTCTGATAAGTTGGCAGAAGGCACAGTTCTAGGACAAGGCATTTTTCGGTTTTGCCGCAAACCGTCAGCCACACTGTGTGGGGAGAGGGAGGGGGTTTCAAGGGACACCATTCCCTGTGTCTCAGCAGTGCTGAGCTCAGCATATGAACCAGGAGGAGGCTGATGGACCTCATGCAGGTGGCACACAGGTTCCCCTCCAAGATGCCCTCTTCTGTGCCACAGCATTCACACTCCTTTCACATTTGATTTTTATGAACAACTGCACAAACAGCTTCCTCCCTCCCTCCCCTACCCCAGCTACAGAAGGCAGCAGGATCCTGGCACATTTATTTTAACCTGTTGGTGGAATGGCCACCTCCCTCCCTCATTGTGTGGTTCACAGCCCCAGAACTGAGAGGGGAATTGCTGTTCCCCTCTAGTAGGCATCCCGGCAGCTCTCTCCTTTTGCTGTGCTCAGACAGCTCTTGCAGCCAGCAACTGGTACACGGCATCCCTCCCATGAGGGTAGGAGCAAGTAGCTCCAGCTGAAATAGTGACTTCAATGCTGCTCTCCAGACTTCAGCATCTGGCATGGCTATGGCACCAAGGGCAGGACACCTTCAAGCAGAGCCGGGCAGTTGTTCTGTTGTGCAGCAGGTTGCAAGTTCCCAGAGGAGAAGTGGACCATGACATTTGGGGGGCTAAAATCATGAGGCTAAACCCCACAATCTGCAACAAAAGGGCATGGGCCAGGAAGAAGGGAAGAAGATGGGACCCGAGCTTTTGGGGTGACAGTACAGCCAAACCTCAGCTGCCTCAAGACTACAAAGCCCTTCTCCTCCTGCCATGGATGGGTGGGCTCACCTCATCAAGTAGAGACCTCCTACAAAGCTTGGCATGGTCCTGACACTATTGTCACGGGCAATGCCCCAGCTATTTGTCCTCCTGAGACACAGAATACATCAGCAGCTCCTTGCAGCTCTAGGAGCTGGAAGTGTTTCCCAGGAAACTTCTCTGAGCTTAACCTTATGGGGCAGTCACAGAAAGGGTGGCTGTTCTGAGCCGCTGCAAACTCCCACTGGGACATCTCACATCACCTGGTCATAAACCCCCTCTTCCACTTGCTGCTGGCATGGGGTCATTCCTGGTGAAAGCAGCTCTGGCAAGAGTACCTTCTCCTCCCACCCGCAGGATGAGGTAAAGGATGGTGTTGGTGACTGGAATTTCACTTGTCTCTTTTCATGGTGCTGAAGTACGAGCTGGACTGAGTGTCACTTTGCACAGGTGCAGGCATTGCTCAGGGCTCTGGTGAGGTCCAGCAGATCCTCCAGGACCCATCTGTTCACATTCAGACTCACAAAACATCCATTTCTCTGCAGAGAGACAAGCACACACATGAGTCAAGCCTGGGTTTGGGGATGTCAAAGGCAGCCACATTCAACCTCCTAAAGCTTTGACTTCAAATCAAAAGCTGAGGCATACAGCTGGGTGGAGATGAGGGATGGGGTGGGATCCTGGTGCTGCTTTTGCAGGTCTCATTTGGAGCTGCACCAGCACAACCCTCCACAAACATCATATACAGCCTTTGTCCGCCATTCCATCCCTGGCAGATCGAGTCTATCAGGTGAATCTGGGCCCAAGTCACAGCTCTGCAGCTTCAAGCTTTAGAAGTTTTAAATAATAATAAGTCGTAGCCTTGCATCTCAGATCAAGCTCCCTTTTGGATCATCCAAGCCCCAGCTGGGAGTGTTAAACCAGACAGGCAGGACCAGAAAACATTCCCATCCTACCTCTGCAAAGAGAAGCCTCCACTCCACACCCTTCCAGTCTGCCCCTGGGTGTCTGTCTGACAGGCGGAGCAAGGCGTTTGTTGTTTAGGGCAGCCTAATCCTGCAACCTTTACATCAGTGGGGCCAGATCCCAACTCTCTTGATTCTCCCAAGGTTGGATGGACTCTTCTTGATTCTTCCAAGGCTGGGATGCAGCTGGGAAGGAGGGATGACTGCAAGGATCAAGCAAGGGTACACAGTTCAGGGCCATCACACACCGCCAAGCCGCAATAGCTCTTCCCTTTCTCTGCTTCCCTCTGCAAACCTCTCTCGGCATCGCCGGGCGAGAGAGACTCAACCCAAAACCTGGCTGCAGCAGGGCTGTACCTGCACATGTTGCTGAGTCAGAGCTGGCCGGCTAGACAGACACGCACCAAGCCCTCCCCCACAGCCCCTTCATCTTCAGCCTCCTTGACATGCCCTCACCAGCAGTTTAAAGAGGGTTTCCCCCCTCCATCCCCTTTTTCTTTTTCTGCTCTTTTTTTGTCTTCAGTCCTCCTGGTGGGTGGGGAAAATCCCGGGTGTCAAACTTCAAAAGGGAAGCCTGAGTTCACATCGCATTCAGGTCCGATGCGCTGCCTAACCACAGGCTGCTGCCTGCACCCACGCCCGGAGCTTGCAGGAGCTCGCGTGCGGCCCGAGGACTCCGGCACTCGCAAAGGAGGCGACCACGCTGCTGCCTTCCCTCCCGAGCCCCGTGCAGCAGGGGATATCTGTTTGGCTGTCCGTGGCTTGTGCACCAGCTAAGCCAGAGACGAGAGGAGGGTTTGGACGTGGAGCACTGCTCAGGGGGGTGCAGGGCTGGGACTCAGCCCACTGCCAACAAGCCCACCCTGAAAGCAGAGCTCTTGGAATTCATCTCTCTAGGAAGGAGAGAGAACACTTTACCTCTTCCCTGCTCAGCACCACACCCTGACAGCAGCTTTGTGGCCCTACCACACATCCCAGGAGACATCTCGGCACAGAACAGCCCTAGGATTCCTCACACCAAATATTTTGCTTTGTGCGTTTGAATTCTGCTCTTGGTCTGATTGATTTTTGCCAAAGGCTGTGCCCACCAACAGAGTGGCCAGACCAAGGAAGAAACAGATCACAGACCAGCAGCACAGGGACAGAACATGGGCTCCATGTTGTAGACCCAAAAAGCAGGAGGCACAAGGAGGCAGCTTGTCCTCTGCAAGGGCTTGGATGAAGGGATGAAGGCTGGACAAAGCCCCCCACACCAAACCTGTTGTGCTGTGCAGAGCTCAGGTGCTCTTTGCACCCTGCAGAGCCAGCTTGGGGCAACAGAGCCACCAGCCTCAGCGTTGTGTTGCTCCCACACACAGCAGCCCTGGTCCACACAAGCCAGCACTTCCACATCTCCTGGTTTCCAGATTGCCAGAGCAGGGCAGTTTGGACCTCATGCTTTCATAACAAACCTATTTTCTTTCCTTCAGTCACCTGCAACAAAGGAAACCAGGCTCACAGACAGTCGAAGGAGATGTAGCATCTTTTTGATTTTCTATTGTATTCCTGAATTGTAAGTTAAAGCATATTCACAGTTGATTTGGTTCTGTTTTCGGTGGCATGAGACCCTCAGGCTGCATGGGGAAATGAACTCTCTCACAGAAGAGCTGGCAGAAGCCAGCCTTGCAGAGTTAGGAGCCAGGCTGGTCCTGAGAGATGAGTCTGAAACCCCATACAGAGCAGAAAAGGAGGATGCTCAGAGCACAAGACCCCAGACCTGTGTGCCTACACCATGAGCCCCAGTCAGGAACTGCAAACAGCTTCACTCCCCGCCAGGAGCACAGAGAAACGTCAGAGCAGCATTTTGTTGAAAGGGGGTGAGCAGGAGTGTGGGAGGATGTGTTGATGCTCCCTCCCCAGAGGAAAGGGCACAGTTTTCAGTGAGAAAAAGCTGTGCCATTGAGGATGGGAAGCACTGGACAGGGAGTGCTGCAGCCTCCCCTGATGCCCAGGATACATCAGGGCACCTCTGACACCCAGGTTGACCTACAGAATCCCTGGCAGCTTACCTCTGCCAGCCACCACCTTACAAGTGCATGCACCATGGTTTTAGTCCCTCTCCTCGGCGTTGTTTGGATGCAGTGTCCTCAGCCATGGCAGCCAGCACTGCCTGGGAAGGGGCTCTTACCCACCTCCACTGCCGGGCACACAGGCTCTTGAGCACCCATACGGAGCACAGGACCAAATACTGGAATAAACAGGACACCAGTCTACTAAAAGCCTTGAATAATGATTTCTGAACACAGTGCCAGCAATGCAGCTGGGGACACACATCCGCTGTGGATACCTGCTCTCAAAATACCTCCTGCAGGCTCAGTTCCACCAAGATGTTCACCTCCAGCAAGGTGCTCAGCTCCACCAGCCTACAGAGCCAGCTGGGCACAGAGAAACAAGCAGCTTCACTTTCCCACAGCCCACGGTGCCCTGTAAGTATTCAACCTGTGTTGTGGAATGGTGGAATGTGGAGAAATGGTTGTGAAACCATTTCTTCGATTGCATTTGCCCCTTCCAGGTAAGCAGGGACCTCCAAAAATCCCACCATGCAGATGTGGTGAGGATGCTTTGAGCAGCACCCTGTTGCAGTGGAATAAACCCCTGTTCTGGGATTGCTGGAACAAACCTTGATTTTAAGAAAGTGCTGAAGTTGCAGGGGGGCTTGAGAAAAGGCACATCCTTGCAAGTGAAGTAGCTATATGGCAGTATCCATATCCACTGCAAGGCCTTCCCAAGGAGAGACGGGGCAGGAGGTCCCTAGCATCTCCCCAGGGCTGTCTCCAGCAAAACCTTCAGCTCCCCCAATGCCCTTCTAAAGGGGCTTTCCCTGCAGGACACTGGCAGGAGGCCAGGAGCCGAGGGAAGGGGGCTGCTGTTCCTCCAGCCTGTGAGCCAAGAAGGATGCACGTGACGAGGTGTTGGCTTGGATTTCCAAGCCCTGCGACAGCACCAGCTGCTCCTGCCCATCCTTCTCCTCCCAAAGAGGCCCACAGATCAGGTTTCCTGGGCTGCCACATCCAGGTGAGTCCCCATAGACCTGGTGAATGTCCCCTTCTCTCAGCCGTTCCACAGAGATGCCTGACCAGCCCTTCAACAGGGGAGTACTGGAGCATCCCTTCCGGCTCCAGCTGACATGTGGGCAAGAGAAGACAGTGCTCCTCACCTCCCACAAGCCCGGGGGATGCAAGAGGTGCACTGGGCAGGGACTCACCCCTGGGAGAAACCAGATCTGGGCCACTCCAGAACCAAAAATAACCCGCCAGCTGCCCAGGAAGAGAGGAGAGCCAAGCGCGTACAGATCACGCACATGTCAGGAGGGGAGTCATCTGCATCCATCTTCAGGGATAACAGAGAGGAGCATGGGGTTTGGTGCAATTCAGTGCATAACAGCAGAGCAGCAGCACAAAACAGCCTTCAGGCTTTTTTGGGGCAGCGAAGCAGCAGAAGGCCAATACCCCCAGGGTCCCGTCCTCCATCTGGGGAAGAGCTGCCATGCCTTGTTCCTGGGAGCCGCAGAGAGCCCCAGTGCAGCTGTGCCAAGGAGAAGAGACCCCCTGCTCGGTCGCTCCTGTCCTCCCCCAAGAGGCAGCAGCAGCCAGAGCAGCTGGGAGCCCAGAGAACTTGCAAACTCGTGCTGGGTGGGAGGGTGTTCGCCCACCTCCAATCGCTCCAGCAGCAATCACCCAGAAATGCTCTCCCAGACCGAGCAGGGGTGAGTGGTGCTTGGAGAGGGCTGAAGAAGCAGGAAAGAAAATCTGAATGTGCAAAACAGAGTAAGGAGGTACATCCCATGCCAGCCTCCTGCCAGAGGCTCTTGGTGTAGACACACCTTGTTTTTTCGAGGAGCAGCGAGAGCCCTGATCCTCAGAGCTGTCAGGAAAGAGGGGAAGGTAGAGCCTTTTGTCCCTTGGCTTAGCTGTGATGGGACAGAGAATCCAGAGGTGCTTTTGGGATGAAGGAAGGCAGTCAGACTTCATAAACGACAGCCCTTTGAGCAGACCCAGTCCACATCAGAGATATATGTTTTCCCTATTCCCATTATTACACACCAATCACTACCAGAACTGAGGAATAGGGTTAGGCTGAACTAGAAAAGCAGCAGGTAACATTTCTGCATCAACCCATACTTCAAGGAATATTTCTTTCCCTGGTCATTTTCAAATCTTCCACTTTTCTTACTTCTTCCTGCCACCAAGGCACTCACAACTTGATGTTTCTGAACCTGTCACTTCAGAGTGGGTCAACACGTGCCTCCAAACACAAGCAAGGAGCAGAAAGGAGCAGAAACTCCAGGTGCAACTCACCCAGCGCCTCAACTTCAGCCTCCTGAAGGCACCAGCACGGCTCATCTCCAAGCACTGTTACGACAGCCCAGGGGAGGGCATTCCCAGGGCACACCTCATGGAAAAGCTCTATAAAATGAGGCCAAGCCCTCGGCAGGTACAAGCTGACCTCAGCGAGGAGAGCTGCAGCACAGCTGACCTCTTAGGGAATGCAGGAGTGTTTCCAACCAGATTTGGGAGGGAAGCTGGCATGAACAACACAAGGGTGCAGCGCTGCAGGATGCCAGCATTCACATTCACACCACCTCCCAGGGTTGTGCATGGGATCAGGGCTGCTCCCACTTTTCCTGAGCCAGTCCTGCTAGGCAGGAGGAGACAAGCACGAGCTCCATGCTCCTGGAGCTGCAGGAGCTGCTCCCTTCTCCAACGGTGGGAGAAGAAAACAACATCAAACAAGTTTTGGGCTGTCGCTTCCTGGCACCCTCGGCAGTGCTGCCCATGCCAGCACAGCGTTCTTCCATCTCCTTCCCATTGCTGTGGCTGTAGAGAGAGAAGGAGTGGCTCTGCTTCCCAGCCTGGGGGTAGCAGTGGCTGGGGAAGGATGAAGCCAGTTCCTCACCATTTCCCAGCCCTGGGGCACTGCACCAGCCAGCAGGGAGCATCTCCTTCATGCTGTCCCAGCTCCTGGTGCAACAAGGACTGGGAGAAACCCCTGCACAGGGCTGTCACTTCCATGGGTAAAGCTCATCTGTGCAGGGTGGAAGAGGAAGCCCTGACTTCCTCTCTGGCTCCCTGGCTTCAATGAAGCCTCACAGCTTCACTGTCATCTCCCTGGAATTGTTTGCGCAGACCTGCACTGTCCAGGTCTTCTTGCCCCTTGCTGGAAGGAGGAAGGCACCGGCCCATCTCCCACACCCAGACTTTGTTGGCTCTGCTTCATCAAGAGAATCTCCATGCAGTTTTGGGCCAGACTCCCTGGTTGTCATCACTAATTCTTCTGGGCCAGAGGTTTTAGCACCTAGCATTGCCTAGCCTGCCCTACCAACCTTCCTGGTGTGGGGAAAACCCTTTAACTCTGCTCTCCAGTCTGGGTCCCCAAAGCACCCACGAGGGGATTAAGACTTCCTGTCCTGACCCTCAGCATCCCGAAGTGCGAACTCAGACACACAAAGAAAGCAGAAGCTCCACACTTGTGATCTGCGCCATCTAAAAGCCTTTTATTTCATTTGGCTTGCTCTCTCATTTTAAGCTAGCCGCCAATACCTTGGGAAACACAGGCTAGAGAGACTTAGGATTTATTTTTGAGAGCTTAACATCCATTATGCTCTTAAAAAATTTATGCCCTTAAGCATCTCCACAGTGGCTGCTGAACACCCATTAAAAAAATTTCATCCATTGCTTAAGCCTGACAAGTCTCACCTTCAAGAGATACCCGTAAAGGCCTGACAAGACAACTCAGCTTGAGCCCTGGGCTCCTAAGATCTGACCATAGCACAAACAGCCCTGGGAAAGACGTTATCCCCCAAGAGAGCGAGACACCAGAAGTGAGCTTTATATCCCAGAGCAACCATGATGCGCTGACTTTGCCGCAGACGACTGTGGCAGGACAGCTTGATGTGTCAGTTGGAAATGCAATTAACTTCGATGTGCAAGGGGATAAGGGAAGAACTGAGGTTCCTATGGATGCAGTTGCTTGGTTCTTAATTCCTCTAGCAACGCTAGCCTAGCGATGTTATCCACGTTTCATTTCTACCCTTGCCAGAGTCAAAGTTCCCTTCAACCTTGGGGATGCCTGTGCGCATGGGAAAGTCACGCCGTAAAAAGTGCCACTGCACCCAGGAGCTGTTTGCAAACAGCTTCACCTTCAAGACCCCCAACACACCGTTCCTGCTGCCTCGTCCAGCAGCTACATTTCACCCTTTGGGGCTTCTGCTCCAACATCAAACGGGAAGAGTCTGGGCTCAGCCTTAGTCTGAGCAGGACTGTGTCAGAAGCAATCAGCTTGGGGTGTGTGGAGGGGTGCACACCTCAGCAGCCTCAGTGCAGGGCTCCTTAGAGGCACCTGCTGCAACACAACCATCACAATGTGTTAGGCAGCTCTGAGGCTGCTGGTACTAGACTCCCGAATTGCAAGCAAGGGACGAAAAGCAAAAAGAAATAAGCAACAGAGCTAAGACAGGCCTGTAGGAGAGCTTTCTTGTGCCCTTCTCCACCAGACAGCTTCACCAGGTCTCTGTGGAGCCCATAATTCCTCCCCAAATGCTGTATCAGGGTTCACACAGTCTTGTAGGCAGGTCCCTGCTGGGCCAGGCACAGCACACACATGTACAGGAACTGTTTGCAAGACAGCAACCGGCCAGCATTGCAGGATCAAGGAGTGCGGGGAGCACGGGGAGTGAGTGACTGGACCAAGGTCTAGCCCAGTATACAGCACTCACTACCTCACCTAGCCGCTGAACAGACTCTGGAGAGCCGCCAGGCACAGCACAAGGTGTTAGACAATGAGCCCCTACCATCTTCCCTGCATCCCGCAGGATCCTCGCTGTTCGCAGTTCGCTATAAACGTTGCACTGGTGCTTCCATAGACTGCTGTGAACTGGCCACAGCCAGGGCAGGACCCCTTAGGCTGCGTGTCTCAGCATCCCTGAGGCAGCAGGCTGGCTGCATCCACAGCACAGTAGCATCATGGGCTCCCTGCAGCCCAGGTTCCTTGTGGGATGCAGCAGCCAGCAGCTCCCCACAGGCAGCCTCTCCCACTTCACCGTTTCCTTTTGCACAGAAAAGGATGTGATACAGACTCTGCTGCAGCCCAGAAGGGTCTTTCTGCTGACCTCCATGTGTCCAAGAGGTCACAGCTGCATGGGTTGTGCTGCTGCACCCAACCAAGAGTCCCTGCACACAGGGCAGCTGGGGCCAGGCACAGCAGGTCTCTCCAGATACAAGCTCTGATGGGCTTCAGCCCTTCTGCTCTCACCATGTCACTCAGGCACCAGGCACTTTCTGCACCCCAGGGAAGAGTTCCGCTGCCCTGGGTATGAATTTCACCCAGATAACTGCAAAACCAAACAAGACCAGTAGCTCTGCCCACTGCCAGCCATGCCGGACCAGGCATCAGGCTTGAAGCATTTTGGACACCATCCTGAACTCATAGCATGGACCAGTTAGAGCCCAGTTCCTGGCAGGAGCATGTGTTCCTAATGCTTTCTCCAACATCCACACCCATGAAGGAAAAAGGATCAAGTACAGCCCCTCAGCAGGCAAACATCCAGGCTGTGAGGAGGCTGAGCTGCACCCAAAAGCCCAGGAGCAAAAGGCTCAGCCAAGAGCACTGGGCTCATCTCTGCCACCCAAGCCCTCCTCTTGCCTTCATGCTGGTGATGACCCACAGGTGAACCGCAGTGTGTGACCCTGGGAAGCAAAGGCAGGCCTGGGCCACCTGCCCCAGAGCATCACCCAGCATCAGCCAGCTCAGCTGCCAGCTCCCTGCAGCACCACAGCCCCCCAACACCAGTTGCGTTTGGGTGGTTATTCCTGCTTTTCCAGTCAGCAAGGTTCCCGTGCTGCGCTCCACCAGCCCCTCTCCAGCACATTCACGTGCCAGAGAGATTTCATCCCCCTCTGCCGAGGCTCAGAGGGGCATGGAGGCAATGACCACCAGCACAGGGAAGCAGGGACAAAGCAGTTGAAAGCAGCCAGTGCCAGCCTGCAGCTGCCCAGCTTCGCTGGGACAGATGTTTCACAGGCACCCCCATCACGATCCCAGTACGAGGTCGCCCACCCAGCTGTGGCTCCCACCACACACTCAAGCCAGCCCCGGCTGCCCCACAACAGGCGGGAGCTGCTGAGGGCTGGATGCTCCCAGTCATCTCCCTCAGGTTTGCACAAGATGTCTAGAGGTAGCTGCTGGCGAGGGGCCAGGCAAGCCGCGGTGGCTTTGATGTGGGTGTCTGCTGGGCACATGCCAGGGCCGGGCCAGGGTGTTTAGCTGGAGGCACCGGGTGCTAGACTGAATTATGCCGGAGGGAGAAGAAATCTCCAGGTCACGGCTGTGCCACAGTGGAATGAGAAATCTGCCGTGCTGCCCACGTCGTCGCTACTCCACACTTCTCTCCAGAGCTCTTTATCTGCGGCGACCATGAGCGGGGATGTCTCCCCTGCAAGGAAACAGATTTTCCGTGGCATGGAGAGCGCTAGAGGGTTCGGCACCCACACCCCGACAGCTCCGGGCTCCGAGACAGAGAGTGCCGGGAGGAGGATGCTCTGGCGGGGATGCAGGGCTAGAGCGGTCCAGCGCAGCGCAGCAGCCCCGCGGCGGGCGGGCCCAGCACCGCGCCGGCTGGCGATGCCCAGGCGCCGAAGGAGTTACTGAGAGCGGGAGATGTCGTTAATAAGGGAGGCCACGCGAGTGATTTTTATCTTTAAAAAGCCCATAGCCTGGGTTGCGCGGCTCCGCTAGGGAGCTCGCTCGGGCACAGCCACTGCTCCTTTAAGGTATATAACAACAAAGTGGGTGAACACGCTGGCTCCTCCCCGAGTCGGCACATTCCCTCCGGGTCCCCCCGCCCCAGCCACGAGTGCCAGCGGGGACCCCCACGCTAGGCCCCGGACTACCAGTCCCGGCACACCCCGGGGGTTTGCTCCCTGCCGGGGATTGTAGTTCTGCCGCCGTCTGTCCGTCCATCCGCAGGGCACCGTAAGGCCACGCTGCTCCCGGCCGGAGGGGCTCTGCTCGGGAAAGGCTGCAGGTTCCATGACAGACGAGCAGCCATTAACCCCTTCGGAGCCCCGCGCCCGCTGGCAGCACTCCTGGAGTCACTTTCAGCGGGGAAGGGGACCCCTCCTGGGACCCCACCGCGCCCGGGGCCAAACTCCCATTCACCACCCCAGCGTTCATTCCCCAGGCGAGCCACAGCTCCAACTTTACTACAGTTTTTACCCCAACTGCCCTCCCTACAGATTTGGCAAGAACAGGGAGCAGAGTTTGGTTTGGTTGCCATCAATGCCAAGCGCCACCTGGCACCCTGAGCCCTGGGCAGGTGGTGTCACTGGAGATGAGCAATGCCCATCACAGGAGGCACCCAAGGATCCCCCGCACCAGACACTGCCTGTGCGGTAAGATGGGCTCTGCCCTGCTCTAATGAATATCTAGAAACCACGGGACAGGGGAGATGGGAGGGGAAACAGAGGCAGGATTAGCCCTAGATCACAGGTGCCTGGTGTCCACCCCTCCCAGAACCCCATAGCAACTGATGGCCAGCCTCCTCCGAGCCTGCTGCTCCCATCTCCATCAGGGAGCACAATTACAAATCCCACTCAGTCCCCAGCAAGTCCTGTCCTGCTCCACCCAGGACAGACAAGAACAGGATTTGCAGGTAACATCCCTCATTCATGCTGGTGTTGGAGACAGACTTCTCAGTTTGGGTAAGGACTCTTCTCCAGCACAGCCGCATTTACAGCTGTAACTCAGGGTCAGACCAAGTCCAGGGATCAACCCTTGGCTACACAGCAATAAAGACTGCAGGATATCTGACCTAGCAACTAAAATAAGGTCTCTATCAGATGCCACATCCCAGTAAACAGCACTGGTTGCCCAGGGCACCTCATGGCTCCTGGAAGTGATGCTTTGGGGCAGCAGCAGCAAGACCCCACAGCAGCTGCAGAGAACCACCAGCTGCCAAGGGAGTCCCCCGGCACAGACTTGTTTTCTCTCCCACAGTGTTAGAGGAACTCCCAGGATCCCACATGACCCCAGGAGAAGGGTGAGCACCGTGTCTGTCAGGGAGGTTTAATGAGCTCCTTGGCTGGCAGGGCCCAGGGGACCACCCAGCCAAGGTGTGAAATGCTCGCTGGAAGGAGTGGACCCCAACTTCATCCCCTCTTCCAAAAAGGGCAGCTCCTGAGCTTGCCACACACCGTTATCTTACAGCTTTAGCATCCTGTAATGGTTTTGCAGGAAATCAATGGCCTCCAAATGCCAGAAACAAGGAGACAAGGCACCAACAGCAACCGGCACAGCTGATCAGGTTTGTTAGAGACATGGGGAAGTGCCTGTGCCAGGAGCTTTACAATGTAGAGCATCACACAAGCAGCTCTGGGCATGAGGTGAGCCACGCAACTCACACCAAGACCAACCAGGACACTGCAGCTTCTACGTGAACACCCACAGCTCTGCTTACACCATCAGCAGCTCATTCACCTCCTCAGCTCTAGCAAGGAACAGATCTGCTACTTCAGATTGGCCTATGGGCACAGCAAGCCATCAGTGGGCTAAAACGCATCAGCACAGACAGAAATCCCCCTCTACTTTGGGTCACATCACCAGCTGGCTGACACAGCCAGCATTTGCCCCCTTGCAGCAGGATAAGCAGAGCCCATTGAGGAGAGGATCAGCAGCAGGATCCTGGTAGCAATAACCTCCTCAATTCCACCCTTCCAGGATAAGTCAAAAGAAGAATCATACAATTCCCATCCAAGGGACCTCCCAGCACTATGGTAGGAGCACAGAAGGCACCAGGAGAGTTTGTAAGCACCATTTGGGGCACAGATGCTTGGCCATGCAGCAGTGAGAGGCCATGAAGCAATGGCAGGGAAGCTTATGGAAGCACTCATACCCTGCACAGCAGTTCCCAGGGTACCAGGAACACAGGAAATGAGTTGGTGAATTTAGGTAGGAGACCAAATCAAAATACTGAGCATGTCATCCATGCCCGGTGCCACGGTGGTGCTTGGGAGGCATTACACAGCTCCCCACCTAAAAGCACAGAGAAAAGATAATTAAATGGATGCTTTTTCAGTATGGTTTCAATCCCTTTTTCTCCAAGATTTTATACAAAGTATTTGACTATGATACCAAAGCTGTGAGAAAGAGCTAACAGCTACGACAGCAAGGTGACAGCCCTACCCACAGCCCGCTCCATCAATACAGATGGATACACTTCTTCAAGGGCTGCTGGCTTTAGGAGCCGACATGGCCCGTTCCCCACACACTGCAGCAGAACCTGTGGGTCTGCCCTACAAGTCCTCCCAAGATGGGGAGCAGCTTGGGGAGCCAGGCAACATTAAGCCTGCCCAGCAAAGAGAAGGTGGCAGAGGCCAGCCCTGCTCCAAGAGCTCAGCCTGAAAACCTTGTTCTGGCTTGTTTTCCCACTAGCTTTGGGTGCCTGACTTGTAATAAGTAAGCCTGAAAAGCAGGCTCCTTTTCAGACATGCCAGGCACCCGCAGCTCCAGCTCATAGACGCGTCTCCAGGGAGTCAAGTTCCAGGTGCACCCAAAAAAACTCGTGTTTCAGCCAATACCCAAAGGCCTCCCTTTCCCTGTCTGAGAAAAGCTGGGCATTGCCCAGGCCCAGGAGTCCGAGGCTCAAGGGGAAATTGCTTTATAGCAGCCAGTCTAATTGCACTGAAATTATGAGATCAAGCAGTAAATTCACGTCTGTGTTCGTTGCTCTGGGTGGCAAAGCTGCACTGGCAAGCGCCTGATCTCCAATCGCTGCAAATTCACGTTTCATTGGAAAGGGAAGGAGGGGGTTAATGAAGGAGAGCATTGCCAGTTGGAAGTGCTACCTAAAAAGGGTTTCTCCTACTAGCTGAAGCAAAATGGTTTCTCTTGCCAGCTTGTTTACTCTGCAGCTGAAAGCAGCGGACCGCCAGGTTTTGCTGCTGGAGCCCGCTGCAGGATCGACAGCTGCGAAACCAGCCCCGGCACCAGGACATCAGCAGAGCTGGACCAGATGTGGTACTGCTGCACCATCCCCAGCCCAGGAGCAGCCCCACAGTGCCCACATCACAGGCAGTCTCCAGGACCAGCATCATCTACACCAGGAAATGTGTAGCTCAGACCTTCAGAGAGGAAATCCTGGGCCCATCCTCTTCTTCTTTGGGGAAATAATGATTCTCACCATATAAAAACCAGCCAGGTAAAAGCTGGAATTACATTTAACCAAGATGGTTTTACATGAACTGTCTACTACAGCAGTAGGGTCCTTGGGGCCCTTGCCCATGGAAAGGGTACCCAAACCCCAACACCAGGGAATAGGGATGCTGGACAGGACACACAAGTTTTCCTGAGAAAGGCAAGCACCAAACCCATCCTGCCCCACCTTGCTGCTGCAGACCCGGAAAATGGACAGGACTCGTTATCCTCTTTAGAAAAGCAGAGCTTGCAGTCGTGTGCCAAGACAGGTATCGGCCAGCTTCCTGTCTCAGGGAGATTTTGGAGTTCACAGGCCAAACTGAAGCTGCGTGGCTCTCGCAGCGCACAGCCCGTCCCAGCTCCAGGATTAAAGCCACTGTGTCTGCAAACAAAACATTGGCACCTGCCAGGAGAGCCGGCCAGGGAGGAGAGCCAGCCTGCAGCTGCCACGGCCCCGCCGGCCGCAGCACGGTGCCCGGCAGTCAGCGCGAGGATCAGGCCCACGTTTTATAGCCTTTATATTAATTATCCAGAGTCTAAATAAGATTAAAGTTTTAATTCCGTCTTCATCTCCTAGAGGCTCCTGCTGTGCTCTCGAGTTTTCTTGGTGCCATGAAGCTTCTCAGGCAGTTACAGCAGAGGGCACTTCTCTGACAGCCAGAGACAGCAGCAGCTCCTGCGTCCAGGGCTGCCCCACGATGCCCGACCGGCCCCGAGGATGCACCACCCTCTGCACCTCCAGAAACCCGGCACTGCTGCAAGCAGAGCTCTGCAAAATCCACTTGACCCTTCACTGAAATCCACAACTCGAGGCCAGCAGGGCCACTCAATGATTAAAAAGCAGAGGGCCAGCACTGGGCAGTGTCCTGAGGCCACACTCAAGTTGTAGGCAGGAAGGTGAGCAGGAGCTCAAGGCAGAGGGTGTCTGCCAGGGCAATGCTTTGTGCCTGGCACCATCCATGCTGCCCAAGCCGCCCCATCACAGTCAGCCAGTGGGCAATTCAAGCTATTAGCCTGGACCACCTAGGCTGGAGTTTTACAGCTGGAGATGGGCCAGAGAGCAGCAAACGCCAGCTGAGCAGGAGAAGAAATCACTGCCTGTGCTGGCCAGGTGGAGGATGTGGCACAGGTTGGCAGCAGCAGTGCTCACTGCCCTGGTTCCCCAGTGCCCATGAGGACAGAGAAAATACTGCAGAGCTGCAGCTGGGGCTCAGTCCACAAGCACCAACCCCAACAGCCTGTGATGGCAGAGCCTTTGATCTCACTGAGCAGCAGCAAGATCTGTCTCGAGCCACCAAAGCACCCAAAGCTCAGCACTGGTCTATGCAATGTGCCCAAACCACAGTCCTGCTGCACCCCATAGTATCTGCACACACCAGCTCCAGTTATCACCTCCTGGACCTCCAGCTGCTATGCAGCCACAGCCCTGGAAAAGCCAACTTGCAGCCAGGGAGAATTGCAAGGGAGAGAGACTGCTGGAGGAGAGGACAGACACAGCATAACCCCCCCCATCTCCAACGCTGCCCGTACCCACTGCCTTGAGCTACAGCCATCCCTTTGAACAGGGTTGTGACCATTTTTACATTATGAACAAGGAACAAGAGCATCCTACAAGAGCTTGGGAATGCACAGAGTGTCATTCACCCCAGTTTGCGTGGCTGAAGGCAGATTGTGGAGAAGGTTGCTCCATGAGCATGCAGGACTTAGCCAGCTGCCCCTCAGGGAGAAACGAGCTGCCCCAGCCCAGCTGCTTGCCCAACCACCCTTCCACAGGAACAAAATCCTCCGTGGTGCTGGGTCTGCTCCCATTCCCTCCAGTGGAGGACATGGTCAAGCTGAGCCAGCAGAATACAGCCAGGCCAGGAAACAAGAAAAGCCTCCAAGCATCCCCCTCAAAACCCCCCATAGAGCCCAGGTTTTGCACAGTGAGCTAATGACCCCGATGATCACCTTTTGTCACTGCCCCTGTGGTTTGGAGTTTGGGCTGCACAGTAGGAGCAAGGGCTTCAGAGGTTTTCTTTCCAGGGGGCTCCCCACAACGCACAGACATGAAGCTGCCCACAGCTGCTGCTAAGGTATGTATGCCAGGGTGATCCCAAGGGAGGCACCCAGCCTGGAGGACCTCTGCAGTCAGTGGGGAAACCCCCTCGTCTCTCCCCTACCTTCTGTTTCCTACAGAAGATGCCGTTTCAGAAGCAGCTCCCATTGCCCCAGCACTACAGTCCCTTCCTGGCTACCCAGCTCACAGCCCTTTCTCCCACCCAGATACTGCAGTCTCCTGCCCTGAACAAGGGCTGCTGCTCAACGGTGTCACCAGCTTATGTGGGTGCTGCTGCTCCCCAGGCACGGTGGTTGGGTCTCTCCGTGACTGGGGTTTTTAAGCAACAAACGTGGAGACACCCCCGAGTCTCTGCATCCCCTAAACCCACCCCTGTGCCTCTGCAGTCCCTAACCCCACAGCGACCAACCCATACCCCTCACACCCTTCTATGAGGAAGAGCAGGGGCCCGCGCTGCCCTGCAGAGCCAACACTGCCGTACGCCCCAAGGCGGGACGGAAGGCCTTAATTGACCCGAGGGCGATCCTGCTCTCACTCTGGGGGAAAACCAGGTGTGATTGGGGCACTTTGTGAGGAGTGACTGATGCCCGGTCCTGCTCCCACGTCGGGGGAAAGCCCTGACTCCCCTCCAAACGCGGGGTGATGACGGGAGCTCTCCAGGCAGGACAAGAGGTGTCCCTGCCAGCGGCTGTCGGGGCGCGGGGGAACCCGGCAGTGCTGGGATGCCGCCAGCACCCTAACCGGGAACTCCCGGGGTTAGGACAGCCCAAAGCGGAGCGGGGCATCCTCCCCGCACCCCGGGGGATGGGATTCACAGAGGATGCCGGGACCACCGAGGGTCCTGCCGAGACTACGCGGTGCCCGGGGGTGTCACTGGGCGGGCCGGGGCGGGGCGTGCCACGCCCCCGCCCGGGACTGCCCACGGGGACCGGCACCGCCCCCCGCTCACCTGTGAGAGGGGAGCGGTGCAGGCAGGCTGCGCCCCGGCTCCACCGCCGCTCGGACGGGACCCCCGGTGCCCCCGGTGCCCCCGGTGCCCTCCGCCCGGCTTGGCCGAGCCCCCGCCGCCCTCACGAGCCGAGCCGCGCCTGACACCATTTGAACGGCACGAGGGGCCCGCCTCGCTCCTATTGGCCGCGCCGTCCGCCCGTCAAGCCGCCCGGCTCCTTTCCATTGGTATCGCTGGCCCTGGGGGCGGGGCCCGGGGGGCCGGCCCAGCGGTATAAAAGGCGGGGGCCGGGCGGGCGGCTGTTCAGTGTCTCCGCGCGACAGGTACGGGCG
>VZTD01002432.1:0-46855 GCA_013397725.1 Rhagologus leucostigma | reverse complement strand
GATAGAGTCACCCCAAGACACGAATATATTTAGGGTAGAATTTACCTTTGTCATATTTAATTCTTTATTTTATGTGAACTTTCATCTCAGGTTCTGACTTAAATGGTCTCCAAAGCATATCTAAGTGTTGATTTATTTTTTACTTAAAAAGTAATCTTCCTGTCATAAACTGAAGGAGGGAAAAACTTGTACTAAATCCAGAAACTGCCTTTTTTCAAAATAATTTTCTAAAGTTTCAGGGCTTATTTTTTTCATTTTCACTTTCAAGTTTTCAATTTCTGAACAGCAAAGCTCTCCTTGTAGCTATTTAAAAGACTGTCAGAAGTCTTTTGTGTTTCTAGTAAACCTGTGGCTTATTTTTAAATTGAGTGACTCTTTCGCTTTCCAGATTTTTATGGTTCTTTGTTAGTTTTGTGCTGTAAATCAACCTTGTAAAAGGGAACTGTCATGATTTGTGAAAGAATATTTCACTTCAAGGGCTTTGCTCCTTGTTGATTATTTCATTATTTGGATTTCTAGATTTTTTTAATAATAAGTATGTAATATTTAGGTCCAATATGTTCATCGTTTTATCTGTTATTCCCCAATATCAACTTCTGCCTTTCAGCAGACCTCTCTTGTTTAGTTGCACACGTTTTTCCATAAGTGTTGTTCCTTCCCTTACAGGTTGATACTCTCGGTGAAATCCCAGTGATGTCAGCAGGACTTGCAATTAAAAAAAAAAAAAAATTAGATGTTTTCCTGGAACAACCTGTGTGAGAAGTTTGAAATCAGTATTAATCTCGCTACCTCCACCAACTGCGGGGACTCAATACATCCATTGCAAAATTAGTAACAGACATGTTACTGTGTTTTAATCAGGTTATCTGAAGGTGAGTGTATATAACTATTATATTTCTCTCTAAAGTGTTGCTGTGAAAAAACACCATGGCATATACAGGAGAAAAGGAAAAACAAGCCGCCTAAATTCACTCAATGAAATGGAAAGTTAGTTATGAAGAGATTGAATTTCTCTTTCCTAATACAGACATTTCCAGTAATAGGTGATAGGTTCTTCCATGGGCTATTCTTCTAATTACATGGGGTGTTATTTGAAAAGTACAGGGAAGAGGATGTTTTAATTTGGTCTAATGTTTTCATTTAAATAGCCTAGGAAATGGTGAAAGACCTTATGAAGGGAGATTATTTATATGTACATATGAATTGTCACCTGTGCAGATCAGCCAGTTGACTTTCTCTAGAATCCCATTCAGAGCTTGCATCTAATTTTAATGTGTCCATGGAATGAATGGCTGGGATTCAAAGCCATGTGTTTATCGCCCGTGGTCTGTGGAGTCTGTGCTGGAACCAAGGAGCAATGTTTTAGTGGGGCCAGCTGGAGCTGAGGTGAGTCTACCTGTACTGGAAATGGCGTACTTTTGGAAATGGAGTACTTTTCCCTGCAGCTCATATTCTCCCTTTCACTTAACATTCTGTGAAGGCAATTTGCTAAAATTATGTTTGCATTGCTGCTATATGATGAGCTCCCAAACACATCGAATGCTTTAATTTCACCCCACTGCTATGTAACAACATATTGTAATAATTTGCTTCTCTAGATTCTCTTTTACAATTCCTTTTCAGTATTTTCATGTGAATATCAAATTTTCATTACAATATCGAAGCATGTCTGAGACCATGCCAGTCAAATCTTACAAGGACAGAAGTATACTTGGCTCCCTGGTGTCACAAAAACTTTATGGGTTTTTCCCTGTTATGTATCTCCCATGTCTGTCTAGGTTTGATGTGCAATAAGAGCTATTAGCTGCATAGAACGGGAAAATGAAGAATTATGTAAAAATTGTCCTTTCCTTTAGTCTGATAATATAAGCCTACCATAGGGGCACTGCAGAAAGATACATAAAAGTATGATCAGGACATTGCAGGTCAGGCTTTCTCTCTTACTTGGTGAATGTCCTTACAACCATTTTGATGATCAGCATTGCTAACTGAAGGCAACCCAACAAAGAACGGCAAGGTATTCTTAATTTAGGGGTAAGTTCAGTTATCTCACTTTTTCATACTCTATTGCACACCAGTAGGACATATCCTGCATTTTATGTTCATTGCTACATATTGCTTTAGCTCCTTATATCCATAATTCCAGTTTGGAGCGAGGCACCTGCCTGTGGCTGAGGGCCACAACCGTGCTTTGCACTGGGGATGCTCCAGTATAGCCACTGGGATTGGCTCTGCCTGCACGCCCCACACAGGGACAGCCCCTGCAGACCTTCCAGTGCTGCTGCTGGCACCTTGTCAGGTAAACCAAATACAAATGAGTCATTTTATTTAAAAATATGAATCCTATTTTATCCTTTGTGAGGCAAAGAAAAGGGCAGCATCATCTTTCCCCTGGCACTCTGTTAAAAGCCACTGTCCAAGGAGTAAGAGCATTGCTCCTGCATGCTCATGGTCCCAAAGGAAATCCCTATCAGAGGGAGGGCACTAAGGAGGTTTATCCCTGAGTGGTGGGAAAAGGAGGGCAGTACTGACTGAGCTGTGTTGTTTATAGAGTGCTATGTAACCTATTATTAACCAAATGCATTATCATGCATAACAGCCACGCTATTTCCAAATGTTCGGTGAGATGTCATTGCTGTGAAATACAAAACCAGTAGAGCTGTAGATCACAGTGACAGATGTACATTTAGCTTGGTCTGGTCTTTTTGCGTTCGTGGATTTACTCGACAGAAGCCTCAGAAATCTCAGTGTTACTAAAAATTATCTGCTGATTCTCTGTACTAGAAAAATCATTAGCCAGTGTTCAAGTATCTCTGATCCTTCTGAATACCAAAATATCTGCGTTGCATTGTTGATTAAATGGGCTTGTCTAGTTTCACTTTTCAGCTGTTGGGTCTCAATAAACTCTTTTGTACCAACTCCCTGCAATCAAACTTCTGTTCCCTTGGAGGCTTTTCCCACTTGTAAACGAATTATCTTTTTAGTCTTTCTGACATATTAAATAGATTGAGCTCTTGAAAGACTATAAAGCATGTTCTTCAGGCTTTTAGTTATTCTTTTCATTATGATTTTGTTCTAGTTTTCCAGTAGACTTTTTGAAAAAAGTATCCTCTGTAGTACTCCAAGATTCCTTTGTAATAACTTCTTGTTTGAGTTTGATGCTTCTTGATTTTTGACCTAAGGGCAGATAGTTAGACTTGAGATACTTTATAATAAAGTTTTTTTTATTATTGTTATTTGCAGTGTTACGAAGTTTTCTTCTTTAATACGGGTTTTTTTGAAATTTTTTAATCTGAAGCTGTGAGATGATGCAGTAGGCATAAAAAACCACAGTACAAACATCCCTGAAAGAACCCCAAAACCAAAACAACACCTTCCAAAATCTTTCACATTGCCAGACTTGCCTGCAGGTGTCATCTGTTATAGACCCCAAAAAGCCTCCCTTGGTCATGTGTGCTCTCTCAGCTCCCAAGTGCACCTTGAATTGTGGGGCCCAGAACTGAACACAGGGTTGGAGATGTGGCCTCACCAAGGCCAAGTACAGGGGTACAAGCACTGCCCTGGTCCTGCTGACCCCACTATTGCTGATACGGGCCAGGACGCCATTGGCCTTGTTGGCCACCTGGGCACAGCTGGCTCATGTTCAGCTGCTGTTGACCCCGAGGTCCTTTTCCACTGGGCCATTTTCCAGCCACTCTGTCCCCAGCCTGTAGCACTGCATGTTGTTGTAGCCAAAGTGTAGGACCTGGCGCTTGGTCTTTTACGTCATACTACTGGGCTTGGCCCATCGAGCCAGCCTGTCCAGATCCCTCTGCAGCAGCTTGCATTCAGCAAGAATTGGCAAGGTCATAAAGGAAGCATTGCCACAGTGCAACACTGTAGCACTGCTAGTCTGAATCCTACCATCACAGTACTCTTCAGCTGCAAATTTCTTGTAGACTCGAGAGCAAATAATTGCAAAAAGGCTTTTTACAAACTCTTATGCTGATATCTTGCATTTACTTTCAAACTAAATTGAGCAAATTCTGAGTGGAAATTTGTGTTTACTGTGTTTTGATAAATATTTTCTTATATTGCCCATCTGTGCCTTAAGTTGGATCCTCTGTCTGTTACTTGCTGAATGGAGAGAATGGAAAAAAGGAAAAAAACCTTTTTCAGACAGTGATAAAATTAGTGTAATGACAAAGAAATGCGTGCACATGCAAATCCCTGAATTTATGCAAGGATATCAAATATTTGTGGGCATAATTGCCACTTTACATTAACAGCTGCCAAATTTCTGTGGGCATTTCTGGATTCTGATATCCAAAATTGGATCTCATATAATTTCTAGATTTATTATTTATCTCCAATTTATCTGAAAGATGCTGTCATCCTCTACAGTGCTCTCCACACTGCTGGAGCTGGGCAAAACACATCACACACAATTTACTTCTTTCATAACATGATCACTTTTTAAGAAGAAATGTCCTTTTCAGAAAAAAAAAAAACAAGCAAATAAGGAAAAACTAAAGCAAAACAAAACAAATCCAAACCCAACAAACCAAAAAAAAAAAAACAACCAAAACCAGCAGGTGGAGGAAAAGATATACTTGTCATAAACTTTAAAACAAATTGTGCTGAGAATCACTTGAGTTGCAGAAACCATTAAGAAAAAACATCTATGCTTTATTTTATGTCCTTCCATTCACTGATTTCCATTACGTAAAATAAATTGCAAAAATTTAAAGATGGGTAAATTGGATTATACCCTTACCCTTATTAATACCTTAATTTTAATAAATTCTTTTTGCTTGTTTGGTATTTCGGGTTGGATGTGGGGATTTGTTCTGTTGTTGTTTTTTGCAGAGGGTATCGATAGCCCATCATCAGTGTTGAAGACTGAGGTGAAGAAAGCATTAAACTGCTTTTCTTTGTCTGTGTTCCTGTTTGTGAGGTGACTATCCTTACTTCTGGTCTCCCTTTTGCTATAACTTAAAATGCCCTTTTTTTCTTGTCCTCAAATATAACATGCACTGCTATAATAAAAATTCATAACAGCAGTGCATTGTCACAGCTTTTTCTGTGAAAGTTTCAGTAACTTAATGCCAAATAAATCAGATAATTCTTAATTTGGATAAAAGAGTGATAAAGGTGTGTTATCTAGCCAAATTGCTACTGGCATTTGGGGTTTTGTCCATTACTTACAGCTAGAAATGGTTTAAAATGGTCATAGGAAAATTACATGAAATGTGGTAGTTACACTTACTTCAGGGAATTATGCTCTGAACTGCTTCAGAAATTTCTCCCCCTGCAAACAATTTGGGAGTGTTTGCTTGAGACACTAAAAACCTGGAAGAGTAAATATCTCAAACACTCTCTAGAAGAGAAAAGGAATGTTACCATGCCAACGAGACAAGGTGCAGCTAGAAAAGAGCGTCTTGCGGAGGCAGGATAGCACTTTTCCGGGACCAGCTTCCTTATCCTGGGTAACTATCTCCAAACCCAAGTTTGAGACAGCATTGCACTTGAGTCTCTGACAGGAGGAGTGGGATTGAAACTACAAGACTCTCCCAATGCCCTATTGAAAAGTTTGAAAATAACAAATTGTGCATATGCAAGGACTAGCCAATAAATAGCAGAATTGAGAGGGGCTGGGCGTTCACCCACCATCCAAAGGAAATGGATCAGAGACGTCTCTGGAACTCTGCCTGGTGATGCGGATCTTTATCTCTATTTTTCTACCGTTCCCTCTTCTTCTCGTCCTGTCTTTGAAAGTTTCAATTGCTTCTATGGTGGGCTGTTCAGCTAGTCATAAGGTTAAAGTATAAATCACTGCTACCATGGGCTGTCGAGAAATTGTTGCCATGTGCTGTTCAGAAAAGTTGAAGTCAGAAAAGTCAGAATTGCTCTTCTGCCATTGGCTGCTCAGGAAGTTTAAATCATTGCCACCATGGGACATTCAAACCATCTTAATGTTTAAGGTTTAAATCATTGCTGCCGTAAATAAAACTTTCTAATTGATCATTGGGCATTATTTTACCTTAATTTAGCCCAAGGATTTCCCATGCCTTTTTGATGAACGCATTACTGTAGACTTTATCTGTAATATTTTCAAAATTATTGTGTTATTTTCACAAGTAAGAATTTAGAGGATTGGGCATCAAGTCATGTTCAACCCATCTTGTAATGATCTATGTTCTGTTTACTAGAAGCAGGACTATAAGAGGCTTCTTTTCTGCATGCAGTAATAAAGGAACACCAATATATTTCCTGACAGAAGAGTACTGATCTCAATAAAACCATCCCATCCCTCCCCAAGAAAACCAAGGTAAATCATCCAACCCTGTCATATAACAAAAGCGATGACATAGTTAGAGATCATTTTATAAATTGTTTATGTTGGGGTATACCTTCTCTGATACGTGACAATGTGTGGGGCGCATCTGTGGATTATTTCTTTCTATTTAAGACTGTTAATCACAGAAGTGTCAAAATAAATCCTGTATTTTTGGAAGCTTTATTTAAGCCTAATACATTTAACACAATTGTCTGCATATACTTAAGCATATTCTAAGTATTCAGCAAGACAGTAATTTCAAAGAAGTCCCACTACTATTTGTGGCATATGATCTGTCATGCACTGTCAGTTTTCTATGATGAAAAATGTTGTCCTTTCTCTTGGAAGAAAGTTGGGTACGGCAGGGATAGATGTGAATATCGGGATTTGGAGATTTTAAAATTTAGAATTTAAACAGCATCACTGAACTTAATGACTTATTGGTGAGATCGTGATAAGCACATTTTTGCATGTAAGTTTCTTAAATTATTTTTATAGCTAAATTTTACTTTAATGCTTGCCAAGCATCCCTGAAAATGCTAATGAATTTTTAGGGCTGTTAAATATAACATGCCCTCACTTCTCTTAAAATATATATCTCTGGTATGAATCACAGAATCAGCACTCTTAGAAGATGCTGCAAAAGTGCAGCTGCCTGCATATTCCTAGACTTCAATAAAAAGTTTTGAAAGAATTTGAAACTGTAAAAATATTTCGTTGACTCAGAAGTCAGAGTTTGTGTGGTTTGTTTGTTTCATACATGAAACACAGCATTAAGCTGGAAGTCTGTAGATGCATAACCTCTTCCTTTGAAATCATCCACGTGGTTCTGAAAGCATGTGCATTTTTGTCGTTGTGTTCAAATTCTATCTTCTCTATCATTGTAGTAGGCCAGTAAATTTCATCTGTATTTAAACACTGAAGATCTGAACATAAATTATGTATAAAGCTTTTGTGGAAAGACAGAATCTCTTAGTCTTTCCTTCAGAGAGATGAAGATGATTGAGTGAGTCTATTTCTTAGAAAACAATAGAAAAACACAATTCAGAAAAACACAAACCACCGGGTCCTTCCTCCAAAATTCTAAAGTGTATTTTGAAGTATGGAAAATTCATAAGATAATAAGTGCTTACTCAAATGTGTTTCTCCAGTGTTACAGATGGAAACTGGACAGTTCTTTCAGTGACCAAAGCAAAAAAAAAGGTGAATGAAAGTATATCTAGTGTATTTAAAATAGAATCACATTGAAATTGGCACATATTTATTCTACTTCCTTTTTAGCTGAGCTGAGAAATAGCAAAATTAGTGAAATTTCTTTACTCTGTGGGTGGAAAAACACTTGGATTTTCATGGGGAGGACAGATCAATGTTGTACACAGTTGTAATTTCTTTTCAAAATTGTTGGAAAAAAATGAAACCTTGCTGAGTCACTTAATTAGATTAGTAGAAATAAACATTTGAATTTCCTCTTTAGCCAAATCAGGATGAATCCTGCTGCCATTATTTCAAAGTAATGCACCTCACCCTGCAAGTCTTCCACAGGAAACAACGGAAAAAAGTGTAAAGTAACCTTAAAGCAATGTCAAGCAATGTTTCAGATGCTAGGAATGAATTCATTCCTTGAACAGTACTGCATTCAGGTTTTAATTTTTGCTAGAATAAGTTATAACAAAGCCTGTTTCTTGGCAGTAAGATTAAAAGAGGGCAAAAAAAATCCAAAACCTGATTTCTGTAGTTTCTGATGCTTTTGGTATTGGATTCCACTATTCTTGTGGGTCCCTTCCAACTCAGCATATTCTATAGTCCTATGATTCTCCAGATGCCACTTAATTTTTCCTATGTATTTTTTTTTATGCTTTCATGCATTATTTTCATACTTGGTATTCAAATCTTACCGATATTGACAATCTGTATTTCATGGCTGAAAACACTCGTTTCTTTTTTTAATGCTCCAAATGATGTCTCCTCACACACATGCATTTTATGAGTTGCAATAATATGGTAAAAGATGTATTTTTAGTTATTGCTTACTGGTAGAATGTCCTACTTGAACTTTTGAACTTCTGGAATGGATGCTGCCTTCCATGTTGGGTAGGAAATATGTGATGCCATTTCCTAAGGCAATCCAGCATATGCTTCCCCACAGACTTTTTCTACACACATAAACAAACTGAATTGAATTTTAGTAAATTTCCTTCTAAACTGACTTTGTTGAATAGGTACAACTCTGGTTATTCTGAGAGTGCATTCATTTAGCTTGTTAGGGAATTAAACTAAATCAATATAATTCACTTATACTAATTTAAGAGGGGTAAATTGATGCAACTCCTTGGTGTGTGGTTTTTTTCAACTATTGAGAAGAAATGTATGGAAGTTCATGCCATTTTTATGTATTTATGGGCTTAGAATTAGTATTTTCACACCTTTTGTTGGAAGAAAACCAGCTAAAATGGGGACTTGTCTTAGAATAAAGTAAGAAAGACAAAAAAAAAAGACAACATGCAGTACATTCATGTTTAATATGGGAAACTCAAGCCACTTTTGTAGGACTGGTGTGCAGTATTAGCCCATGGCAATCTCAAATTACGTAGAATTTCTCAGGATACTGTCTCACTATCCCAAGGAACCCAACAACTTACAGAACATCAGAAATCCTAATCTATATTCATCTTAGATATTAATATAGTTTTAGTTTTCTGATGATAAATTTCAGTCTGGATTACAGACGGCAGAAGAATTTACTGAAATTATCTAGCATTGGGGCATAAGATGAAATCATATGAAGATATTCCATCCTTCATAATAGTATCAGGGTTTAAATGGCGTGTGAAAATTTAAAACTAATAAACTTAGTCTGTTTAATAAAACACAAAAAATTATCATCTTAATTTCTTCACTACCTCTATCATAGTTCTATTGAGGATTTGGAATGATGTCTGAATTTAGGCTCTTGATTGTAAGTTGCCTTGCAGGATAGCAGAATTGTAATCATCAAGACAAACTACCATCAAATTCCTTTAAAATAATTATAATTTTCCCCTTTTTTGAGTTTTGATTAAAAGTATTCTTGAGCAGGAAAAATAAAATATTTGAAACAACCTTGGTGGCATCACTTTTACCTTTGAATTTTGTCAGTCACAAGAGTTGCTCTGAATATCTGCACAGAATACTTGCTCAAAACCTGTATTTCAGATGTAGGACAATTATTTTCATAACAGGCTTGTATAAATATATGTTTTTCTACTAAATTAACTTAAAAATATTTAAATAAAGCAAATTTTATTAATTTAAGAGAAAATTTAAGTGAACTCAGTTTTTTTGCCTCTACTTCATGCTATTTTAAGAAAAAGAGGAAATTCTTTCATGGATTAGAACATAATGGTACCCACTTAACTTTTTTCAGTTTCTTTATTGTACTTTTGATGGTTGCCTTTGAACTAATAGTCATGGTTCCCTCCAGCTTCACCAAACTATTGCAGAAAAAGGAAAAGTTAGATATGCATCTATTGTATCTAAATGTCTATAAATTGTAGTATTTTAAAAGATGAAGAGACGTTTCACTTTTTGTTTGTATTGATGCCTACTTATAAAGTAAATGAAGTAAATTGAATTTTTAAGCACACGAGTTAGGAGGGACTCATTTGTCCCTTCCAAGTCCTCATTTGGCAAGACCTACACATCACTTAGGGGACAATGAGGCAATGATCTGGTTGATCTCAAAAGTTTAAAAGAAATGGTTCATATTAGGAATAATACCCAACTTTGTTATATTGTGCATACTTCTACTACTTCCAAAAAGAATTCAGTGTTAAACAATTCACTCGATATCTCCATTCCTATTAATAGGTGCTAGGGCCTAAAATAAGGTTAAATCATCTTACCTGAACTATGCATGGTTAGTGCACGGTGACATGCATCACTTAAAGTTTCTTGCAAAGATGAAGAACATTCAGTACATTTGTTTTTTGACAGCAACAAGTACATGTCCCTTAAAAAAAACAACAATCAAAAAACCCCCCCAACCTGAAACAGGCAAAAGATCCTGCTGAGTAAATAATACTTGATTTTGTTACAGAGCATGGCTGCTTTCTGTTTCTTCATATTCTTTTCTAAATATTGCAGGTATAAGTGTTACTGTTCCAGGCATAATAAAAGAATGTTCCTGGAGTTTCTTTGCTCTACAGTGACATTTAGAGCATTAAAGCTTCTTTGATAGATGCTTCCTAGTGGGCAAATCTGTTTTACTTGAAAACTCTGATCATAGTGTTTCTACAGCATATATTATTATCCTTTCTGATGTTTAGAAACTTCAGTTAAGCGTGAATTCCAGTGATGGTGATTTTGTTCTTAAGAACTAATACATTTACTCTCCATGTGATTTCCAGGCTCTCTCTAAATAGCTCTCCCCCTCCCCACTCTCAACTTCCCCTTCACTCAGGAAATTACTCCTGGCTTATAAACTGAAAATAATGTTCTTCCTTGCTGGCTTCTGGGGAGATGTTCATCCAAACCTAATTTTGTGGCATCAGTCTGACAGAATCCATGCTGAAATCAAAGAGGAGGCATAGGACTTATGCTTGAACATCCAAAAAGATTCTTTAGAAGCTTAAATCCACTTTAGTTGAGATTTAGTTCCAATAGACTGATCTTCTGTGTAAGTGCCACGAATAGTGCAAGCAAGGTGGAATGGCTCTCTGGTTAATTAACTGCAGTTTCCAGAAGAAAAAGCATTCACTTTCTTTCAGATTGAGCAGAGGGTGTTTTGCCAAGACTTGTACATTGTAAATACTTGGCTGTTCTGATAGTACAGAATTTCTAATTTGTGTTTGCTGATTGAACAGTGAGAAGACTTGGCTCTGAGCCCTCTGTCTTGAAGGGACTGTGAGCTCTTTTCCCATCCTTAAAGGAATACCTAGTCTTTACTACAGGTAAGTGACCTGTTTTGTTTGGCTACTGCCTTTACACTCTCACTACTGTCTAAAGGACTCCCTGGGTTGTAGATTTTCATTGTTACCTCCCGTGTTTATGCTACTACACATCTGTAGTACACTCCATGTTCTCAAGGGCTGTTCATCCCCTCCACCCCAAAGATAGCTATTCATTGCTTTTGCTAACGATTCATAAGAAACAAAACAAAATTTTCTGTGACTTCTCAATGCCAATTAGGAAGCTTAGGAACAGTTGATCTCAATGGCAGAGGGAGTAATTAACACCCCCGCCCCCTGAAGGCTAAGAGAACCATATCACTTGATTTTAATGAAAAGGTTTAAAAGAAAAGAAAGATAAGTGCAAAGCTTTCTGAGTTTACCTCTTACTTATCATTTACAATCCATAGTTGTGATGCACTTTAGATTCAGATCAGAATTTAAGCATTCTGTTATCTTTTCTGAAACTCTGAAATTTTGGTGACTGTTTCGTCCTGTGAGCCTGCACCTAGTGGAGATTCAGTCTTGCTATCCTCTTTTCTCTACCTCTCAGAATGCGCCTGAGGCTCTGTGGCAAGTCCTAAGGTCTGGTTGGCAGTTTCATCACCCACTGAAAGTGAAATACCAAGGAGAAACTCCTCTGACCAGAAACTCCTCCTATCCCAGAAAGGGATACTTCCTCAGAAGAGGTAATGCTTTCAGTAGTGGATAGATTTTTTCCTCTTCTAATATGTTTCTTGCCTGTTTACAGGACGTTAGACACCTTGGGAGGAGAAAATGACACCCAGGTTTGATTCACTTACATTAGGTATTGGAACAGCAAATTAAAGCACTCCTACCCGAGGATGACTTCTGGATAGTGTTTTATTAAAAAAAAAAAAAAAAAGGATAAGCCTTGAATGCATCTTAACTTCTAATTTTGTCAGAATGTTCCTGCAATATATACCTGCAGTACTGCTTCTCCCAGTGTTTCCAGATCTAACTGAAGCATCATATTTCCCCATAAAATTATTCTATTAACACTAACCCAAGAAGCAACCTAAAATAATTCATGAATGTAACAGTGGGGTTTTTTAAATCTGTAAATTAGTATTTGAAAATCATTTTCCTGATCAATACATCGGGTGCATTTTTCACCCCGTGTCCAAATAGCATCATGTATTTGCTAAAATATCTTCCTGTTTTCCACAACCCTTTGGAATTAGGTGCTGGTTCATGTCATTATTGCCATGAAATGCAATGGCATCAACACGAAATCAAATGTCAGTGGCATCAACACGAAAAATGGTAATCTGAATAATGTAATTTACTTGACTATAGAGCTCTGTTGAGAATGGACTATACTGAAGCAGTGAATTTGCCATGAGATATTTCTGATTGCAAAGTAAAAATCAGCAAAGATATTTCAATATATCTAAAGAACAGGAACGAAGATTATCAGGACCCTGAAGGCTTAATTTACAAAAAAAAGAATGTGAAAAGGACTCTACATCAACTGAGGTCCATGCACAGAACTTGCTTCATCCCTTGCACAGAATGAAGCAGTGAATGCTGAATTGGGAATAAGAAGTAAGAATAATTAGGCTGTATCTTAATGCTTGTACATGTAGGACTGAATTACATAGGTGTGTTCTGTCTTCTTGGTGAACACAGAGAATTACAATTCAAATTAAAAAAAAAATAAAAACATCTTCAAAACAATCAAACAAACCAAAACGAAACCCCGTAAGTTCAGAGTATGGCTGCTGGCAGTTGTTTGGAAGTAGTTTTCCTTCTAGGTTAATACTTCCCAGCCCAGAAGGACAATCTTATCCTGAACTGCATCAAAAGAAGCATGACCAAATTAGATGATTCTATTCCCCTACTCTGCTCTAGTGAGATCCTACCTGGAGTATTGTGCCCACATCTGGAGCCCTCAACAGGAAGGACATGAACCTGTTGGACTGAGTTCGGAGAAGGGTCATTAATATGATCAAAGAGCTGGAGCACCTCTCCCATGAACACAGGCTGAGAGAGTTGGGGTTGCTCAGCCTAGAGAAGAAAAGGCTCTGAGGAAACCTTACAGAAGCTTTCCAGTACCTAAAAGGGCCTACAAGAAAGCTGAAGATGGACTTTTTATAAGGACATGTGGTGATAGGACGAGATGGAATAGCTTTAAACTGAGAGTAAGTTTAAATTCGGCATCAGGAAAAAATCTTTGCTGTTGCCTTCCAGCCTTCAGGTTTACCCTCAGTCGCAGACGCCGGCTCTGAGGGCCCAAGAGCCTGCCACGAGGTAAAGGGGTCTCAAGGGCAAGGTGTGGGTGTCTCACACTGAGGTGGAGCCGCTCCAGCTGAGATGCCTGCAAGGCGCGCAGTAAAGAAGGCGAAGGAGGCAAAGGGCTGCAGGAGGGGGTCTCCCCGTGTTCTCCTTTATTGAGGGGTTAGGTTAGGTAATCCAGGAGGGAGACGTTCCAGGGGAAAGCGCAGAGGGTTCCAGGCTATGCAGAGGGTTTTAAGGGAAGCCTGAACTAGGAGGGGTCAGGGGAAACAGCCAATGGGATAGGGGGCAAGGGGAGGGTACAGGGATCCCGGGNGATAGGGGGCAAGGGGAGGGTACAGGGATCCAGGGTCCAATAAATTTAACTGAAGGGAGGGTACAATAACCAGCAACCAATAACACATCGAACACAAAAGAACTTTCGAGAAGGTGGGGCAGGTCCTAGAAAAGGGTGCCGCCCTTGGGATCCCCCTCAAAGGAGGAGCTTTCCACCTCTGAGGTGGAGCCTGCCTGACTGGCAGCGGCAATAATTGGCAAAGGACCTCCCACACGTTGCAGTGAGAGTGGTGAGGCAATTAAACAGGTCACTTAGGGAAGTTGCAGACATATCATCCCTGGAAGTGTTCAAGACCAGGTTGGATGGGGCCCTGACCAACCTGATCTACTGGAAGGAGTCCCTGGCCATGGCAGAGGGTTGGGTTAGATGGTCTTTATTGTCCCTTCCAGCTCAAACCATTCCATGATTCTAATATGCTGGCCACAACCATTTCTGTGCCCGTGTTCTTAATTTAGTTGGAGATGTTTGTCTTAAGCCAGTTGTGCTTTGGGACAGTTAAATAAGTTAACTGATAAATAGAGATCAGGTAAACTTTTAGTGTTTTAACATCTAATTACTAAAGAACCTTACCAGTTTGATTCACACCTTAGCAAATCTCTTGCTAACCTATAGTGAGTCACCTGCTCACTAATGCTGAATTCTCCCATACTCCTTACAAGGCATTTATTTTATAAAGGCATGATGATTTTATCAGGCTGTGCTGCTGAAGTGATGGAGTGATTGATGCAGAGTGTGGTGGCCGCAGGCAGGAAAGTCCATTTCCTTTTGTGACATGAGAACTTATGCTGGTCATTATGCAAATAAAAGCATAAAAGCTTAAGCTCCCTGCAGCTCTTAGCTTACAGAAGAAGTTTATTAGGGAGTTCATCTGTCTGGCTTTCTTCATCTTCCACAAAGAACTACCAAGTTGTCTTCTGCTGGGTTTATGTTCGCAGTCTCTGGGAACACAGCTGCCTGCTGGCACTTGCTGTTGCTAGAGCAGCAGGAGTTTGTGAGAAGGAATTCTGACAAGCTTAATTGCTAAAAGTACTGGAGCTGCCTGCTGCTGAAGATGGTCACAATATCCCCAGGCTTTTTTCTTTCACTTCTTTTTTCCTTTCCCCTTCAAAGGAAGAGCTTCCCTCTTCTAAAAAACTTGTTGGAACTATAATTTACAGTTCAGCTGCTCATATATCAGTATTCTCATGTAAATTTAAAATATAATTACCTAAAAGCATTAATAGAAAATTGTCACTTTGTTCAAAAAACCTGTATGCCAGGTGTCTGACATCCTTGCTTGTAACAACCAGGATTAGTGGAGTGGGAGCTGCTTGTAGGGAAGGGACGGATGCTGACTTTTTTTAATCTTTCATCACACTATCTGCAGATAGCAGTATGCAAGAAAAATGCCTTTTCAGATAAGCCTAAAACTTATTTAACAGATTAGAATCTTTTCCAAAATAGCATATGTTAAATGCCAAACATGTCTGAATGGTTATGAGCAAAAAGTAAGACCAGGCTAATGTGATAAGATAAAATAAACAGAACCATTTTTCAACTTCTGCTCAGCATTAGTACAGACCAAAACACCACAAGTGGGTAGTTTAGTTTCTGTACAGGGTTTGTAATATCAATGAAAAATTATGTTTCCCTTTTTTTTTTTTGGTATTGTGAGCTAAAACCAGTTTTATCAAATTAAGTAGGCTACATGTGATAAGCCAGCTAGAGCAAGAGCTGCAGGCTGGAAGGAGAATGCCTACACGGGTTTTTCATGAGGCACTGGGGCATGGCCTTTATTCTGTAAATAATGACAAGAGGTAAGCCCACGCAACTCAGGAAAGAACAACTTGGCCTTTTCTGGGCACTTTCCATGCCAAGATTTCCACATGGGGAGCTGGTGGATGCTACTATTTATTAAGCTTGTTGGATCTCTTTGGAAATTTCTATTAAACAGTGAGGTTCTGTTGCTGAATTCCCTACAGTTTTCTGGTAGTTTCCTTGATGGTGAAAGTAGTCTGGGGCATGGCTCTACACAGCAAATAAGAGGAGTTTTGAGTGGAACGAGAAGCTATGCAGTGGCAATCTACTGACGTGTTATTGCAATACTAAATCTCAAAAATTTTATTTTAATAGTAGTAGACACTAAAGCATTGTGGATTGGTTTGTCGGGGGCATGCTTAGCTGTTTATTTCTTGTGTTTCATTTTGGTTTTGCATCCTTTTCTTCCCAAGCCAGCCCTACAGTACAGTGCTCAGGAATTTATAATAAAGACTCAGCCACTGAGCAGATGTTCTGAGTTAACTCCAGCAGGCAGCTAAGAACTACATAGCCACATTTCTTTCCCTGTCCAGCAGGATGGGAGAGAGAATTGGAAGGGTAAAGTAGGTTGATAAACATCCTTGAATGGAGGAAAAAAAAGAGAGATATGCATGCAAGCAGAGTAAACTAAGTAATTCATCCACTACTTCCCATCAGCAGGCAGGTGTTTGTCCACCTCCAGGCAACCAGTGCTCCATCATGTACAACAGTGACTTGGAAAAATAACTGCCATTACTCCAAATGTCACAGCCTTCTTCCTTTCCCCAGCTTTATGTGCTGAGCATGATGCCATATGTATGGAGTCTCCTCCTTTGGTCAGTTGGAGTCAGCTGTCCTGGCTGTGTTCTCTCCTAATTTCTTGTCACCCTGCTGTGCTCACTGGCAGAGTATCTGAAGCAGAAAAGACCTCGGCACTGTGTAAGCACTGCTCAGCAATGGCTAAAACATTCTTGTGTTATCAAAACAAATCCAAAGAATAGCACCATAAGAGGTGCTATAAATAAAATTATCTCTATCTCAGCCAAAATCAGTACACTAGACGAGAGTAAACCTGGACATTCTCAGACAAAGATTTAATCCATCCTGTATGACCAGAGAGTAAGATGGATCTGTCCTGTGAAGTGCACAGACACATTGCATAGGGTTCATGTCATGGAATTCAATAAATGACCAGGCTTGTCAGCACTGGTTGGCATGTGTCCCACTGTGCCTCTTGAGAAGCTGTTTCAGACTTTTACACCAAATGATTGGGAACTTTCCTCTAGTCACCAGCTTGATTTATTCAGACCTTGTTCTTCTGCCAGCCTCTTTGTTTAGCTGAATTATCTCTTTCTCCCCAGTATTTGCATCCTGATTTATTTTCAGGGAATGCTTCCATTGCATCTTAGCCTTTGGTATGGTTAACCAAGCCAAGTTTCTTTAATTCATTTATGTCAATAGAAATTCAAGATTAACATATGTGACAGAATTACATTCAGCATTCTAAATAGGATTTTTCATCTAGCAGTCATGTGGTCTTGGCGGGTGTAGGTCTTCTAGAAGAGCTTTGCTAGATAGAGACAAAGATTTTTTTTTTCTTTTTGCATAAGTATTTCAGAGTTTCCAGGACTGACAGAAGCAAAGCAAGCAATTTCCTTGGGCACCAGAATGTTACAGCAATTAAATAGGCATGGATTTCTGTTAATTTTGCCACATTTTTTCTTAAATTCTGAACAAATCTTGAGCTGAGTGACTTCGTGGCCAAACTACATACACAGAGCTTTCTCTTTTTGAGGAACTTGGATAAAAAATCCTTGTTACTTCCTATGTTATTCAATTCTGGATGATGTCTGTTCATCCTGGCCTGGCCAAAAAAATGGTATTTTGGTGTTTTATATTAAGGTGCCACTCATGTTTGGATCAGAATTTAATACTTTTCTGCCTTTTCGGTGTGACAGTCATTTCAGATAGCAAGACCTAAAGTCATCCACATAAGTAGACAGATTTCATGAGATAAAAAATGTTAACCTACTAAACCTTCTGATTCTGGGTGTCTTGCAAGAAACCTAGGAGAAAATTTTCAGATGTTTTTTCATGAGGTTTTCCAATTTTTGCTGCTTTATTTTGTTTCCTTAAGCTAAGAATGGCAATGATTCTTTTACTGTACTGTGAGATTTCTTAATTTTATCATTGTTTCTTTGTATGGACATGCCATTGTTATAAAAAAACCTCCATTTAATTCATAATGTGAAATGCATTAAGTTGTCTGGCTCTTGCAACTTAGCAATTTGACAAGGAAGGGTGAAGATGTTACTAGAAAGGTAACTTTTCTATAAAGGTCACTTTGATGGTATACCAAAATGGAAGAGGTTGGAGATCAGTCGCAAAAAAAAAAAATTAAAATTGGTAATTACTGTGGTATCTTGTCTTCATCATTAAAGAACTACACAGAATTATTTCATTTAGGTGTTCGAGTCCTGCATATTTTTTGATACAAAGATTGATACGTGATGCAAGTTTCAGTGAAAAATGCTTTATGCAGTGAAATATATCAAACAGATATGAAATTTAAATCCAATTGCTAACAAGCACATTTTTATTAAATGGAAACAAAAAAGCTCGGAAAAGGTAAGTAAACACAGTATCTAATTCTTAATGTATAACTAGACCAATAATATTTTACTGTGTTTTCTTCAGAGGAAGCAGCTGCTAGGTAATCTTGTTGCTTTTTCTGTCCTGTAATAATTGGCACTCACTGTTCAAGGTTTTTGAAGTCTTGATGGGGGGTAAGGCTGCATTTAAGTTGAGTTGGTGCATTGATCTCACCTGGTTCTGATTTAGTTGTGTCTCATGCTGCCAGCTCCTGTACTTGCTGTTCTGCACTGCCCATTTCCCTACTTCTTATCCCTTTAGACATGCTTCACACAACTTCTCCCCCACCCTCCCATTCTCTCTACCTCTGCCTTGTATCACTTCTCTTTCTAGATGTGCTTCACAGTGCTTTTCTCCCTATTTTCTCACTTCATTTTATACACTGTACCAGCCATTCTAGTCAACTTCAGAGCTTTTCTGGTGTGGTGGTTTGACCTCAGCCAGCAACTGAGCACCCACCAGCCACCCCACCACAAGATAAGGGAGAGTATCTGAAGATCATCGAGAAAACCTTGTGAGCCAATAGACAGTTTATTAAGTGAAGAAGGGAGAGAGAGTGTGGAGGGAAAAAAAAAAATTAAAAAGAGTGGAAGAAAACCCCAAACCAAACTCCAAGTGATGCTAGTGTAATCCCTGCCCACCAGCACAAGGATGCTCAGCTATTCTCTGAGCAACAGCTCCTTTGGAATAACTCCCTCACAGTTACTGTTGAGCATGATGATACACGGTGTGATGCACGTCTCTGTGGTCAGTTCAGTCACCAGTCCCAGCAGTGTCCCCTTCTAGACTCTTGCCCACCCTCAGCCTATTTGTGGGTGTGGGGTTGGGGTGCTACAGAATGATAAACAGAAGGCCTGGATGCTGTGCAAGCGCTGTTTGGTAACAGCTAAAACACTGTCGTTTTAGCCTAAAGCACAGCATGACATGGCCTAGCACTATAGCTCTTACTTGACAAGTAATTCTTGATGTTGGAGTCAGAATTTTCTTTTTCTAACGTCTTCCTTTGTTCCTAGCCTTTCTATTGCAACTCTGTAAACTATTAACAAGGATTGCTGTTACAATTTATTCCAGATATTCGTGTATGTTAGAACTGTATATTACCGTAAATTATAACATTACATGACACATGCAAAGCAATCATGCTTTGGGCTTGCCCATTGATCCTTCCAGCTTAACTTTCTTTTCCTTGCCTAATTATCATAAATAGTCCCCTTCACTCTTCAGCATACTCTGTTTCAGGTTTCTTGGAGCTGAGGGAAGATGTGGTGAAATTTTCTTGTACTTCAGTCCTCAACAAACAATCTTTCCTAAGGATGGGAAACAGTCTTTGTTTAACGAAAGGATTCACTGAACTCTCCTTGAATAAGCATGAGGCTGAAAAAGAATTGCAGATGAAAGATGAAGCCTGCAAGGACTGTCTCAAAAGGAAAATAATCTGGAAGGGAATATTTGCCACAAGAACTAACATTCTTCACCAGGAGGCAGTTGAATGACACCAGTATTACTGGAGGTGTCCTCTAATGGTAGTGCTCCAAGAAATGTTTTTTTCCTGTGGCTGAGCTTCCTGACAGGCTTTGTAGCAGCTATAGCTCACACAAAGCTTGAAACATTTTACCACATTTTCAGAAGAAAGGAGGAGAAACAGGGAAGACAGCAACGTAGTTGAATGAGGAACAGAAATGTGGTTTTGAGGTAACTCAGGTGTAAATAGTTTAGGTATAGTTCTGCTTTCATTTCTTCACTTGTATCCTTTAGGCACATTTATATCTTTTATTTGATGTGGATTTCATAGAAAAATGCTTGTTGCATTTTATATTAGTTATTTTTAAGCTGATGATTTAAGTATCTGCGTAAGAACAAGGTATTGCCCATTTAAAGATACACAGAATTTCTGCAGGTTCTGCTTGAAGGAATTTCACATGAGCTCCAGGTGTCCACCACGGCTTCTGCCATACAAGCCAGATGGAGGTTCAGGGGCCAGGGGCAGCGAGAATGTTGTCCAGTGGCTGCTGGTGACAGCTCAGAGCTTTATGGCATTTGGCAAGGCACGGGGAAATATGTTTAAACCCTATGGGTTGTAGAAAGCCTGAAAGAGTCACAGGGCATCATTGGATGTAAGAAATGGCTTTTTCTCTGTATGTCTAGGGGATTTAAGATACATCTATCAAGAACAGCAAGGCATATTTTATAGCAGGCAGCACAGTTTAGCACTGTGGAATATGTGTTCCAGGTAAGGATCCACTAGGGATGTACACAGTAGAATGGTGTAAGCACTAAGCATTATTTTTCATTTGATTTATTTATGTGTTGTACATACTTTGAAATAAATTTACTGACTGATAGATTCTTACGCTAGTGACTGCTATAGATTATTGACTTGTTGATAATGCATTACTACTTACAATGGAAAAGATTGTTTCAGTTTTTTCCTCTAAATGAAATGCTGTGAAGGTTGTATAACCAAAAGGCTGAATTTGGAGCCTTGAATTTACATCACCTGTGCATGTATTATGAGCAAATCATATCATCTGAACAAAAAGAAAACATAGAGACATATAAAAAAATCATCACATTTTTGAATGGTCTTGGAAAAGTAGTGGATAGATACTAGATAGTAAATGCAGAAATTTGGGGATTAGATTCTTCTTTGCAGAACGTCAGCCAGGATAAATTTCAAAGTCCTTGTTGCTGCTAGGAGCGATAATTCCTTTCGTTACATGCTGGCATTATTCTGAACCATAAGAGTTTTCCATTATATGCTAATCAAATTTCTCCCTGTTTTATGCATATCTGCCATTTTTAAATTTTTAAAATTACAAAGAACATATTAAAAGAAAATTCCAAACCTTCCTTACAAAAATATTTTTATACCCTTTAATGTAACTAAGTGAAGTAATGCACTGTCTAAACTATTTTCTGGTGATCCTAAATAATATTCTACTTCAGCCCACTCCCATCCTAGTTTTGTATTTAAGCAGCCCAGAGTTCTGGACTACCTGTATAAAATTTTTTCTGTGTAATTAAGTGTATGTAACATACTAAAAATATCCTGAAAGCATATTCACTTTTAAGAAGTTATTGTATCTTCTCTGCAACTATAGATTTCTTGGCATAATATTCCACCTACACGTGGCACTAATAAATATATATTCAGGGAGGAACAAATGAACTGTTATTTTTGAGTCCTAGGTACGAGAAAAATCCAGCTGCTTTCCAGTAATGTTCATCTTGTTTAACTGGAAATAGATGCTTTACATATTAATTATTTTCACTTTTAAAATAAGGAAAAAAAACCCTCACACAACCATTTTGCTGCATGTCAAGATGCAATACACATACCTTAGAATGCATTAGGTAAGCCACTCCCTCAAAAGCCATTGCAGCTGATGACTAAGGAAGGTTACTCTAATTCTGTAGTATTCTGCAGGGCACTTAGGTGCAAATGCAGTTGTTCCATGACCAGATTTATCAGCCTCTTCGTGCTCAGTCTGGTGAAATGACAAGTGTGTTTCAGAAGGCCTTGTATGACAGAGTTTCTCCCTCTAGTGAGGGTGAGGATAAGTCCATAATCAGAGAAATCCACGGAGAAGTCACTAATTTCTCTGTTTGAACATTACATGGAGACTCTATGCAAACTAAGTGGCAAGTAGAATGTTTTAAAGGCAAAGGTTTAGAAGTCTTCAGTTCGGTACACAGTGGTATGTATAAGCCTTTGTAAATATAGAACACTTTAATTTAAGAGGATACATAAACAAGCTATTTTCTTGAGATCCAGATTTGGGGAATTATATATTTTGGGAAACTAGGAAAATTCAAAGTCCATTACTACCAAAAAATATTAATTACCTCTGTTGAAAATATAGCCCATCTTTTGAAAGGAGAATCTTTTTTCTGGTACCTTAAATCAACTAGCTAAACTTCTTCCATTCTGGCAGAAGAGAAATCAACTTTTCATCGAGTACTTTTGCCATGTACCAGAAAAAAGCACACATTCATTGCTTTTTCACTTTCTTGATCAGTGTATTAGATGTGGTCCCTGGAACAACCTTTCTCTTTTTCCCCTATAACTAGTGCTCGGAGTGGGATTCAGAATGGTATTTTAGCACATGAGGCCCATAACACTCTGCTCTTTGCCAGCCTTCTGAACCCTCTGTGCCCATGAAAGCACTACTGTGGGAATGGCCCCTTGCTGACAATATGTAGCAAATGTCAGGCTTAGAAATTGAGGTGTCTGAGACAAGACTGACATGCTTGGAGAACTTTCTCTTTTTAGGAGTATATGATTCCAGCTGGACACCGCAACTGAATGTGCTGCACAGTGCAGTGGGCTTGTCCTTAGCTGTTCACACTTGAGAAAGGCTTATCACTCACAGGGTGAGTCAGCAAGTTCACTGGGATCCTCAAAACCCTCTGCATTTGTATAAAATAAGCTGTTCATTATCCATCTGATGGAACATGGTACAGGACATAAAATTTAGCCTTCAAATGAAAACACATTGAGGGGGGCAGGCTAAAGCATTATAAACACAAGTGAGGGACAGCTGAAAATGGAAGTAAGTACATGCTTCAATGAGGTTTAAGAAATGTGCTGACTTCTAGAGGATATCTGAAATCGTGCTGCACCTTATCTTAAGAAAAGTTTAGAAAACCTTAAGCCACTGTGATGTCTCTATAAGTAACAGCCCTGCTAAGCAATGGAAGTTGCTTAAAAAAACCCACAAAAATTAATGACAGGAAGGTTTTTCAGGTGGTTATTGTAAAAGTGTTTTCCACATTTCATTTTGGAAGGTAGGTGGAATCTTTATTACACTAAAAAGAACCTATATCAAAGCATTTAGCTCCAGCTTTGCTTGGAAATAACTGCTTTGGATATGGCAGTATGTATTTTACTTGAGTTTCTTTCCACATCAGTATGTAAAGTGTTTGTCTCTTACATTGATTGGTAACTTGCAAAAATGACCATAAATTATGATGAGAGGAACTGAAATGCCATTCATACTATTTAGAAAATACTGGTGCTAACCTGAGAGTCATTCAGGTATGTCTCTTCTTTATGAGTCTATTCTTAAGGGCACATTTGTGTGCTAATGTAGAAATGTGATTCATTACAACAAACCTGAACTTGTGTGCATTTGTCACATCTCTGCATCTCCAGGACTATTCCAATGTCTCTTCCAGTGAGACACGTTCTCATTGTGGACAAATTTGGTAGTTAATTTATAATCATATACCATGGTAAACCACACAGAGCTGCAAATATTTACATTAGCCAAAAATCAAGAGATTTCTAGGGTCTTTGCTCTCTAAAATAAATGATCACTCAAATTCTGACATCCTTTATCCTTATTGAGTAACTTGCCTCCTTTTGACTAACTTGCCTCATTGCAGCAGGCTAGAGAAGTAAATCTATTGCCTTCTATATTCTTCTGAAGAATGAAGGTAACATAAATATTCTTGCTCAAAATATCCTCTCTTTGTGATTGTACTGGATGGCTGCTCTCATTTTTACTTCCCAGATTTGACACAAGAAAAACTCTGTACAGTCTAGGTAAAGGTTCGAGTTCTGTATCTTTTCCCAAACATCTGGCTCAAGTCAGCTGCCTGGGGAAAATCAGACACATAAGGCAAGCACAGAATGACACTTCCACAGAAAATGAAGTCAGCAAAAAACAGTATCTGAGAAGGTATTTTCTCAGTGAAGGAAGTGTCTCTGAAATATCACATGATATACATGGTGCAGTTTCCTCCTTTCGGGAATGGTAAATTTAAGATAATATCTATGGGGAAAAAGTCAGCCTTCTAACTACAGCTTCTTGTAGCAGTTGAAGAGGCATTGGAAATTCTCAGTACATTAATTGCTTTTAATTTTTTTGTGTAAACTTTTGAGGCTGTACTGCTTTTTTCATTGTTCTGATTGATCTGTGTCTTCAGAGTACATCTTTTAGTATTTGTGCTACTCCCTTCCGAACCAGTGCTCTCTAAGAGTCCTTTTTTGGTCACCAATCCATTACTTTCTGCTTAGTTACAGTCATGATTTTCTCCTCCTGTGCCATATCGCATGTCTTACCATAAGTCACTCCGTGCAGTGAAATATATTAACAGGTTTTTGTCCCTAAAACATTCACAGTTCGTATTAATCTTCTTTTCTAAATCCCTCTCTTTTTTTCTCCTTTTTCTTTTTTTTTTTCCTGTTCTATGCATATTCTTACTCATCTTTGCCTTATTTGGATTTTAAAATCTTCCAGGAGAGGACTTTGTCCTTCTGCAATCTCATTCAAGGATCATGAAAAGTTAATAGGTTGTGTGAATGTTTAATAATAATAATAATAATAATATTCATGCGGATGGGGTTTTTTATAATTATGAAAATTCTGTAGCTGTGTGGATATTCTATGATATTGCTGCTCTAAATGTTGACATTCAGGATCAAACTTTCTGAAATAATATACTTTTCCCCACTTATCTGTATGACCAATATGTTGTCTAAATATATGCCTGGCATTGATTATACTGTGCAATGTGTGCAGGCAGACTCCTAAATCTGTAAGGTAGCTACCTACATAAATCTTGCTGATACTGCTGTCAGCAGAAGGGCTTATATGTGTGTTACAGGAGTCTGCAAATCAAGCACATAAATACCTGTCTACCCAGGAGTTTTCTTACAAAATTAGAGATACAGAAATGGAAGTTTGGATTAATCTGGCATGCTGCAGTAGAGTTGTAAACAAGGAAGACGTACAGCTGCTCTCTGAAGCACACAAAATTTTTGTTCCTATCAGACTGCATGTTGTGTACAAGCAATGACGGACTAACCAGATTTGTTGATGAGTTTAATCTGTTAAGCAATTTAACATTTGCTGGCAAGTTTATTTAATTCAACTGACAAAGAATTTTGCAACTGAAAATTACCTAGTTTGGAGAATTTGGGAAGTAACCTCTGTCCCTTCACCTTCCCTTCAGTTGGGTATCCAAAACACAAGGACTTCCAGCTCCCCAGTTTCCCTTCAGTCCAGGTAATAAGGCTGAAAGAGGAACACTGTAACTGACTCCTTGCTTTTAAAGATTTGATGTTGCTATCTTCTAAATGGCCAGCTGTGTGAAAACCCCTGTTCTGGTATCAATGGCTTCCAAACAGCTGATAGGTAGTTGGATTTGTTGCCATGTGAGCAAGCTGAAAAAATTACCTTTCTGTTTAGATTAGTTTTTAGAAAAAATTACATCATTTTTTACATCTCTTTTCATGAGAAGCAAGGCTGAAGTAGATGGAAGCACATATAGGAAGCAGTAACAGAAAGTTAGAATGCAGCAGAGACTGTAAACTGAGGAGAACATGCTGTGCAGACTTGTAAAGATTATTTAAGGAAGACATTTTAGCAGTCTCTCAGAAAGTCATAGTCCACACTTGCAGGTTCACTGTCAGTCAGATTTTATGTTTGTCTGCTGTGAACACTGTCATTACCAGTTTCTAGTATTTAGCTCATCCTTTTCAGTTTTGTTACTTCTTTGGTAATAAGTATAATACATTAAAATTTCTGACTTCTTAGCTCTATCAAGAATCTGTTAGTACTGTCATTAGTGTTTTGTGGTTTTTTGGGGGGATGTATGTTACTTACGTTATCACTCAAATGTGTTTTTCTTTACATGGATATCACTAATTTTCATTTGAGGAGATTAGATGATTCATTATCTGACTCTTATTTTTATTGCAAGAAGCCCTCCTTGGTAATCAGAACAGTGTTCAACAGCCTTGCGTTTCTTTTGACAGGTTTCTATAAGGTTTTATTTACACCCATTTTAAGTGTATATTTTGTAGGTGTTTAAACAGGTTTTAACAATAGGTTATGTAAATAACACAAGGGGTATGTTCATGTTTGATAAGCACACAAGATTGCACACACACATATAGATTTTTCATGGACTTAGGGTTGTCCAGCTGCAATTCCCATGGACACTGCTAGAGTTTACTTATTAGTTTGAGGCATTTCTTTTAAGAAATCCATTTTATGAGACCGTCAGTAAGATGAAGATAACATTTTTCTCATTCTTGCCTCTATTGCCTAAACCGAACAACAGCATTTACAGTAAAGAAACTAAGATTCAGTCTTATGCTTTAACACTGATAATGGATCTTCTTTATTTGCTTCCTCCTGCTCTCTTAACCGTTTGAAGAAAGGGCTTTGATTACAGGTCTAAAATCATAAGCGTTAGCTGCCTTTCTTTTCACATTTGTTCATGTTAGCCACCACTGCTTGTAATTTAGATTTCTTTGTTAATCCTCAGTACTCTTTTCATACCTCTTAATTTACCACTCCTCTAGCACTGTCTGTGTAAATTACCGTGCCATTCTATTCTACTGTTCCCTGTCCGAGAATGAAATCCTGACCCCCAGAGAAATCAGTGGCAAAGTACATCATCTTCGCTAAGCACATGGTTACGTCCTATCAGTTCTGTATCCTGCCATCCCTTGATTTGACACACAAAGTCCTAAGTCAGGAATTTAGAGCAGAACATTTATTGTCTGCCATTTGCTCTGTGATTCTACAAAAACTTTCATAGAAGTTGGATCAAAATTTTATTGTACAACTGAAGATGAGTCAAATTACAGCCCTTTCCAGAAAGAGGAGCCGGCACAGATGACTCATTTTTATGTTAACCAGGGCTTGAATGACACGGGAGAACATCAAATCAAACCCTGCAGAGCTCAGCTACCAAAGCTCACTTGTTAATTTTTTTTGTCTTGCTGTGATTTCAGACTGAATTTCTTGTGTCTTGTCTTGACTGAAGTTCTTGTGCTGGGTGTTTCAGACAGCTACTGTGAAAGATAAAACTAGTATATGAGCATAGCTTGAAAAAAGAGCTATCACATTTTATCAATATAAAGTACTGCAGCCCATTTTGTGTGCTGCACAAGCTCCAGAGAGGTGTGCCATATTGCTAAGTGGTTGAAGGTTTTTGAGTAGATATTTCCACAGTAAGATAAAAATAGGACATTGAGTATCTTTAGAAAAGGATCAAAATATTCTTGACAACTAATTGACATTCTCAATTTGTAAAGACTTTTTTAATATAAAGAAGCTACTTATGTCAATGAGACAGCTTTTGAAATAAAATGCTATTCAGCATAACCAGTGATAGAGATGACAGTGTCAGTCTGGCCCATAACTACTCTTTACAATGAAGAAAAGCAAGCCTTTCATTTGCAGTTTTGAAAAGAGTATGATTTTTCAATATTCTGTAATATTTTCTTGTTATATTTTCTGATACGTGTCATGATGTATCACTTTGGAGTCAAGTCTCCCTATGTTTCTTATATGATTCTAGCCAAACATTTTTTTTATAATTGTTTTCTTCTAGCTTCCTCATTTACTATTGAAATTAAAAAAACCCAAATTGCTATCAGACCTTCTGTGCATAATAATGACATCAGAACTTCAGTTCTTCTTTGCTATTGCTGTCACTTACTAGCCCTTCATTTTAGCATTGAAACAAGTAAGTTATAGCAGTAGACTCAATTAGGTGCTCTTTGCTGTTAATAGAATGATTAAAGGTATAAGGAGGTGCAAAAAGGAAGTAAAGGAATCTTACTTTCATGAATTCCAACTAGCAATTCTGAGAGTTATTTTGTATATAGGTGGATTCTCATTCCTCATTTTGCAGTCTGAAGAGATAGAGAATGTATGTATTTCTTGTATACAGAAGTGTGTGTTTTATGTCTGCATCTGCCTGTCTGTTGATCTGATTCTTTTCTTTCTGCTTTCTGCAGCCCAGGGTACCTGCACTAACCACCCGCACTTGTAACGATACTCTGTTGAAGATTTAATTGCCTGTATGTAGTTGCTGTTTCTCAGACTGTTTCAGGTTATAATTACTGGAAATTTAAAACACATTGCTCTGCAATGTGTGATGTGTGTGCACACACTCACTGGAGAGATTCAACCTAGAGTAAAATGATTAGCAGCTAGGTCTAATCTTTACCTACCTCAGTAGCTATTCAAAATAAATATGGAAGAAATGTAAGATTAATTACAATTTACATTGCTAATATCTGCTTTATATACTTCATATCTGTTATCTGCAGCCATGAAAAATATTGTGTTTTGTAAATTCTAACTGAATTATTGTCTAAAAGTTTTCTGCAGAAGATGGTCATGATAGAATTACTTTAAAATAGATAATCAAATTATGTAATCATTGTAATACCCTATTTATTTCATAATCCAAACATTGTGTCAGAAACATGCCACTTTTTTTTGGTGGGGGGGAGGAAGAATTAAGCATCTGATGGTTTTGCAGTCAGAAAGTTGTCTCTCTGTGTTTATCAAGTCAAGCAGTCATTGAAATTGGAAGGAACATCTAGAGTTCACCTAGTTGTTGCAGTTACTTAAGACTATTTTTCGTAAGGTTTTGCATATCTTAAAAGGAAAAAAGACTGCACATCTTCCCTCTCGTGTTTGACCACTTCAGGTTTAAAAAAAAAAAAAGGTTTAGTTGATTTTTTTTCCAACAGTTAACTGGAATTTCCCGTATTTCGTATATTATCAGATGGTTAAGCATGATTTTCCCTTTGTAAATCCACTTTCCTGTACTTTGTACTGAAAGCCATTTCCAGACATGCTGCGTGCTCCACCACCTTTACAGGCATGGAGGTGAGGCTTACTGGCCAGTGATTCCCTGGATATTTTTTTTTTACCTTCTTGCTGATGGCAGTGACATTTGCTTTCTCCCTGTCCCCGGCTATCTCCCCCAGCTGTCATGACACTTACAACACAACTGAGAGTGGCCTCACAGTGACACCAGCCAACTCTCTCAGCACTAGCGGGTGCATCCTGTCAGGTCCCATAGCCCTGTCTAAGTCCAGTTTGTTTAAATGTACCTTAATCGGATACTGTATCCCTGAGGGTAAATCTTGCTTGCTCTAGACTTTCCCATAGATCCTAGGGGTCATCACCTAAGCTGAGTTGTTACAGGTGTTGCTGTGGTCCAATTTCCATGAAGGCGAGATGGTTTCAGACCATTCCTGGATGGAAGGTTTCCCTAGATAGTGGTTAATATAATATTGCCCCATTTCCTGATGGTGTTAATTGAATATAACTATGCAAATATGTCCCTTAAAACCTCATACTGATTGATAATGATAATTGCAACATTTCTTTCTAACTGGAACTATGGCTAACCCCTCAGAAGGAGCATTTGGAAATACTAAAGAAGTGATGAAATACTGCATATCACACTTCCTGGACAGATTTATCTGATTCCTGCTTACATCTAAGATGAAATGAAAAAAAAAATTGCAAATGCTTTTGTGTATCAATTTATTACAAGTTGGTAAAACAAATTTATTGTCGTGGAAACAAGATTCATTTTTTGATAAGCCTCAGCACAGGGCTGATTTAAAGTAATCTGATAAAAATAATTAAGGAAGAGGAGACTTTATGTAATATACTCAGCAGGAATACCTGTGTGGTTCTCAGTAGTTTGCAGACCCTTCAGTGTGAGGTGGCTAACTTGATACTCCAGGTGTTGTAATTTATGTTTGTCATGCTGTGCATCTTTGGGAACTGAAATATTCGTCCATGTCACTGAACCAACAGAGATGGATTTTTCTCATTAACTGAATCCCGACAAGATAATCATTGTAGACTTGAAATGGATCTGTATATTTGATGTTTATTATTCATTTCACCTAGGAAAAGCCTTTAGCTAATCATATTTTAATGACCTAAGAGACTTCAAGGGAATTATAATTAATATTCAGAAAGTAGTCTGTATTTTTTTCTGGAATGTGCAGTTTAATTAAAAGGAGCAAGCTGAAAAACAAAACAGTATTTAGAAAGGTTATTTTCAATTGAAATCTCTTAGTCGAAAAAGTTATCTCAATAAAAAGAAAGTAGTTGTTTCTAAAAGTTGAATAAAGACAGAATCATTAAAACCTTTTCGCTTGAAAATAATTTTTGGTTTTATATATTCTTTTTCCACAGTCGCAATGTTTTTAAGTTAAAGGATTAGAAAATTTCATATTATTTTCATTTGGTTTGTAAGGAAATAGTTTATGATTATACAGATTTTAATAAAGAACTACTTTTTTTCACATGAGTTTTTAATGGGGTTGTGAAAGGTATTCTTCATATATGGTTTATACCCTAAATATATCTTTATAGGACAGCTGTGCCTTCCATCTTGTATTACTGTAGGTTTGTATTCCTACAGTGGAGCACATCTTCACTTTATCATACAATGCAATAGAGAGACCCAACATCTGATCTCTTGGCATGAACTGTGTCTGTAATTTGACGTTCCCAGCTGCATTATGTGGGCCTTAGTTGATTAACCGTGAGTGGAAGGTATAACTAGTCCAGGACTGATGCCATGCCAATGGAGCTGCATTGCTATGGGAATTAGAAGCAGTATTTTCCCAGTTCACTGGACTATATAGACTTCACCAGCTTTAATTGATATTAGCATTGGATTTAATCTGTGTCCTGCTGTGCAATGCGAAAATGAATAAGAGGGGACTTAATGCTGACTACTCAGCTCAGTGAAGTTAGAATGACGATCTGACTTTAGATGATGTACATATAAAACATGACAACTGTTAGCTACCTGACATGTATTTATGTAATTTTATATTTTTCATGGTATAGGACTCAGAGAAATTCAACACAATATCTGGTTTCTTTTCTGACCATGAAATCATTTTCACCTAATGTTGAAATTGCTGGAGGGAATATATGTTAGTTAATCCTAAGCTACTGAGGGCTCTTATTCTAGATTTGAGAAAAAAAAAGAAAAACATGAAGTTGGTAGAAAATAGATTTACCCATAAAACTCTAGATAGTTTTCATAATATAGGTTGCATTCAGAGGAACATGATTCCAAATGTACCAGTCATTGCAGGTTCCTGATAATCTATTAGAGGCATCAAAACTAGATCTTTTAACAACCATGTAGCTAAAATTTTCAACCATGTTAGGAGCTGTGTAATGCAATTCTTATTGGAAATTTTTGGCTGAGAAATAGTGGGTGAAAAGATCTCAAGGACATGTACCATTGTTCAGTATAATTCACTGTTGCTTAATGCTCTGTACTACTGCTGCATTGTTTACAGGCTGAGATGCATTAAAAGCTCCAATGACTGATAGAAATATTATACTTTAAAAAAAAAGATAATTTACAATAATCTCTGCCAAGTATTTTTCCTTTTTTTCTTTTTTTTCCTTACTGAGTCCATCAATACTTGGCTTTCATTTGAAGAATAATCTTATGCTATAACCAGTAAGATATTGGCAGTCTTTGTTTCCAGTATTTCTAATTTGACCTAAAGAATTTTTAAGCTGTAATAAAAACAGATTCTAAGGTCACAAACCATGAGTGTATTTGGTGCCATAGTCATCACTTTAACTTATATATCGCCTACGTGTCCTGCGAACACTTGTAGTCATCAAAGAGAGAAAAAGAGTTGCTAAATGACTGAAATTTTGAATTAATCTGGTCTCTGGTATTGGAAATTAAGATATTTTTTCCTAACATACTGCTCTCCTGGTTTTGTTTTTGTTTGGTTGGGTTTTTTTGTCGTTGGCATTGTTTTGTTTTATTTTGTTTTGGTTTTTTTAACCTTGTCTAGAAATGTTGCTATTTGTGATATAAACGGTTAAAAATATGCTTAGTCAAAGGAAAGAGTCAGCTTCTTTACAAAATGCTGACATCTGCCATTTTTTCTACTAGAATATTTGCTGATATAATTTCATGTCAAATATGGGGCTCACATATGGGATTTTGGGGTTGCATAGGTCGTGTTCATAGTGGAGCAATATGTTTAGTCACTGATTTAATATAATACAGCTGATAACAACGTCTTCTATATAGGAGTTTCAGAAAGGGACCATATCTTAAAACCTTCAATGATGTAAAATCTTGTGGTAGCATGATTTCCAGAACTGGTATCTGATGCCTACTTTTACTCAGTTATCAAGAACTGGTTTGGGAATCTCAGCCCAGAGCTGTATAGGTATCTATATCTGTGTAGCAGTATGTGAAAACTGCAAAGATCTGCTGTAGCAATTTGCCATTATATAAATTTTGGTGTTTGTCATTTTTTTCTTTGGTTTTCTATCTGAATATGTCTGTTTGCCAAATCCTAATATTTACCATTTCTTAGTTCATTGAAGGTAATGTGTCTCTTTCATAATGCGTTAGATATTTTCTGGTTTTACCTTGCTAGTACTTTACCAACTAAACAGAGTTAGGAGAAAGTTCTAATTATTAATTCCTTATCATAAATAAAATTTGAATATTTCAAGTAATATGTATTTCTAGAAGATTCAATGTCATTTTCTCTTGAGAGTTTCAATTTAACTCACACTTTTTCATGTCACCTTCAGGAGCGTCCCAGTGGGTGATTTTCTGAGTGATGTAGAAGGTTTAAAACCTTATTAGACAGAGCATGTTTGAAACAGAATAAAAAATATTTCTTGAGAGTTACTTGAGATACCGGAAGCACTTTCATACACTCATAGCTGAAGATGATTAAGCCAACATTTCAGTCTTGCAGACGTCTCTGCCAGCTCTTCCTGACTTTTAAATATGTGTATATTCAAGTGCATTTAATACTTTTTGTAACTTTCTTTACATTCTTTCCACTAATTTTTCAAGATGTATACATAACTTGGCAGAAATTATAAAATAGATGAGATTTTTTTGTTGTGAGACGAGTTTTGTACCCTATCCCATATCCATTTTAAGCTTCCCTGCGAATGAAGAGAGGGGAAAGGAAAGGTGGAACAAAACAGTGGAAGGAAGATTAGACCTCAGAACCCTGAGGCGATTGCTTAGCTTCTGTGTGTGTGTGTGTAGTTCTTGATGCCTTGCTCCAGGGAGAATGTAAAACCTAAAAGCCTAAAATCTTCTCTGAGCAAATAGCTTTTACTTCATACATTTTCAGATAGTAACTTGGGGATATTTTTAAATAATCAGAAATTGACCAATCCTGGGATACAACCCCAGGAACTGTCTCTCTTTCAGATTTGCTAAGACACTATACCACCATTAAAAACATCTCCTGTGTCTTCACTGACGTTACTCAAAATCTGGGCATTCTTTTGACTATCCCAGAAGGTAATTAAACTACTATTAGATATATTTAGTGACTTCCAGTTGACAATATGGTTAAAGTATTTTACTAACTTATCTAGCTAGTTATCTAGCTACTTTATAGACACTTTAAATTGTTCTCAGAGATTATCTACTTGAGCTTGCAGTTGATCATTCAGATCAGGGAGATACAGAATATAGAATTCTCCACTTCTTTATCTTTCAGTTTGTTTTGTGCTCACTAAAACATTATGCATGGCATGAGTGTTCTTACAGCTACACATTCTGTGTATTTCATTTCCTACCAATGTATTACAGAATCTCAACCTCTCATGTTTTTCAAATGAGCGATACTAACTTCAGCTAGTTTTCTGCGTAGCATACTCTGGTTCAAGTTAATAGTTGCAAATAAATCAGAAGAGGTTTAGAGTATAGTTTAGTTTACAGAGAGTTATGGTAGGCCCAGTTTCCTTCAAAGAACTTAAAAGAACTTAAAGAGTTGTGTTACTTCACACTGTGGAAATCATAACTAAGTTACATGTCTTGAATTATCCTTTTTTTTTTTCTGAATCTGTGCAGTTTTCTTACAACTTCCCTGGTGTTTTTCATACCAAAGCATGAAATTTTACTTGCTGTTCTGGATTTTCTTATTTAAAGAAAGAAAAATAATTAATTTGAACCATTTTTTTCCCAATATGATTTAAAAAAATACATTATATATATTACTGTAAGTCATATTCATATACAACATAGAGGACTCAGGACTTTGAATGATAAAGTGAACAATGTTAGAATTAATTGCTGTGATATCTATTCTTTCCTTTCCCATCTTTTAGCTTCTTTCTTTCCAAGCACTTTTCACGCTCAGTAAGAATCAGATTGTGTCACCTGAATGCCCTAAATGTCACAATTAGAGGGGACTAGATGATATTTAAGGTCCCTTTCAATCCTTAACATTCTATTTTTCTATGGTCATTTTCAGGTTTTCATGTTTGCTGCCAGAAGCCCAGAAATATTTCAAATGAATATTTTTATGAACTATTTTATGTGTTTATTATTTTCCAGTATTAAAAGATACATCATGTCAATATAATGATACCCTGACATATTATGCTTTTAAAATTTTCTGAAGTGTATCCCTTGACATGAGAAGTCCAATTTCCTACTAGTACAAAAGAGCTGGTAGAAAATAACTTTATTTCACATAGGATGGGTAATGCTGTAAAGGACAACAGTGGGTCATCTGGTCCAACCTCCCTGGCCAAGAAGGATCATCCTAGAGCACATTTCACAGGATTGGCATCTAGCATGTTCTTGAATATCTCTGTGAGGGAGACTCCACAACCTCTCTGGGCACAGACAGCCACACAGTAAAGAAGTTCTTCCTCATAGGTGGAACTTCCTGTGCATCAGTTTCTGCCTGTTCCCTTCCCATTGCTTAGCATCACTGGAAGAGCCTGGCTCCATCTTCTTGCCACCCTCCCTTCAGACACTTATTTACAATGATAAGACCTCATCTCTGTCATCGCTTCTCAAGACTGAACAGGCTCATTTTTGCTGCCCTCCGCTGGACCTGCTCCAGGAGCCCCATGTCTCCCTTGTACTGAGGAGCCCAGAACTGGACTCAGCACCCCAGACGCGGCCTCACCAGGGCTGAGTGAAGGGGCCTCCCTCGACCTGCTGGCAATGCCCTTCCTAATGCACCCCAGGGTACCACTGATCTTCTTGGCCACCAGGACACACTGTTGGCTCATCCACAGCTTGTCATCCAGCAGGGCTGCCAGGTCCTTCTCCACAGAGCTGCTTTCCAGCTACCAGCCTGTCCTGGTGCATGGGGTTATTCTTCCTCAGGGGTGCGAACCTGCACTTGCTTTTGTTGAATTTCAGAAGGTTCTTCTCTGCCCATCTCTCCAACCTGTTGAGGTCCTTCTGAAAGGCTGCACAGCCCTCTGGGGTATTGACTACTCCTCCCAGCTTTCTTTCCCTTCTGTTTTGTGTAGCATTTAGACTGTGAATTATTCATATATTGTTTTGTTTCTCATTCTTATTTTCAGTTATATATTTGATCTTATTTTCCATCACTGTGATTTGTGAACTGAGAAAAAAGTGTGACTAGATTTGATTCTCAATATTATGCAAGTCCTCTGTCCTTATAAAAAAACTTTATCTTGTAGGTATCTTTATGCATAAGCCTCTTGATAGAAATAAAAATACTATCTCACAAAAGTTGTTTAAAAGCAACTTCCTGATAATCATTCATACTCCCATTTGATGAGGTGAAGTAAACCTGGAGATGCACAAATCTTTGTAAACAGCATAGATGCATGCACTTTAATTTAAACCAAACAAATGAACAAACAAATAAACAAAAATTCAACACTTCAAAATTCTTTTCAGCTGTCATATCTGACAGGGTACAAATGAGTATTGGAAAAATGTTTATACATTTGCTTTCCCCAGGTGACAATTTTTTCCTGAAAGGAAAGAATGGAGAAACTGTATGTTGAAGGCTCACTAATATTTTTGTAGCTGCAGAGAGACAAGTAGATTAGAGCTATTTGAGCAGACTTTCCTTCCATTTAAAATTTTACCTGATCACTGGTCTGGAGATGTGTCGGAACACAGGAATGGTCTATTACACTTTTACATGCTACATTAAGGTGTATGCTATGAAAGTGCTGCACTGAACCATCAAACGATAATATTTGAGAGAGCTCCTCCTTATTATATAATGCTATGAAAGGCTGGCCTTTACAATTATATAGAGAATATGACCTTGTGGAGGAGAACATTTTTATTTGTATGTGTACAGAAATGCAACATAAGGGAACAGATTTCAGCATTCAGTGCTATTGCCTAATGAAAGACAGCCCTAACTTCTGCTGTGTGTAAGGAAGCACAAGGTTAATTTTTTATCCACTTCCAAAATGATGAACAGTGAGCTATAGCAAGGCATATACATTTTTCTTTTATTGCTGCAATACAAGATTTATTTCAGAACATTTTTTCCTATTTACTTATATGGCAAATTAAAAGCGTGATTCTTAAAACACTAATATAGAACAGGTGAAGATAAAAAAGGAATTATCTGGGGAGAAAAAACAAAAGAAGCACCAAATCCTGAGAGACATTAAACACATAATTGGGGTGTAGAAAAATTGGGTGAGAGTTCGTAGTTTCCTGACAAAAATAGTTAGAAGATGACTTCATGATTCTCGGGAATTGATACCTAACTGTAACCTTGTTGTTCAAAATCAACAAAAAATAAACAGTTGTGAAAGTACTTAGATTATATTGGTAATTAATTAAAACACAGAGTTGCACAGTTTCTTTTGACTTTGAGCTATTTTCACAAAAGGTGTGAAAAATGATGCTCATTGCTTGAAAGAACAATAATAATGGATTCATGAATCCCCATAAGCTCAGAAGTATCTAATAAACCAACAAACACCTAAGTAAATAGCCAGAATTCTGCAGAAGTTGGGGAGTAAAAATCTAACATGGGCTTTCATTTTAAATCTTTTTTTTTCCAAAGGTGTCATGTGAAAAGGGGAGATTTTCTCAAACCCTTAGTGTTTGATTAGTCTGTCAGAGCCCCAGTAAAGCTGAGACCCCTCGTGCCCGACCTGTCTGTCAATGCCCTGTTATGGGGACCCTTCACTGAGCAGTTCACAGATCAGAGAGTGGCTCAACCAACTTGTTCAGGGTCACACTCCGAACAGAGAGACCCCCTCCTGGGTTTCTGCACCTTTACCCACTACCAGCAACTGCCAGTGCTCTTGAAGGACTCGCATTAACAGTTTACAGAATAACACTCTTAATTAATAAAACTGTGACAGGTTAAGGTTCAAAGACTGCTGGTGATAGCATCTGACTGCAAAAATGTATTTAAAGTGAAATAGTAACAAGAGCTAATCCCTAAAAAAAGCTAGCACAAGATGATCATTCAGCACATATATAGCACAGTTCTTGTTCCCATGGGGAAAGGGACAGGTTCAGCCCATTCTTAACTTACTTTTATACTCTTTATTTGCTTTTGGGGGGAGCTTGAGTTACTTTTGTCATACATCTTAGTCAGCGAGGGATGGTCATAACTTTGGGGTGGGTATCTCAGTATGGTATCTGAGATAACCCTGAGATGGGGACATGCATCAGTGCAAGGACAGTGATTTCACCACGGTTGCTGATTGAGCAGCAGGTCATTTTCCTTTATCTCCCTTGGTTTTCAGCTGTTGTGCAGCTTATCAGCTAAAAGTTACCACTGAGTTCCCTCCTCTGCAAGGATTTCAACTGAGTCTAGACACGGTGTTTCCACTCCACTCCACTCCACCCTCTGTTTAGTCCTCCTTAGACTGCATTGTGTGTGGGAGGTCAGATATGTTGACCACGTTCCATCCAGGGAGTAGCAATTGTATTTTCCCCTATAATTGTGTAAGACTCTCTTTTTAGCCCCAGTTATTTTTCCACAAAAGGTCTACCAATAGACTTCTACAAAATACCAGTGCTTGTATATTCAATATCATAATCAAGTCAGAAAAAAAAACCAGATAGAATGGCAATCTGATTCCAGTCACAATGATCTTTAAATTACTTGGGATAGATAAGTTGGAACACAGACATTACTGGTTTCAAATAACTGTGCCTTGTGAAACTTAATTTTGGTTATTTTTAATGATAATTAAGAAAGTAAATTGTAGACCACCAGTTTACATCAGGAAATCTGCTTGATATTTATTGACATCATGTTCTCTTGTATCGAATAATGTAATACATTAGTGACTTACACAAAATTCAGTCATTTTGTTGACAAGCATTAACCACAGTATTTTCTCTTTTTTCATAGTCTGAATTAAGTTGTTAATAAAAAAAATTGCAGGGAAGAGAAGGGGAAGGGAAAATAAGACGCTACAGGCTCCTTCTGAGCTTTCTCTCATTTCACAGTCCTTGACTCAAATGGGAATTAGAGATTTAATATTCTATAAAGTTCCCAAAGGATAAAAATGAGACTCAGACTTTGACCCAGCTTTGATTTCTAAATGCTTGCAAAAGGAAGAGAGGTGTTATAAAAATCTGTTCAAAAAAAATATTTCTAGACAGAGAAACATCTTCAAATGCTCATTATAATAATTTTATCATCTCTGGTTATGGTGTAAAGGGGTGGACCATAAAGCATAAATCATAAACTATTAGTAGGTGTAAGTAGATGCTGAACTGAGCTCTGAGTTCCTGTAAAGTGAAATTATGGGTTTGTGACACACATGGATTCAGAGCTTTATGCCGCAAAAAAGATGATGATTTTTAAGTTCCATGGTAGCCAGTTCCTAAAGGCTGACTGTTTTATGGACAGTGCTTTTGTACAAAGCCACTTGCGACAAGGAGGCAGAATTCGTGTACTCAGATCTTCTTCATTCAGGTGCAAGTTTTCCCTCTTGAGGACGCCACTTAGCTATATTCTCTGAAAGGAACAATCATGAGACATGGTAATGTGGGGGGTTTTTGTTTGTTTTGGGGGTTTTGGGGGGTTTTTTTGTTACCCTGACTTTTCTTTTTTACCTCAAGTGACCAGCTCATCCAGTAGACTGTGTTCAATGCCTGACAGTAACAAACATGATCCACACAAAAGGAATCCTGGTAACACCAGCAGCAAGGCAACAATCTTGATGGGATCGTGGAGGTGTGGTGGGATGACTCTCATAACTAGAGTGTTGAAATAGAGGAATACAGGATCTTTAGAAAGGACAGGCCAGAAGGATGAGTAGAGTGAGTTGCCTTCTATGTGACAGAACATTTCAAGTGCATTGACCTCTGCCTGAGGATGAATGAGGAGCCAAATGACAGCTTATGTATTAGGATTTAAGAGAAGGCTGGCAGAGGAGACCTTATAGCAGGTGTCTGCTACATGCCACCTGACCAGGAAGAACAAGTGGATGAGGCCTCTAGAGACAGAGAATAGCAGCCTCACATTTGCAGGTCTTGGTCCTTATGGGGGACTTTAAGTATCCTGATACCTCCTGGAGGGGCAGCACAGCAGAACATAAGGAATCCAGGAGTTTCCTGCAGTGAATTGATGAAAACTTCCTGTTCCAAGTGATAGAGGGAACTAGCAAAGAGAGGTGCTCTGCTGGACTTCTGTCTCACTGAAAAGGAGGATCTCATTGGGAATGTGACGGTTAAATGTAGCTTTGGCTGCAGTGAACCCGAAATGGTGAAGTTCAGGAACTTAGGAGATGGAGCAAAGTGAAAAACAAGCTTACACCCTGGGACTTCAGGAGAGCAGTCTCTGGCTTCTTCAAAGATCATATTAGAGAGACCCGTGAGATAAAACCCTGGAGAGAAGAAGAACCTGAGAAAGCTTATTAATATTCAACAATCACCTACATGCTCAGGAAAGGTCCGTCCCAACAAACAGGAAGTCAGGTAAAAATGCTAGGAAGCCTGTGCAGGTAAAGAAGACGAAGGGGTGCACTCAAAAGTGCTAAGGGGTCTGAGAGATGTCATTGCTCAGCCACTGTCACTCATGCTTGATAATGAATGGGAGAAGTGGCTGAACTGGAGGAAAACAAATGTCACACCCATATTCAAGAAGTGCAGAAAAGAGAACTGAGGGAGCTATAGACCAGTCAGCCTCACCTCAGTCCTGAGGGAAGATGATGGAGTAGCCAGTCCTAGCACTTGAATGATAAGACAGTCATCAGGAGTAGTCAGCATGGCTTCACCGAGGACATCTCCTTGAACTACTTGATAAATTCCTGTGTGGCACAAAATCTACTTGGAGACCAGTAAATAGCAGTGTAGCCCAGAAGTCAAAATTGTGTCCAGTCCTGTTACATCTCTGTTACTGATCTGGATGATGGGGCAGAGTCTATCATCAGCCAGTTTGTAGATGACACAAAACTGGGAGGAGTGGCTAACAGGCCGGAGGTTGTGATGACATCCACACAGACCTGGACAAACTGGAGGAATGGGGTGGAAGGAACCACATGAAGTTCAACAGGGCAAAGTTCAACAGGTCCCTGTACCCAGGGAGGAACAACCCTGCACATCAGTATATGTTGGGGACAACCCACCTGTAAAGCATTTTGTCAGAGAGAAGGACCTAGGGGTCCTGTTAATCACCCAAGTTGAACACGAGCTAGCAATATGCCCTTGCCACAAAGGGTCAATGGTAACCTGCTCTGCATTAGACAAAGTATTGCCAGCAGGCTGAGGGAGGACATCCTTCCCTTCTACTCAGCACTGGAAAGACCACATCTGGAGGGCTGTATCCAGTTCTGGGCTCTTCAAAACAGGAAGGGTGTGGACATACTGGAGACAATCCAGCAAAAGGCTGAGAAATCGGTGAAGGGGCTGCAGCATCTCTCCCATGAGAAAAGACTGAGAGCTGGGACTGTACAGCCTGGAGAAGAGAAGGCTCAGGGGGGATCTTATTAATGTATGCAAATACTTGAAGGCAGGGCACAAAGAGGACTGAGCAGGGCTCTCTTTTGAGATGCCAAGTGGCAGGACCAGAAGAAATGGGCACAGGCTTAAACACTAGAAGTTTCCTCTGGGCATCAGGAAGCACTTTTATACTGACGGTCAGTGAGCACTGCACAGGTTTCCCAGAGAGGTAGTGGGGTACCTCTCCTTGGAGGCATTGAAAATCCACCTGGATATGATTCTGGTCAGTCAGATCTAGGTGTTCCTCCTTGAACGTGAGGGGTTGCACCAGGTGACCTCCAGAATTCTCTTCCAGCCTCACAAATTTTGTGATTCTGTGATACCAATACGCATTAACTGTTTTTCCTACAAACATACTCCGGAGCTTATCCTAAGCTTACTTTTTATTCTGCTTTTGTGTTAGTGGTATCAATATCTTATTTTGGGAGGTGTTCAATGTTCAGGGTTTTTTTATAGCTGTTTTTACACTTAGTGTAAAAAGAGAAGAGAAGGTGTAAAACTATCTAGACTACTCACTGACAAAACACTTCGGCATTATGAAATTCACTGCTATAGTTCTTTAGAGCAGCAGTAGATGTCTTGATGAGCCAAATATTTTAAAATAATTACACCATTAAAATTATTTTGAGACTTTGTACCTTCTGCTTTTGCTAAGTGTAGCCTAAGAGAAATGGAGCTATTCTCCTGCATAAGAATTTATTCCTGAATCCTGTGTAAAAATACCTCCTTACAATGCTGGTGAAATTTGAAGCCCAGTGTACATTCAGCCACTAATGGGCATATAGGTCATATCTTACTATGGAGAAACCTATAGCTTTCTATCATTTGAGGCTTAAAATTTGAGCTGTGAACACATGATTTGTATGTGTCCTGTAGTCTGCGCATTTCTGAAATTTTGGTGTGTATTTCACTTTTTCCATATGAAAACCTTTGCTTGCACTGCCCTTCAGTAGTGACTGTAGTCAAACAACTGGGGCAGAATTAAGATTGACTGTGTGTTTCACTGTTAGTTTTAAGCTGATTACAACAATTTTTCTTCTATTTCCTTTTTTTTCAACCTGAACTACTGAGTGAATTTAGAACTGCATTAAAGGTAAACTAAATATGGGGGTTTTTATTTAGCTATTTTTTTTCATGTTGGTATGTAGACCAGGTTGTTATATTTTGTGTGCTTGTATTGCTCAAGATCAGGTGAGCAACCAGCGCAAGTGATAACTTGTAGATGCTCAGGTTCACCAGTAAAAGTTAAGGGAGTTTTATCCTTCATCCTTATATTTTATGATCATTACCTCATGACTCCAGAGTCTGAGTTTCTAGGAAAACCATGAAGAGTCACCCTAAAATTACAGCATGGACAGTATTGTGCTAATGTGAAACAGATTCTGAGCCATGTAATGACAATAAGTGAAGAATTCAGAATGTTCTTTTTCTTTCTCTGATACTGTTAGGAACTGTATTATATATGTAAGTTTATTTTATATAAGTGATAGAAGGAAATGCACTAGAGCAAATACTGAAGATATTGGTAAATAGATATTCTGTTTTTTTAAGTGCAAATAATCTTTTTGGAAAGAATCAGTCAGCTATTCTGAGTTTGATATGGATGTTTTGCCTTGTATCAAATGACTGATATGATTACATTGATATAGGATTTGGAATTTCTCCTATGTCTTCCAGGTGTGCATACATCTTTAGTTCTACTGAGATATTTTTCTCTGCTGTGTGTACCTCAGCAGAGGCACACAGCAGAGGTACCTCTGCAGACACAGACTCCTGCATCTACACTAAGAACCACTCAGATGTGTCAGCTCTCACGTGAACTGAACAACCACATACATGTGCACTTACCAATTTACAATGCTGCTGCTGATCTGAAAGGGGAGGTAAGGGCTTGGAATCCTTCCCAACTTTTATATCTGCACAGTTTCTCCTTTAATATATGTTTGTCTGTCACTTCAAGAATTTCTCAGTATTACTTAGTAGCCATAGAGGCTTAAATCCTACTAAATATAAACCCACAATGCACAGCGATCCACTGCCACTTTAAAGATACCAACAATTCATTTTCTTAAAATTTCATGCCAGAAGATTGCTTATTTAGCCTCTGTAGGGTGCACTACTTGTAGGGGCTGCTTGTAATGTTTTTTCTGTTTCTGTTTCTTTCTGGTTGGACCTTTCATTAAAGAGATGGGACTATCATGGTTATACACGATTTATTACTTAAAGTAACAAACAAGGTATCAGTCTCAGAGTCCATGGAACTTAGTAACAAATCTCCATAATGGAAGATAATCACGAGTTTCAGGGTTACATGGCAATTTATAACTTTCTGGTCCAATAAGTAATTAACACAAAACTTTGTTTTGACTTGATAACCTATCACCTTTGGTCACTTTTACTGCAGTGCGTCAACTTTCTACCAATTACCTGCTAAGTCACGTACACCCATATACTTCTATTATAACATCTAAATTCTTAATTTAAACTACAAAATCACACCACTATACTTAAAATCCTCCACCAAATCACTCAATACACTTTCTTATTTATAGCTAAAAAAACATAGGTTTGTAATTCTCTTGCTTGGAATCCATATATCCTGTCATCACATCAACCCAAGTTCTCTCCAAGGGTCAAGGTCAAATCCGTCATTGTCTGTGGAAGTTTTAACCCCTCGGTTTCCTACAAGCCTCATATTCTCCCGTTACTCTTCTTTACTGTTCATGAACTTGTAACACCCAATCTCAAAATGATTTACCTCTGAGATTATAAGCTTTTCAAGAATTTTGAACCTCTGATGGTTAAAAAACTCCTAATACCCCATCTAACCACACTGATCATAGGATGTTACATTATCACGCAAGAAGATTCTCAGTACAACTCTTCGAACCATAGAATAATTACAGCTATAGTGAGCAGGGGAAGCTGGCTCTTACTGAATACAAAAAAGCTTAATACTCCCGAGTAACATAAATAGATCTCATATTCTAGCCAGTAACTATATGTCATTACAGCTTTTGTATTCCTAACACGAAAAATAAGACCTTTTTAACATCATGGTTTTTTCCTCAAGTAAGCCTAGAAACTCTTCTCCACACCAACCTGCTTCAAATAAATCTTGTATTTTTAAATATCTATCAGATGTCTGTAAAGGATTATCCACGAGGCATTTTCAGTGCTTTGTAGATAAGTACACCTAGTTGCCCATTGTTAAATGCCTCTCTGTTCTTGAATGTTAGAAATTAATTTGGGTCTTTTTCAGTCAAGTCACAATAAACACCTGCAATAGTAGAATCAACCAATACTGCCTCTCTCATCTTAGGACATACATTCTTATTATTATTCTCTAAGCGCATGAAATTTTCTGTTGGAGGTTTGGGGTTTTTTGTGTGTGTGGTTTTTTTTTGTTTGTATGTTTGTTCGGTTTTATCTGCAGAGAAATCTAATTACACCTGAAGGAGTAATGCAGTCTTTGGTAGTGATACTGCCTCTGAAACTGCCTTGAAATTTGTCTTGCTAGAATTCCTCATATTACCATCACCAGTGAAAATAATAAATGGGATCAGTATCAAGGTCTGTTATTAAAGAACATCTTTGGCATCTCTTGTGTGAAAACCTACCTTCAAATGTAAGTCTTTTTTTCTGTTGTTGGTTTTTTTTGGTTGGTTTGGGGGTTTTTGTTGTTGCTATTTTTCTGTTTACGTAAAATTTCTTGCTCTAAGTCAGTTCTATAAAACCTGATCTTTTCTGAATTAAAAAATAATTTCCCATGAGACATTTCTATCAGAGATTCTGCTTAAATTTAGATAAATTAGCATGGATGCATTTTAATTGTCTGAGAAGAGTGATAAAACAACAAAGGTACATTTTCATGTTTGAAAAAAAATGCTGATTTTTGTTCACTTCCCTCCATGTACAATTACCTTTTCTTTGTAATTTCCTTTCTGAGTTGTTTCTGAACAGGAGTCAAGCAGGACTGTAGTAGTTGAGGCATTTTTCTTTCCTTTTTTTCGCCCGTACATACTTCTGACAGTAAGAAGAGTAGTAGGCTCCCTATTTGTTAATCCGAGGTTACAACCACTACATGAACGATTAACTGAAAATTTGCTACCAGAAGTCTATAAATATCCCAGTTTACAGATTTTAATTCCCTTCAGCTTTGACACAGTAAGCTTGATTCTGCATCTTGAATCTAATCATTTCCATTACCCTACCTCCACAGAATTAATTTTATGTTATTTTAAATTCCTTAGAAAAGTGAAGTTCAAATGTGCTTGCGGATATTTGTATTTCTGACTTTGATTTGTGTAACTCATTGATCCTTTATCCATATGTCTATAGATATTTTCATTTTTAAAGTTCTGGCTTTTCTGCTTACTTATCCAAGCAGACTGAATGCCTTCTGATTTTCTCTTTTCTTTGTGAGGACTCAAGATACTACATTTCTATTTAAATTCAGTACTTCTACTTCCACATTCAAATCTTTGTGTTCCTCTGCTGGCTTTATTTATCATCCTCCTAATTTTTCTCTCTGTCATACAAATAAACCCAGTTCCTTAGGTATTTATCTGTTTCTTTCTTTGGTGCCAATTTGAAACAAAATGAATTATCTTGAGATCACTTGACCAAAAGGTGGATGTTTCTTTTCACAGAATCTTGAATGTATACCAGGGCAGCACAAGTGAATTGATTTAGGAATTGACTACTTATTTGTATCAAGTCATGCCTGAGAATAACCGTTTTGAACTGATAAAGGTTGGAAGATAAATGCTAAGACATAAAAGTAACACAACGTTATGTATCTCACATAAACTTACAAAACCAAATTAACCATTTTCCAGGCCTGATGCAGGAGAAGTATTAGCATATACCTGAGAAGTCTTCCAAAAAAAGTGGGGTTTTTTAATCAGTGGGGAATATTATCTTTAATTAATCAATCATTTTTTTGAGTACATAGTGCTGTACCACCACCTTAATTTTAATTCCATCCTTGCTAAACAGTTAATTCTTTCATCCCAGTTACAAATGGTCTTGTTTTGCATTCCTATTATGACTATAATGAATGGTTTCGTATCTTTCACACATATCTTTGAAAGAAGTTGTTTTACAATGCCTAACTCAACGCCTTGGAAAACAGCTGTTTGAGTTGTTTCCCTTTGGCATCATCTGTGTTTTCAACCGGAGGTAGAGTTAATTTGCTGGCTGAAATTTCTTACAGAGTTATGCTTGTAATAACAGAAGGTTCATCCTTTTCCTTAATGTTTCTTTTTCAATTGCCACATTCTTTTTCTAGGGATTTCTCTTCTGCTGTGCAAGTTCGAAATTTTAGCAGTCTTTCAAATTCTTGCCCTGCCCGGAGCTACAACCCCATAAAATCTCTTGAATTTACTTGGTTTCTTTTGAATTCATTTGGCATTCAGACTGCATTTGGCATCTCTCCGCCAGTGTTTTCTCAATGTTTCACCTGAGAAGCAGCATAGATTTCAGCTGTAATTTTTGTTCTTCATTGATCTCTTGTCGCGGCTGGTGTTCTGGTGGGTGCTGCAACCTTCCAAAAGCATCTCCAGCAGAAAGCCGCTCAGCAGAGCCACTACACTCATGCACACACACACACCACACAGCTTCTTTGACAAGTCGATGGCAAAGAAACGGGAAGGGTCTCTGTATAGAGTTCAACGGGAGAGGTTTATTACAGCCATGCACGTGAAGGATTCCAGTGACAAAGACACAGAAAAATGGAGGTGTCGAGGGTTACATATGGGGGCGGAAACAGCATCAGAGAAATAATCTGAGGGCAAGAGGGCGGTACACAGGCGGAACTATGGTACAGGAGCCAATAGGGAAACTCTGAGGGAGTGGCAAAGGAACAAGAGCCAATAGGAGAGCAGAGAACGAAGAATATTCTAGGGTAAGGACATAAGGTATTAGGGGGTAGGAAGGAAAACTGGCCAAGCCGAGAAGCAGAACTGGGATACATTAACATAATGAAACAAAGAATCCTGGGAGAGGCCTCCCTAAGTGAGGACGATCTCTTAGGGTTCTCTATTGTGGTGGTGGTGT